>OZ010594.1:39604550-39769550 GCA_963932145.1 Acanthosepion lycidas
ATCAATAAAAAAAAAATTGGGTAACATAAGATGAAGAATTTTGAATCCTCTTATGGGATTTTTTTCAGTTTTGTTTAATCATAGTATTCTCTAATCAACAATTAATAATTCATAGTGATATCTTTATAAATCTTTTGTTATTGATCCTGCAAAGCCTGATTGCTAACGACTATTTTCCTTTCTGCTATGGATAAATGATTTTTGTTTTGGCTTCTAAAATCATTAAAGATTGGTCATATAATGTTTCTTTTTTTTTATGTACCAAATAAGTGGCAACATTTATTTGGCAAATCAGATGAGAGGGGGTCATTGCTAATGGTTTAAATTGAGTTGAAAACTACTTACCATCTTGTAATTTCTACCCTTTTCAACATTTCATGGTTGATGACATTTGATGCTGATTGCTAAAGTAATCAAGGTAAAAATAAAGTCATAGTATCCAATGTAACTCACTCTCATTCCAGCCTTTCAGTCAGATAAGTAATGAGACTATAGTAATTGCCATCGAGGTGATGAGAATGTAGTAATAGCCAGTAATAACTCAGTGTGCAATAATAAAAATGAATATGATGATGGAGAAAAGAAAAACTAGTAATAAAAAGTATAGATTGCAATGGAAATAGCTCCCACAAATACTAAGACAGTAAAAGGTATGTCTGCAACACCCTGTACAGTGTAACCCGGATATAAGAGAGTTGTTGGGATCGGAGAAGAAGTCTCTTATATCCGGGTTTGGATTGTTATATATACATTAACACAGGCTCTAATTTGGGACCATATAAAATCTCTCTTATATCCGGGTTACACTGTATAATTTACTTTATGAGCAGGCGTACTCAAATTTAAGTAAATCTTTAGCAACTCCATTACTGACATAAATTTGACTCAAGCCACTCTAGAAAAAAAATGTAAAATTAAATGAAAATAGTTATTAAATATATTATTTTATACTGATTTTACCAATTCTAGTAGTTTAGTTACATTGAAAATTCTTTTTTATTATTAGGTTGGTGCAAAAATAATGACGGTTTTTGGCGTTAAAAATACGTCCAAAATCGTCATTATTTTTGCACCAACCTAATAGCACCAAGTATAAAAGAACTAAGCAACTTAGTACTAATTATTGTGCAAAAATCAAACAACCTAAGTATTGGTAAAAAAATCTTTGCTTGTTAAAAAAAATTGTGTAATAGCAATAATGAATTCTATTTTTTTTTTTTTTTTTTTTTTTTTTTTTACTCATTCACCCCAGGCAAAGAAATAAAGCCAACTAAGAAGCAAAAGGGTACTAAGTGTGAGAGAATATGAGAGAAAGAAAATGTTAAGAACAGAATTGAGAAGACAGAAGATAACAACTGCCATTGTATTTAAATTTTTCAAAATCAAAGTTGGCTGGAAAGCAAGAAGCCAACAGAGAGCTCCACAAGCAAGAAGTACATGATAAGAAAATGTCAGTGCAGAACGCATAGTTATATCTAGCCACCTCAACTGCAAAATGAAGAAGCCCTGCTGCCAATCTAGTACTTCACACAAACTCATAAAGTTCAGATACCAAAGAAAAAAGTTCACCAGAACAATTACCATGAAAACACTTATAGAAAAGGTACGCTGAATCCACGTCATAGCAGTGGAAAAGTGACTGAAGCCAAGATGCCAGGACCAATAACATTGTAGACTCTTCTTTGTATTCTATCAAGAATCTCCAAATACATAGCAGAAGCCCGACAGACAGATGTGACTCTCTATTCAATGCATGGACGAATGGTAGACATACAAATATGCCAAAATACATCTTTATTTTCTGCTAAAATACATCTTCCTGATGAATCCATATCTTCAAATAAGAGCAAATTCTGGTCATTTACCTTTTTGTTAGTTGAAGAAAGATATTCTCCAGGTACTGGAAAACATTAACAAATATCTTATTTTTTTTTATTTTATCACTGGCATCACAAAAGCCTTTCCTTTTTGCATTGTAGTTGTATATATTAAGGAACAAATTTTAAAATAGTCATTTCTAATTTTTATTTTTTTATTTTTCAGATGATGGATTACTTTTGTGCTTTCTTTTTAATCGTTTTTAACTTGTTCCTCTGTTTATGCCGGTTTGTATTCATTGCTTTTTTTATTCTTCAGAATTAATTAAATTCTTTTAGTCATGTCTAAAAATAAAAATGGCAATTTAATCTACCTTTTTGTTTGTGACTTTCTTTTTTTTTTTTTTTAATGTCAAAAATAGAATTATTTTATAGCACTCTATTTTAATGTGTACTTCTCAATGCACATTTGAATATATAAACAAATATTAAAACAGATATTTAAAACTGGTCAATGTACTTCTTGAATGCAGACAGAACTTTAACATTATGAATCCAAATTTGACATTTTCATTTTATTTTGCATGAATCTCTTGTCAAATTAGTTTTGGCAGCATGAGTTTTTTTTTTCTTACTGTAGCATATTTAATCAAAGTACTATTTATATTTCTGTCTTCTGCTAGAATTTGTGAGAGAAGCAATGATCATTAATTGGTCTGGACTAATATCCCCATCTTTGTTGTCATAGTTGCAATGTGATGTCTGTTAAACCTTTTTGCCCATCTGCATTATTGTATTGATATAGTAGAAAGACAAGCTCAACTTAAGAAAAAGTAACAAATACTTTAAATGCTAGGAGGATAAATTTAACAGGATAAAACTGTTTTTTCCTCTTAGAAAAGATGAAAAAACAAAACTAAAAGCATTTATTCCACATTGATTTATTTGGGTCATTTTTCTCCTTGTTAAAATTTATTGTGTTAAATACACAATTGTGGTATTTTTCTCCTTGTTATTTTTTTTACTGTTGCAATATTGGTGGCACAAAGCAGTGTGTCAATGAAATTCAGCTGCAACAATTAGGGAAGCAGTTGCAAAGGGAGCCATGCTTGACAGCAAGATGGCAGCATAGGAGGCAATAAGTGGATTATGTTTAAAGTTCAAAGTTCTACATTCAGGATTGTTTCACAGGAAAATAGGCTAGAAAATTAAAGTATTGGTTCTTGAATTTGGTAACAGAGTAATTAGGAGTTCAATCCCTGAGCTGGTTAGTACAGATTCAGGCAAAATAAAACTAACAATAACCGAGCAGTACAGTAAAAAAAAAATTAATAAATAAAAAAAGGTGGGGTGCGGACAGTAAAACAAGAACAATCTACCATGTAAATAAATGATTCAGTTTGAAATTCTCTAAAGATTACCTGGATTGATAGATACCTGAAAAGGGCTGAAAGGCAAAACTGCCAAAATGTGTGATAGTAACAAGGATGAGGACATTATTACTGTGTGAATGTAAATGATATAATACCTAATTCTTCAGTTCATTTTTACTGTAGAAAAATAAATTGACTTAATTCATCAAAGATTGCCATTTCGTTTAAAAAGATAAAAAATTGTTCTCACCGCATTGAAAATTTATGAAGTTGTAATTTGTTCTTGTCTATAATTTCAGTGTCATTGGAACTGAACACTACATCTTTTTGTCAGCGATATTCATCGGCCTTGTCTCATTCTGTAGTAGTCATTTTTATTACATGGCCTACATCAAGTTTGATTATAGCTACAACATGTTTATTTGTTCTTGTATTGGTGAGTTTAATATTTTCTTTTTTGAAATGAAAATCTATTTTTACCTCTCTTGAAAATTACTTCTCCCCTTCCCCTTTATTCCCTATTGTAATATTCCGATTTTTAATTTATAAAATTGACCATGTATTAAGTTTTAGATATCAGGCGGTAGGTTTCATCACCTGAGATAAGAGCTCCACTACACACCAAACCAAACCCAACCCATCTCCTGATCAATTTCTGTACAAGAGGACCAACTGTAAAGATTACATAATATTTCTTTATTTAGAAAGAAAAAAATGTATTTAAATCTTGCATAATACTCTTTGACCAGCTAATTAAAGACATCTAAAATTACAGATAACTCTTTGCTACTTAACTGTATCAGAGAATCTCTGCCAAACATCTCTTGGAGAAGTAAAATCTTTGAAACATATTCTAAGTGCTAAGGCGATCTTGAATGTTTTGTTCCCCACTCCAAAAATGAAGAGTAAAAATCTAGACTTTAAATAAAAATTGAAAGAAAAATAGTTTCCTCACTGACTACTTCATTATTATTATAAATATAATACTTAATGAGTACACATGTTTGAGTAGACATCTTTTTTGATAGTGGAATTAACATCTGTTGGCTGCCTTCACACTGATAGTTTAAACTAAAGAAAATGTGTGTTTATCACTCTTTTTTCTTTTTTTTTTTTTTTATCATTGAGTTTCAAGAAGCCATTGCTACTGTAAATAGAAAACTCCTGTGACTGAAGTATTTCTTTGTGCAATGAAAGTTTTTCAAAAACATTTCTCTCTCTGATTGTATCATTCTACTTATTTCAGGTTTTACCCAGTCCATGTTGTGGGGAGTTTGGTGTTTCTTACACAAACGAGAACAGCCATATGTGTGGAAGTGTTTAGTTGTGTTATGTCTGACCAATATGCTCTTAACATTAGAACTGGGTGATTTCCCTCCAATTTTATGGATGTTTGACGCTCATGCACTGTGGCATCTTGGAACAATTCCTCTGGCAATATTATGGTACAGGTAATGTACTCTCTTTTCTAACAGCAGTTTTTAAAAAAAAATCCATACTGCCTTTGATGATAGCAACAAAAAACCTTACCCTATGTTTTGCATGATTTGTTGGTCCGTAAGAAAGAAAGAGAATTGACTGCAGTATTGTTTCTCACATTGATGGGTTTTTTTTTTTTTTTCTACTTGTTATGCAAGTATTGTTGGAATCGGTCTACCCAGGTTTTTGTTGCGGTCTGTGTGTCAGAATTCCAAACATTTAACAACAACTATAACACATCTTTTAAATAAAACACATAAAATGTTTATTCTTTGAAGGAAAAGTAGAAGCAGAACATCAGTTGAAATAACATTTATACATTCTTTTCATAAATATACAATAGCAATAAAATGTTCAATTTTCTGTGCAGTGAAGTTTGTTTCATAAAGTAATTAAATATTCTTAGCGCAGTGTGAACTGTGTGAATAGACTTGCTTTATGATGCCGAGACTAATGTGTTGGTGACTTGGTAGACAAAGGCTTAGTAGGTAGTTGCTGGTTAATCTCTTGTATTGTGTGAGTGAACAACGCCTTACTCGGCAGCTGCTGGCTGTCTCTCTTCCATTGTGTGTATGTATGTGTAGATCAAACTGGCCCCTGAAATTGTTGTGAGCCTTTAAAAGAAGTATGTTTCTGTTTTTGTATCTGGAAGGGAGATCTAAAATATTATTTCACATAGAGGTATGAACTTTTTGAAAACCAGGTTTTCATTGGTTAGAAAATAATTTCACATTGGCTTGCAAAGATCTTTTGCTCGAATTTGTGGTAGTGGTGAAAGATGTTATAATTGTTATTTTTTTAAATGGCCCAAAAATAACACGGGGTAGGTCTACAGTTACGTCTACAAGTATTTTGGCAGTATTTGTTCTTCTAATAATTGTTTATCAAACAAAACTTTCTGATAGGATTTTGTTTGAAAAATATATATCTATATAGAATTCAATTGCTATAGTATTGATCTTGAAGGATAATGATGTTTAAGTCCCATCTGTACAAAGTACTTCTGTTATTTTCAGATTTGCTTTGATATAATTCTGAAAAGCAGTTTGCATTGTTGCCATTACTTAACCAGTCCACTTAAAGAAAAAAATAATCTGGAGTAGGTGCATCATTTTTATAGATTAGCATTCATTAGACGTTCTTTTACTGATAATGTTTCACAAAATTGAAAAATACTGATTTTAGAAGGGGGTCCTATTCATTATATCAATACTGTGTCAAATCAATTTACAAATGTCAAGTCTGAAACTGCTTATGTCATTGATAACTGCATACTATTACAAATTGGAAAAAAGAATAACATCAGTTGATAAATGTCTATTACTAATGTTCTTTTTCATAATTTGGAGGTCATCCAACAGCCCACAATACCAAGGCTTGTTGCTGTTTAGCATCAACAAGAATGACTTGACCCAATTGCTACTGGTGGTGGTATTATTCAATAACCTAAAAGATAAACTTATATAATTTCTCATTTCTTTGGCACACCCAGTAGACGTAATCATGATGAAGAATAAAAATTTGGTTGCATTTGCTAAATATATCCTACTTTTGATATAACGTCAAATAAAAGCCTTGTCTGCACATGTATATCTCTATCGATAGTGTGTGTTTTCCAAGCATACAGTGCAGAATTCATTTTCCATTTTTTTTATATAATAGTATTTCTATGTCCAGTTCACAATCCTCCCTGGTCTTTAAACAAAAGTAGAAGTTTGTCCCATGTTTCCTGTTTAGAATTGGGCTTCCTGCTCCTAAAGTCTACTTCTGGAATTTTTTATTACTATTTTTCACACACCTCCCTGGTCTTTTGAACAGGAGTAGAGGCTTATCTCTTGTTTCCTTTTTAGGATTGGGTTTCTGGTTCTTTCTAAAGTCTTTTTCATTCTCTTTCACTCGCAGTAGCCCCATGAACCTTAGTGGTATTATTTCCTTTCTTGTGGTCAGTTGATTAAAAGAAAAATGACAATGTTGTCAATGTTGATGGCTTAGATTATATAAAATTAAATGACAAACAGCATTGACTTTGTAGAGATAAATCATGAATCGTTATTCCATGTTGGCTTCCTTTTGGATATAGGGATTTGCTTAGCATGTAACATAATGGATAGTAAAAAGGGACCCTGTTCCATATTTTGCACTCAGACTATTTTAGTTAAGAAAAAAAAATGTGGCTGGATAGAATCCTTTATTTGTACACGTAAATTTCAGGAAGCAGTAAAAGAAAACCTACAGCTTATAAAAAAAAGCCAGTAATAGACAAGTCCATCTTCTATACAACAGTAAACTTACTCAAAGTCTGACTATTCATATCCAGTAAAGAAGTTTTTTGTTTTACCTTCTTGGTACTAAATATTTAATTTTCTTCAGTATTAAATTTGACAAAAATATCTAAAAAAAAAAAAAAAAAAAAAAAAAAAAATCACCTTAATAATGTAAGGTTTTGGCTTAAAGATTCTTTGGCTAAAATAATTTGTATTTTTGAATATCATATTGTTGTAATAGTTACTTGTTTGTTTTGTAGTACCTTTTTGCTGATTTGTTTTTAATTTCTCTTCTTTCAGTTTCCTCATTGATGACTGCTTACACATGCTAAAGAAGAAACGTATTGTATGACGATGCCTCAAGATTGACCGCGGTTTCCCTATTTAATTAACTGTTATTTTTCTGGTACAAATTCAAAAATCTTCATTTTGGAGGTTTCTCCATCCCCTTCAGCCCTAACCTCAAAATTCCCCACCTGTTTGAATTTTTACATTTCATCAATAAGAAGTGGTGCATGATGTATATTGGATTTAGAATCTGTCAGAAAATGTGTCACTTCTTTTATGGTTTTCTTTTCTTTTTTTTTTTCTTTTTTTTTTCTTTTTTAAATATTGGCAGGCAGTAACATGCCCCTTGAAACAACTCATAATGAACATTATTTACTGGTTATTGGAAATGGCCCTTGACAGTCTTCAAAGGAGTTGCATTGCAAAACTTTCTTGGGTTCTCTGAAATAATGTATCAGATTAGAGCCAAGGGAGGTAAATGCATTGGGATAATATAAGCTGCCAACATCTTGACAGTTATTAAAAATAAAACAACAAAAAAAACAATAACATTATTAAATGTAACAACATTTTAAAGCACTCCTGAAGTACAATATTATAAGATCCATCCACGTATCAACTTAGTGGCATTTTTATTTTGATCCCCCTCCCACGATCCCCAGGTTCTCTGGTTGTTATCAGGTAACATTAATATTATTCAACCAGGAACATTTTTCTTCTCTCTCCCTAAATGCCACTTGTCTAGCCTCCAATCAAATGTGAATAGTCAATTTCCCTGCAACATATCAGTGATGTTGGGATGTGAAAAAAATGCAAAATATCCATTTAAGAACAAAATCAAAGAATAATTGCTTTGTTTTGTTTCCTTGTTTAAAAGGAAAAAAATCAAAATGCCTTTTGTAATCTGTAAATGCTTCATGCAAATATTTCTTTTTTTGCCCCCAGTTTTTAATGTAAATTAATCTTTTCTTGTTGCTCTGTCCACAGGGCATTACCTTCCTTGTACTTCACAACTTTTCTGCCCAGAAACTGTATTAGCAAATGTGCCAATTAATAATATCAGAATTATCTGATTGATTTATGCAAAGAAATATCGCTCAAGCATACACACAAGCAGATGTTTGAGAAGACGCTCTTTCAAAAAGAATGTTACTTATTTTTTTTTTTTTATGTTAAGCAAAGCAATATTTCACACATTTTCTGCTTTTGGCTTTAAAGTTTACCTGGTAAATTTTAATTCCACTAGAATATCATCGCCTATTCCAAGCTTTGTTTAGAAAATTTAACTTTTTATATTGGGCTGTTAAGGTTATTACAAAAAAAAAAGAAAAAGATCATTCAGTTGCTATCTATTTCATTCTAAAATGCAAAAACTCCCAATTAACAGTTACATTCTTAATATCAATTGAAGTTAAGAATTGTTAAAATTCTTGTAATATAAAATCAAGTTTTAACAATTCTTTTAAGCACCAGCTGACTTCTGTGTTCCTAACACAATATCTCAATTTAGTTGCTTTTAATTTACCTGCTTCTCTAACATTGCAAATATTTTTTCATCTAAACTTTTTAAAGATAAATCATTTGGTGTGAAGCTGTTTTACAAGAGTGTATGTTAATTTTCAGCTAAAATTTTTTGCTGTACAATCCAACACTGTTCTTTTACTGTTAAAAACAAAGCAGCAAACTGTTCAGCTTCAGTGCCATAATGTGTTGAAGGCACACAAACTAGAACTGTTGGTTCTACCATGGCCATGTAAAGATATTAAAAAAAAAAAAAAAAAAAAAAAGCTAGAATATGGAAAATGAAAGAAAAATACCAACTCTAATATATCTAAGAAGATATTTATGTGCATACAAATATTACTATGCTACAATCTACACTTATTATCTGGATTTGATAACATTTGAGCAACTATTATTATTAATATGACTATCACCAACAGAATTTCACAGTACAAGCTCCTTATCAATGTATAGGGCATTTATCTTTCTTATTTTCCCATTTTAACTGTGTGTGCTTTTTTCCTTTTTTTTTTCCTTCATAGCTGTATTATTGGAGTTTTTTTGTCTTTATACATACATATGTCTGCATATGTGATATTTGTGTGGGTGGGGTAGTAGCTGAGAATGAGAAATCAGATAGCTGAGTTTCAATTCCAGTCATTTATTGCATTCACATGTGCAAATACCTTTGGGTAAGGTGTGAATCTAGCTCTTGGCCTCCCTCTAGCAATGGGCTAAATAGTATGACAGACTGGGCTCTTTAGCCTTGGTTAATAACCAGTCTAGGTGAAGGAAAACTCTGAATTCAAAACCTTAGGAGAGTTGTTTTGAGACCTTGGGGCATGCTATATGCACCATTTCTCTATATTATGCTCTTCCAAAAAGTGTGGTTGGTTTTGCACAAGCCTTCACCACTAATCAAATCATGTGCAGTTAGTCTGGCTGATCAGTTCTAACAACTGAGTTGGTTGACCCTCATATATCAAAAACAATGGGAGAGTCCATTATCAATTGATAGAACTAACAGAAAATGTTAAACCTGGTATTTATTATAAAGGTGGTTATAGGAATATTTACAAGTTGCTCCCTTCTTGAAATAATTTTAATGAAAATAAAGGCACTATGGTTATTATGATAATAGATAAAAAAAAAAATGTGTAAAAATCCCTTATTTCCATCATATAAAATATTTTGATTCATACTTAATCTATCAGTTGATATTTAACAAAATTTGATAAATGAAAACTTGATTTGTTTTTTACAGAATTGTGAATTTTAACTATTGTGTGCAAGTTAGAAGGAAAATATTTAGGCAGTCTGTGTGTGATCCTGAGGAACCATTAGGTGAAAACCTTGGTAGGTAGGCTCTGGCTCACTAGGTTTTATTTATATATATATATGAAAATTTCTCCGATTTAACCAGTAGAGAAGACAATATTTATGAATAAAAATGACAATAGGAAAACTGGTAATTGCTGACGCGTTTCGTCCAATGTGGACTTTATCAAAGCAAAATACAATTCGTATTTTGCTTTGATAAAGTCCACATTGGACGAAACGCATCAGCAATTACCAGGTTTCCTATTGTCATTTATATATATATATATATATATATATATATATATATATGAAATGGACGAAGTTCGACAGTTATTTTAATTCAAGAGAAATCAAAAAACAGTAATTTGACTTTGCTAACCACATGCTTCCTCTGCAGCTAAATGGTATGGCATGTCAGGCCAAATGATGGTTGCATGTAGGGTACAGGTTTGATTCCTGTTGAAGGACACATTTTCTACAAAATTTCTCAGACATTCAGGTCAGTAAATGTAGTTAATACTCTTTATTATAAACAAAGCATTTACTTAAATAACTGTATGTATAAAAATAACGTATAAACAGGAAATATATTATTAATATAAATTTTAGCAGTTGTACATCAAGCAGTATTTTATTAGCACCAACACTCAAATTTACAATCTAACTCTCTTGCTTGGTGAAGACTGTAACAATGTGCAAAAATGGGTAAATTTGTTTCAAAATGCTTCATATTGCAAATTCTTCTCTTTACCATTTGGTTCATTTTTATACAAAAATCCTATTTTAAATTGAATGCTCTAAACTTTGCCTTTCTTAAATGAAGCATTTTAATTCTTTGTTTTCAGCCCAGTTTCTCTTTCCATCTTTTTAAAATGTAGCTATATGATTAAATTTGAATTTTGCCTGCAATTGGGTGTCTGTAGACAAATTGGTAAGCCAGTGTCTGTCTCAGACATGTTAAAGGTGCAGGAGGCAAGTTTAAATCTTGTCAGAAGGTGTCTTTTTTTTTTTTTTTTTTTTTTTTTTTTTTTTCACTGATTCTGCTGCTGCGTTGTTAAACATCAAAATCACTATAGGATGAAAAGAAAAACTAATCAAAAAGGAATTATGATCTCGACTTGTCAATTTCTCTTATCTAATATATTCTCAAATAAATATATATTGACAGACATGCCTTTGTACTCACCAGAAATTAATAAAAATTCCACTAGAGATAGTGTTATTCATTTAAGAATATCTGAGTGGGTATTTCCAAAATGCCAATTAATGTCCAAATTAAATATTAATTTCTATATCAGTTTAGTGTTTCTTAAACTTGTATATGCATTAATTTATTTTATTTTTTAAAGACTGGAGGAAAATTCTGAAATAAAAATTTGAATTTTTCCACCTATCTTTTTAAATAAAATTATTGCATTTGATTCACTCTGCACAGTTGGTCTTTGAAACATATCACAGATGACACAGGCTACCTGAAAAGTACCTGGAAAAATACTGATTGAAATACTCTAAGATTAAAATACCTTAAAATGAAAATAATATCAATTTACATGTAAGGAATGTTTTGTTTTATTAACTTTTTACTACTTTATTTCAAAAACTTTACTGCTTAGTTTACTAATTTTTCATTTTAGCTATCTCTCTCTCCCTCCCCCCCTTCTTCCAATTAGGAAGACATTCCTATAAATTTATAACATCACTGTTTATGGTGGCATTAAGTACATCTATCAGCAAACAAGGGGGATGAGAGGCAAAACCAATGAAATAGACATTGAATTTTCAGTCTTTTCTGAAATTTCTTCAGATTATTGAAATTCTTGTGTTGCTTTTACTATTACCACAAATTAAACCCACTACCTCTCATTCTTTTTGCTATTTTTCTATTTACAAAAATAATACTCCTCTCTTTCCTATGGATTGGCTGGAATATTGTGTTAACAACAAAAGCAATATAAAGACTGGAGTTTTAATCTGAACAACTTGTAAAATGATGACACTTCTTAAAATTTATGGACAATATTTTTCTCTATCTTCTAACCAGATGTACTATAGTCAATGTTACAGACATTTCTCTCTTGCCCTTCCTAAAATAATCTTAAGGGTTAGATTTTGTTAATCATTTAAAACTTGAAAATTTTTAAATCTGTTCAGAGAACTAATAAATGTTCATTCTTGAGATCTTAACAATATCCAAGATGCCTTTTCTCTTTTGATGATTGATTCATATACTTGTAAAATCTGCATTAATACAATATCTTTTAGTGATTATTAATATTTTTAAAATGTTCCTTTTATATTAATTAATTAATAATTGTTTTGGTTCACTTTTCTTTTTTTTTATATCCGAAAAAATGGCTTAAAAATGAAGAGACAAATCAATGCATTTTGAATAAGTGTGTCTTCTCTGTGTTTCAAATACCAACTTTATTTTTCATTTGCCTCAAAAGCACTCTCTGTTTGTTTAAAGGCAAGTTTTTAGAAATTTACTTTTAACACCTTTTTGGGAAATAGGTGAAATAAAGTCTATGGATTTGGGATATTTAGGGGGAAAATTTTATTTTTAATTGTTGACATTTTAATCATTTTCAAAAGAACTTTTGAAGTTATAATAAAAGAAAATTGTTTATAAAAGAAGAACTCAAAAGGCTTTCATCAACTTCAGTGAAGTTCCAGTTTTCAATTGTGGAACATTCTCTGAAGTTGTGAGTGAAAAATAGTTGAGAACCTCTTGCAGTGAAAGGAAACCCATAATCTCTAACTAAATCTTTTTTTTTTTTTTTTTTTTTTTTACTTGTATATTTGAATTATCACATTTTGTATTTTTCTATTTTTCCCAAAAGGAGTTTGTACTGTGAATTCCCCCTACATCGTGTTTTTTCCTCTACTATTTAATAACAAAATTTTTCTCTTCCACTTGTTTTCCATTTTTCTTTTTTTTTTCCATTAGTGAAAAGACATTCATATTTTTTTCTTGGATTTCTTTTTAACTACCCCCATCCCTTTTTTTATTGGTATTTTACTCTATGGATTCTTAATGTCAGTTTTTCTCTCTCTGTTTCAAATGTTGATATGCATGATTTATTCATGTTTTCTGATTTATTTTATTTTTTATTTAGCTTTTTACCAATTTCATAAGCTAAAAATATATATTCAATGAAAAATAAAACAGTTCAATCAAAATTAAAGAAGCAGAACCTAAAATTCTGTTCAGACCAAAAACATATTTTGGGTCACAAAAATAATTTTTATTTATCCCCCGCCAAAAAAAAAAAATTTGGCTGGTTAACCAACTCAATTTTTTAACTCTAGCTGACACTAGCTTTTTATGCAAACGATTCTGGCAGTAATGGCTTCTCTGTAATAAGAAAATGTCCCTCTATTGTATTTGATTGGTTGGTATTTGCTCTTTCTTAAGAAAATTCTTTAACATTATTTTGTGAGAGAGCAATTTAATCTTGAGTTAGATTTAAGTATTAAGTTGATATGGTTGACAGGTTAATTCATGAATGAGGAAACAGAACTAAAAGCAAAATATTAAAAAAGAAAATAATTTTAATTTACAAAAGAAGCTTGCACACTTATTTGTCATTAATTATAAAAAGTTTGTACAATTACCGTGTGACTTTAACTTTTATTTTGTTTTTACTAAACCTGTATAAAAATATCAGATAAAATTCTTTTAAAATGGTTACCTAAGAACCAGTCCTGTCTCAGAATATGTTTACAATGCCTTCTGGTTAAATGATGGCCTGTTGATGCTTCTTTCAAATATCTTGTGCAAAACAAATGTAGATACCATTTAATTTTTTAAAAAATTTTCTTTTATAATCCAAACTAGCAAAAAGCTTTAAATAAGCTTCTAAAGAATTTAAAAAAAAAATTTGTCAGGATGTATGCCGAGTGATTTCTAAAGGTTCCCACAAATAATAATGTTACTTGAAAATTTTGTTTGCCTTTTTGGAATGGACATTTTTACCTTTTCTATCTACCCACCTATTATTCCAAATGTTAAGGTCCGATGAACATTATCTGCCTGTATCTGACAACTGACCCTGTGTTTTGCTTACAACTGAATGATTGTAATCAGGTTTACACCTACACTTGTTCTTGTTATATTTGAACCTTGTTTATAACCTGTACAAAATTGTTATCTCTTACCTTTATATATATATATATATATATATATATATATATATATATATATATATATATAAAATCTACCTATATTTGTATATGTACACACCTAACCCTAATCAACATTAATTTCTCATGTTTGAGACTGTTTTTTATGCCTGTCTTTCAAAAAGTTACTGTTGGGTATTTTCTTTCCCCCCACCCACAACAAATTAGTGAAAGAAATTTTCTTCACCTGCTAATGGTCAAAACCATGACGTGTTTTTCTATTTTACTGATTTGTATAGAAATTATTTAATTGAAGCATTTTTACTTTTTTTTTTTTTTTTTTTCAATGTTACTTCCCCCCCTTGCCCAACTTGTGTTAGTTTTTGGATTCATTGTTATTGTTCTTGTTACTGAAATTTGTGCTTACCTTTTAATGAATTACTAATTGGATAAGTGAGCTGCTTTTTCTTCTTAAACAACCCACCTGTGTGTGTGAGAGAGAGAGAGAGTATTTTGTAGATCCACTTTGGTAAGTTATTTAACCAGAATTTCTTGAATAATCAAACTATAGATTTTAAAATCTACAAACTTCTATATCCCAGGAAAAAGTGTTTCACCTGAAACTGATAGAGTATCTTAGAGATTGATGATGCAAAGGACGACTATTGAAATTCTCTTTGATAAAAATATTACTTGAATAATTTGATTAATTTACACTTTATATGACACATTTATGCAAATAGAATTCTGTGTGGATACTCAACATTAAAATTTTTCCTCCTCTTTCCTTGCATTTTCTTGTTTAATGAGTTACACACTGTTTTCTCTCCCCTATTTTCCTTGTATAAATAGGTATACCTTATTTTCTTTAAATTTTTTTTTTAAAATAAATTGAACATTTGTGAAATCCTTGTGTTAAGTTTGTTAATTCAGGACATTTTATTAGGTTGGTGCAAAAATAATGATGTAATAATGTTGTTTTTTGATGTATTTTTTAACATCAAAAAACAACATTATTACCGTCATTATTTTTGCACCAACCTAATACCAATCCTGTTTGCTGATGGTTCAGATAAGAATTAGCTTTTTTTTTTTTTTTTTTTTTTTTTTTTGTACTAAAATATTTAATTAAGGTATGTATTTAATATAGTATCTGAACGAAGGTGGTGATAATGTGACAAAGTGGAAAAGCAATATGGACATGGGTTTTTTCGTCTTTGGGGCAGATATTTTCAGCTCACAATGAAAAACAAATCCATGTGCGAAAGAAGTGTCTTGGAACATTGAAAAAGAGGTAATAAATATCTTTTAAAAAATTTTTTAAAGATAATATTTGTAAATTTTTTTTATTAATGCCATTAAAAGCTGCTGGATTTGAAAATAGCCGACCGTAAGTAGATTTTTTTTCTCTCTATTAGTTCACATTCCGCATTGTGCTACTTTTGCTTTTACAATGAACAGCAATATTGTATGAGCCCTGTCTGAGGTTGGCCATAGAGAATTAAGAGATCAGTGCACTTTCAATGTATCTTTTTCTTAGTGATTTCTTTTCTCTTTTAATCAGACTGGCATTGATCAGGCTGAAATTATGGTTAAGCAGATGGCTTCAATATGGGTGTAGCATTTGATAAAGATATTTATTACCTTTCTTGAAATTCCTACACACTTCCCTTACACTTGGATTTCTCTCTCATACTGACCTGAAGATACCTGCCATAAAGAGGTGAAATGTGCTGTCTGAACAGCTACAGTTTAATGTAAACATAACTTTCATTTGCATAAAGAAAAAAAAAACTCATTTTATTGCAATATTAATTGTTATACATTGGGGTGGGGGGTGCACAGTTGTGACTGGAGGATAAAATACTGCATGAAAGCTTTTGTTTATATAGCCACAGCATAACAGTTAAGTTTATTGCCCTGGCCTGAAGTAAAACCTGCAATATCTATGAGATACATTTGTAAAATCTATACCATGATATCATTTATATAAAATCAGTTTTTGCTCTTTTTGGAGGCTTTGGAGAGAGGTGACCTGTAAAAGAAGAGGTGTTTTCTTGATTTTTAACTGGATCTCAACTAATATTTTCTTTGTTTCAGCTATTTGCATTTTTTTTTTCTACTCTGATTTGTTTACTTTAAATCATTTGTTCATTTTCCCCTCTTTGTCAGTTGAGGCATGACAGTTATCAAAGTTAAGCTTTTCAAATACCTGGTCTCCAGGACCCTAAATTGTCTCTTGTAACCTCTTTCTATTCTACTTTGTGATTGAACATGAGTGCAACTATAAGAATTACCTGTGTGCAGTCTGAAGAGTCGAGTACTGATATATTTTTTTCTTTTTTTTTTTTTTTTTTTGTGATATGTTACTATGGAATTGGATCAAAGTTAACTTTATTTTCTAAAATAATTGCTCAAGTTATTTTACTTTGATTATTTTTATTTGATTATTGTAAAAAAAACTAAAAAAAAAAACTCTTTAAAATGTCGAAAAAGAAGTCTTGGTACATTTACATTTAGTATCATGGGACAAGAAAGGGCAAATATCGGTCTAATTCTAAATAATTGATTTAAAGGAAAAAAAATGATTCTGATATTAAAATAAAGATTTTAAAACTGATTTTGATTCTCTCAGTCGATGCAGTTGAATTTTTATTGCTTGTCTCTTAAAGCTAATATTAAACTTAATGCAACAAATTGCAAATAAAAATGAGTAATTTTTTTTCTCTCAGTATTATGTACATATTTGAGATCTATCTTTTTTGAACTTTTTTAAAGTAAAATTTAGTATACACTTTGTCCTAGAATTGCATTCTTCTTTTTTTGTAACGATTCAAGAAATTATAATTTTGCTATCAGTGAACCTGCATTTCTTGTAATTCTTAGTAAAAAAAACAAAAATTGTTTTGCTGCATTGGTTATTTATTTGTATAACAATCCAGATAGCCTTTAGTATCCTCTCACCTGAAACTGCAGATATATAAAAAAAAGAATAGCCTAAAGCTTTTTTTTCTTTGCTTTTCAAGCTGTACACAACCAATAATTGTAGTCTTTTCCCACCAGATAATATCTATAATTTGTCAAGGAATATTTAGCAATGGAAAAATTGATTTATCTATATTTATGTCTATTTTATCAATAATTTGATTTGTAATCCTAGCTGAATTTGTCCTATTTTATTCTATGGTCATTAGTAGACAAGTGTGTCAAACAAAGATATCTAGGTCAAAGTATAAGACTCAGTGGGATTTTTGACTGGGGAGAGTTTGCCTGAAATAGCAGGAACTATCATGTATAGCATATATATATATATATATATATATATATATATATATATATATATATATATATATATATATGCATGTCAGTTGTTCCAAACAAAAGTGGAGAAATCAGACAAAATGGAAAAGCTTTTTATTGACTCTGTTTGCCTTTGCTTAGGAGTTAAGTAGACGTCTTCAAATGAGAATGAAAGACAAATTTCTGCATGTCTCTTTTTTTTCTTCATATATATTAAAATCATTAATATCTGTGAGGTCGGCCTCTTTTGATCGTAATAAAAGAACAAAACTGCTTGCTTTTTGTTGTTTTTTTTTTTTTTGTTTTTTTATTAAGGCTTCCAATTTCTGTTGGACTCTGTGCTAAATTCAAGTCTACCAGAGATTGGCGTCTTTAATACAAACAAAAAAAAACAAACAGCTGTGTTCTTTCATTCTGACTGGACGACACCAACTAGCAAACAGTCATTAACAGCTTATACACCCTCACACACATAGGTTTCTTTCATTCTGAATTGAAGATATCTACCTAACTACCTATTGAAATGTGTTGTAAATAAAATGGTTATGTAATGTTTAGTAATTGGTCATCATTAAATATAACTGGTAGAAATGCCCAACAAATAGAATTGACAAAGTTTTCAATAAACAATAACAAGAGAAAGGAAAGGACAGAGCAAAAATAATATTAAGCAAGCAAACAATATATGCAAAACAAAACAACAGCAATAAAGCAAAAGGTTCACAAACTGAGATTGTGTTAATGCACAAAAGTGGATACAGACAAGCGATCAAAGCATTCTGACTTCAAGACAAAAAAGAATGGAATTAAGTTGGATGTGACTGAGAAGTGGCCTATCTTATTGGCTAGAAAGAAATCCCAGCTTGCATCTGTATGTTTTGTCTAATTTTAAAGAGGGATTGAACATGAGTGCATTTGTAGTCATTCCTCAGTAGATTGAAACCGACATCTAATTTGTTTGATTTCTCCACACACATATACATACACACACACATATACGACACCACACCACAAACTGATGTGTGAAGATTGATACATAAAAAAAAAATTCCCAAACATGAAGCCCACCAATGCAAATAGATGCAACACTCAAAAAAAAAAAAAAAAAAAAAACCCAAAAAATCTCACTGCATACCTCCAGACACATGCATCACCACCCACAACAAAATTCTTTGATAATGGGTTTGTGAAAGTCAAACCTCTCAACAGACAATGGCCAATTCATGTTCAAATTCTTCCTAGAAAACCAAGGGGGAAAAAAAATCATTCAACATGAAGAAAATCTTTTAGAATTTTCATTGGTTCATGACCAAATCTGCATACATACATACATTATATATATATATATATATATATATATATATATAATATATATATATATATATATATGTACACACACACACACACACTTGTAGTTTGAGCACTTTGGAAGAAAGTGGAATCTGTCATTATTAACGCTAAAAGCTCTTTGCTATGAATTGAGCGCTCTGGGAGCCAGTAATGCTTTTATCTTGTATATAAGGTGTTAAAAATTCCCTTTCTCTGCTGCATGAGCTGATGTCAAATCAGTCGGGTTTCTATCCTGGCTTGAAGCAATTGCATGTCTAGCCACACTGATGAGCTGTGGATGACACACACATATATATATATATATATATATATATATATATATATATATATATATATAATAATTACTCATATGTACACAATGTATGCCTCTTTTAAAACTGTAACCTCTTGTTACATTTTTTTGAGATGCTTAATTCAGTTAATGCCTATATCTGGTTACATTAATGTAGAAGCAAACAAAACTTTGAAGCTGTTTTCTTGAAAAGACTTAGCTACCACTTGTTTAAGTCTAGCAGTTCCAGTTCAGACTAGATATCTGTTTCATGCCTGATCATCTAATTGCAAACCTGATGAGTTCTCTTTCTCATATACACACTTACACATAGTCTGAGACATGTTTTGTCTAGCACAATTAAAACTGGCAACCTAGTAGGCTGAAGTTTAAGCATTGAAGTGGGCAGCTGAACCAGTGTTTCTCAAATTGTCCCTTTCTCAATGGTGTTTTTTGTATCTGTTGTGAACTGAGATTTTACATATAAGAATTTAGATTTAATTGTACTTTGAACCTAATGTCTGTTGTGATGCCACATCAAATTGTTAATACTTTTGCCAGCTTTTTCATTTCTCTTGTTGAGGAATGCAGACCTACACATTGCATGTGTTTTTTGGGTTTTTTTATTTGTTTCTTTTTTTTTTTTTATCTGATAAACACTTGCCCTTGGCTGTGTTTTCTATGTTGGAAAAATATCCTTCTCAGTTGATATAAAAACTTATCTTTTAAAAAGGAAATTACAAATTTTCACCAAAATGAGTATTGAGTTGGGGTGTGGATGAAATTTAACAAAATTTATCAATGAAGCAAAATCATTTTAAACTTGGACTTTATTTTGATATTGTTTCCCCACTTCATTGTCTGTTTTTTAAGCTGCCTATCTAAAACCAAACTGTGTTACCTAGAATTACCTCAGTTCTTTCCATTGTAACTGCTGCTGTTTGCACATGACCATCTGCTTGTGACATCTCAGTAACAAGCAGGTATACCCGCCATTAATTTGTTCCCTGTAATTTTTTCTTCTTTTCCTTTGATTCTCTTTTCATTCTTTTTTTCTATAGTTTTTCTAAGTTGAAATATCCATAAAAATAACAGGTGTATTTTCTAGTTTGTATATTACACATACACACACAATAAAAAAATGTTATATTTACTGGGTACATGTTTATATAGACATCACTTTCATTTTTTTCCTTTTATCTGAAATGAATGTCTTGTGGCTTAGAGATTGAAAGACATAAAAAAAAAAAAAAATGTTTCCCAAAAGAAAATCAAACCTGTATTCCTTTTTTTAATCTGGAAAAAACACTTTAAAACATGATTTACCAGTGAGCTACAAGAAGCCATCACAGCAAAAGATTTAACTACTCTACTTATGAAATGCACATCTCTTCTTGTGACCTTTTTGAAGTTTATATTTGCTAATTTTATTTTCATATATGTGTATTAAAAAAAAAATTAAAAATAGAATGTTTATAAAAACCCTTGTATCCACTAAAAATAATATATAATAACTGCAATATATATATATATATATATATATATACACACACACAGGAATACATTACCTTAGATCTTTAAGTTTACTTCAGTATGCAATTTTGAGTGTGTGACTGTACATTTCTACACTGTTTTACTTCTGCGAAAGGTACATGCATTTGCCATGTTACATGTATGTTTCTCTTAAGCTCTCTAAATATTTTTTTTTCTGTTGAGAATGCTATTAAGGAATATTTTTGTTCTTATTCACTTTAATGTCTTAAAAAAAATGTCTGTAAAAAAAAAAAAAAAAAAAAAAAAAAGGGTGGGGGAGAAATTGGTGATGATTGGTTACTATTTTTTTTTTTTATATTTTTTTCAAACCTCCCTATTTTATGTATTTTTTTCTCCATCTTTTGAAGACAAACTCCCTACCTTTTTTCTTTTTTATTTCTTTTTGTTAAGAAAATTTGAGCAATGTATTTACTGAACTCACAAAAATGAATGCAGCTTCATTTGAGAGAGAAAAAAAGAAATTTTTATTTCATATATTACAATTTCTCTCAGAATTTCTGGGATGAGGACTTTTTATTTATTTACATTCAGACTTATGTCTTTATCTTTGTTATTCTGACAATGTTGTGCCCTTTGATTTTCTCTTTTCTTGCCGGTTGATCTGATTAACCTTCAAGGAATTTTGGATTGAATCCTCTATTTAATCTATAACAATAGATTACACTCCAGTTCACTATCTGATCTCTTTTTAGTATTGCTCAGTTATTGCTGGTCCTCCTCCTCTTACAGAGTTTGTATTACCAAGCCCCAAGATTAAACTCACAATTACTGTGACAGCAAATTTATGAACCAACACTTTAATCAACTAGAGAACAATCTACCCATTTAGCACTCTGCATCATTTATAAATATTACTTCATCTTTTACTGTATATGGAATCCACTCAAAATATAGTGTTTTATATATTAGTTCTAGATATTTGAAATTGGAGTAACCTGGCTCTTAATTTCAACCAAGATTGTTTTAGGTGTTGCCATAGAAGGATATGACTACACAAGCAAGAAATTGAAATTCAACTTGCATCGACAGGACTATCATTTTGCATGGTGAAAATAGTCACTTATAGAGTGTTAATTGTTAAATAAATTGTTCATTTTGAAAGTACCTGAAGGTTACTCTGATTGACATATGCCTGAAGAAAGCACAACAGCTAAAATGCAGTGATAACAACAACAATAAAAAGAATTAGTCTGAATGTAAATAATTCTGCATAATATTGGTTAATTTTGTCTTGCATTTATTATGTTCACATGACATTGCTATATAAAGATATTTCATGTCTCCCCCCCATAAAAAAAAAACAAAAAACTCTTTATTCTTTCAATATTGAACTAGTGTTCAAATATTTTTGTTAAATTACCAACTCATAAAACAAATATCCAGGAATTGTTTTAATCAAAATTGCTCCATCCAATTAAAAAAGTACAGATTTGATTGTATATATGAAATATCAGATTATTTGCATTTATATGCAAAACATATATTTTTCCCCCCATTTGATTTAAAGAAAAAAAAAAAAAAAAAAAAAATTTTTTTTTTTAGATTTTATTATTTTTTATTTATTTTTCTGTAGATTTGTACTGTGAATTTTGTGTACAAATTTTTACCTACCATTTCTTTTTCTATTCCGTACACATATCACTATTGCAATCTGTACTGTAGTTTTGGGTGAAAAAAGACATACCTCTTTTCATAAAGAAAACAAAGCCCCAGGAAACACAAGGGGTGACTGCATTTGTTCCTCTACCTTATTGTATAAGGTGAGATATGACTTGCATACTCACCCCATTTTTATGCACTGAAAAAATATATGGTAGCTCTAAATAAATTTATTCCAGTTGATTCTGACACATTAAATAGTTGTAAAATGAAGTAGAATTTTAATAGGACCCCATTTCTTTTTGTTTATTCATAAAAATTTAAAGGCTTTGTTTCTGTTTAAGGAACACAAGGCTTCTTATCATCTGCTTCCACTTTGAAATGATACTTTTGTCATATAATTTTACTCTGAAACAATTGTCTGTAACCTTCAGGTGGTGACCTTTTTTATTATTATTATTATTATAATAACCCTGGTTTCTTGAACACTGACTATAGACAAATAATTTTGCTTTCTGAAGTGAAGATTGAACTGGCACAATTCTCATTACACAATTTGATTTTCTCTCTTTTGTGTAACCAACTTATGATTTTAATCAGTACCCGAGTTGCTCAATTTTTGTGTGCAAGAATTAGTTGTAAGTTGCTTAAATTTTTTTTCATACTTGGGTCTAATAGAAAAGAAATACATTTCAGTGTAACTAGACTGGTAGACTTCTCGAATATAGCTTAAAATAACTTATTTAGTCGGGTTAAATTTTTTTTTTGCTTTCTTTTTCTTGCAAATTACTTAAGCCACAGAGATGTCAGTAGTGTAGTTAAGATTTAATCAAATTTTGAAAACAGTTGCATATAAACAAGTTACTTATAAAAAAAAATTGAAAAAAGTAGTGTGGTCTCTCTCTCTCTCATACAGACAAAGTTATTAACTTGATTTTGATTTGTAATATTGTACAGTTAATTTGGACATATATTGATAAAGATTTATCATCATTAGACTGTGGCTTTATTGAGAAACCTGTATTTGGGCTGTTGAACTATTTTCTTTTTTTTAACTAAAGAAATTCATTTTTTATGCTTGATAAGTGGGCTCTACAGTTGCCAGCCTAGAAATCAATCAAACTGCAAATTTCATCTGGTCAAGTAGGTGATTCAAAGTCTTAGCTTTCTCATTCCCAGATGATTGTCAACGATTATTTCACAGTTATCTCCTCTTGCACTTAGTTTGAAAATCAACATTTCTGTTGAAATCATTTTCTTATTGATTCAGATTGAATTTAAATTTGTCTTGAAGAGGACAATTTCTTTCTTATTTCAGACAACTTATTTTGTCTATTTGGTAATCATAGCCTCAAATTTTGATTAGAGGTTTAGTTTTTGGAGTTAACCTATTATTTATATCAATTTTTTTCTGGAAATAGAAATATCATCTTTATTTTCCATATAAAAGATGCTAAGTTGAAGTCTTTGCTTAAGAACCTCTGCTTTTAGTAACCCCCATCTATATTGCAATAAACACATGTGGGAGCAGATGATGCCATTTCATTAATTTTTTTTTTTTTTTTTTTTGAAGAATGGGCGTCATTCATTCTAAACTTTTTTACAAAATGGACAAATAATGTCTACTTTTTTTTTTTTTTTTTTTTTTTTATTAAAGTTTGCACACAAACACACATGCGCATCATAATTGAGAAGAAAAATTTTTTCTCTGCTTTTTTTTTTTTTTTTCCAGAATTTGGACTTCTAAAAGTTTTTTTTTTTCTCTTGAAAAATTCAAAACTAATTCAGTTTTAAAAAATATTAAGCATGTTATTTTATCCAATTGTATTTTGAAAGAAAAATCGAATCAAATTTTGTACTAAAAAAATAAAATTGCCTGATGTGATAGAAAAATAAATACAACCAATTATTTACTTTGGTTTTTTTTTTTTGTTTGTTTATTTTATCATCTCTTCCTAACAACTTGAAGAGTACAACAATTTCTAGTAATTTCCACACTTAAAAGCTGAAATATTGCTCATTAACAATTTAATGTTTTAAATGTTGTGCAAGTTTACTTTCTCCATAAATTGTAAGTTGATATCCACTTAATAGGCATTATCATATCTTATTAATAATTTTCAATAAAGACACATTTTATTTTGCCTGAAACTGATTAACAAAATACATTCTAATGATGTGTCTGCTTTAATTCTAATCTAATTTGTTTTACAAAATACAAATTTTAAAACAATTTCTTCACAAACACTACAACACAGTTATCAGTAAGTGTATAGATATTTACTAGGCTTGGCTTGGAATGGTACTAGGACGTCAGCTGTGAATCAAACTCGCTGCACAAGCAAATTGTTAACCATTGGGCTACAATAGACAATTAGCTGTAGATGCAAGGGGCTGAATTCATGCCATAATGAATGGAATAATTGCCATAAATGGTGAGAAATTGCAAGATGACAAAAAGAATCATTTACTCAGATATGGTGAAATGACCAGTTCAGAGATCTAGGCCAGGACAGTCATTTTGACTGAATGACTTGATTGTATTGATCATAATGGCATCAGGTGGCAGAAGCAGCAGCAGCCAAAAAAAAAAAAAAAAAATGTCATATAGTTTCTTTTTTAGAAACCAGTGCCACCTAAGCGTATATTTGACTGCTAATTATTTTTTTAAGTGCCTATATGCATTATACACATGGGGCATGTGGCCGAGGGTTTAGAATGTTCACATTCTGACCATGAGACTCTGGTTCTAATCTCACCAGAGTCAATTTGTCAGGAAAGTGACTTCTTGATGTTATTGATCTGAGGGAGGCAATCCTATTGTGCATCACCAGAAACTGTAACTAAGGTCTGCTCAACATAGTTACAGTATAAACTATAGATGGGCTCTATGAGTGTTGAACAAACACAAATGTGCCTGAGCAGGTGTCTATAACAGGAATTGACTAGTTGCTCTTGTAGACAGGCATCCTAGGAAAGAAGTGGTCAGCTATTTTTTTTTTTTTTTTTTTTTTTTTTTAAGTAGACAGGTATTCTACATTTCTTTGGAATGTTAGCTGAAGAGATCGGCACTATCAAGTAACAATCCATTATTTTGTCAACTCTTATGAAAGACCTTGCATAGTAATCAAATATGATTAAATAATCTCCAACATCCTTATTATTCAGTTATCTGGAATTATGAATTATCCAAACAGATTTTTTTTCAACCCTCTGTTCTAAGGTGTCCAGATAAAGAAATACTGTATGATACTTTCCACAAGTTTTAAGAGTTGAAAGTGACCAGCAAGAATATTTCAAAACAAGAATAGAAAATATTAAAAGAATTTGCATCCAAATTGGATCTTGGCTGTGCAGAACATATTCTGCATTTTAGAATTCCTCCAAGAGGACAGAATTCCTTTCCAAGTGTAAATACAAGAAGAGGTACTTGCTTTTCTACCTACCTACACCTTGACTTGTAGGATTACAGCGACTGGCTGAGATTTTTGAAAGTCTTGCTAACCTTTACTTCAATCATGTGATCAATAGCACGTTTTTGTTCTAGTTCAAGCAATATATCCAGCATTTAGGTACCATTATGATTTAGAGGATGGTTATCGCCCTTTTGCCAAGATAAATTCATAAGGGTCACATGATGACTGATGTTAACCTGAGAGCTCACAGGGTGACAAACAGGTGCTGTGTAGACTGTGAGGAAGGTAGATGCGATAGCCCATGGCAGTAAGAAGAAAGAATGAAAATCATATGGTTCAAACAAGGAGCATTAAAGACATCACCCAATCTGGCCATTTTCCATCTGTGTATTGTGTAGATGTCACATATTCATTTTATAGTGTTAGTATGTATGTATAAATATTTTTGTGCAGGTGCTGCATGTTTATCTCATGGCATCTGTTGCAGGAACAGAAAGAATTCTGATGTAATTTGTCCTGCAAACAATATTTTGCAAACTCCTGTGAATTCAAGTTAAAAAAAAGGAGTACAATACACAGAATTTATACAAACAATTATTGAATGTATTAACAAAACATGTTTAGAGGAAAGAAAAAAAGGAAATTAACTTCATTGTTAACACTTTCACTGCTACTCCTTTGACCAGTGCTGCCCCCATCCGGCCAGCCATTTTTAAAGAAAATGCCAAATTTCAACCTACATATGCAAACTTATTTTACAATTACACAATTTATTTTATTTTTTTGATCAAGTTCACCCCAAACAAGGCAGTAAAGCCAGTAAGACACAAGGAATTACTGGCTGTGGAAGAATTAGAAAACAAACATTACTAAGGAGCAAAAACAAAAGATGAATTTGTTTATGCAAATGATTACTGCTTAAATATACCATGTTACACACACAAACATATATTTAAACAAATCTAACACCACAGAATTTGTATATTGCCTTGAAGATACAAAAACATATTCTTTAAAGGATCTTTTTCAACCAATATTTCAGAAGATGGTACCTTAGATAAATGAAATACAGACACACACATATATATGATGTTGAGCAGGAAGAATATTTTGCAGACTTGTGAGTCCAAGTAAAAAACAAACAAACACAAAATGGCTTTGAAACAAACAACAATTAATAAATGTATTAACAAAACATGTTTAGAGAAAAGTAAAGGAAACGAGCTTCATAGCTGAAGTTATCAGTAGTTCAATACCATCTTCAGTTGAAGTCTCTGTAGTATGTACATGTGGTGTGTTGTACTGGAGAAAATAAAGAAACATTGACACTCCAACACCAAGAAAAAGAGTTTTTCAAAAACTGTGCCACCTATGATTTAGTAAGGGGTCGGATCCAACAAATCTGTGTGTGTGTATTTTTAATTCTTGAAACGTGTAATTTAATTTCTAATTGGTTTGTTTTCTACAGCTTATCAACCTTTTGCAAGTTATTTTAAGCCAGAAAATATTTTTAGATTGTAGAAATATTTTGGAGATTTACTGATACAAGTTCTACTAGTTAACCCATAGCTGAGGGAGAAAAGAAGTGGATCCATACTTTTACCAAAGGTATTTGTGCATATAGTGAATATAATGAAAACAACTGAAATTGGAACATGGGTCTCTAATTTCCAATTTGGAGCTACTATCCATTACACCACCTGCACACCCAAGCTCACAGCACCTAGTATACCTATGTGGTCACCCATCTAGCTACTGATGAAGCTTGATGTTGTTTAACTTTGTTGATCACATAATTTAACTATGCATTAAAAAAAATTGTATAAGTGCATTTTAACTGCATGCTCAATATGATGAATGTTGGAAGTGTAATACTAAGGTGAATCATCTGAAAAATGTTTGGATCTTATATTCTTTAAGTATAGGCTTTTTTTCCAATCATTTCATTACAAGCAAGGCAGTAAAGTCATAAGACACAAAGAGGTTACTGAATGAAGAAAAAAAAAGAAACATTATTAAGGAGTAAGAATAACAGAAGAGTAATCAAGAAGACAGTAGATAACAATTGATATTGCATTTAAATTTTTGAAGATCAAAGTTGGCTGGAAAACATGGAGCCAGAAAAAATTCCACATGTGAAAAGTTTGAGAAAAGAAACTGATAGCATAGACCTTATGGTTGCACCAATTGAACTGTAAACTGGTGAGACCTTGTTGGCAATCTAGTACTGCACTTAAATTCATAAAGTTTACCATAGCAGAAAGTTCATCAGAACAATTACCATGAAAGTATTTATAGAAAATGCACAGGGAAGTTACATTGTGGTGATGGGAAAATGAATGAAGTTGAGATGTCAGGTCAGGAATAATGACATTGGAGATTCTTTGTATTTTATTAAGAATCTTTAAATATGTAGCAGGATCACTGGACCATATTTGGCAGCAATATTCAAAGTATGAACAAATGACTTTTGCTGGGATTCTCTTTTTGCACAAATATTTTAACACCGACTAAACCTATTCTTAACTTCTATGCAGGAAACATTTAGTATTCTTTGAACAATTAATGTTGGTTGAAATTTATAAAATCCTTTTATTAAGACAGTTTTGTAAAAAAAAGACTTCTCAAATTTGCTGAATGTTATAGATTGTACAAAAACAGAATGCTTGATTGTTAGCAAAAGGACAAGCCCAAAATGCAAATTACAAATTGGAGATGGCAAATTCCTTTGAATTATTCTCTACATGGGACATGTGTATTCATGTATATATAGTTTTGTGTATGTCTTAGTGATATAAAAGTATCTCTGAGAACAAAGCAAGTTTGTCATTTTTTTCCTTTCAGCCATTTCATTCTGTCCATGAAATATTGGTATTATTATATCATGGATATAATAATGCCCATAATGTGAGAAAATATAAATGTGAGAAGAAACCTTTTTTCCAGGCTCACCTCCCGTTACAAAAGAAAGCCAAGTGATTATTTAATAATAAAAAAAAAAAAAAAAAATGGCCTGAATAAATTTTATGTATAAAACTTTGTATATGTGAAGCTCAAGTTGATGTTGAAAAATAAACATTAAAATGAGGTCTGACAATTTATGAAAAAGGTACATGTGTAAAATTTAGTCTTCAAATTTGTATAAAAAAAAGATCAAGTTTTGGAGCCTCAAACACTGTCTAAATAAAGTTTGTAGAGGGGTGGTTTAAGAGATACATTGTGTGATTTTTTAACCAATGGGGAAAGTAAATTATGGATCCAAGCTATCAACTGTCTGTTTCAACTGGGAGCTGATTCATGGCTATTTAAGAAGTCTGGGTTTTTCCCAGATTGATAGAAACAATTGTGAAGATGGTCAGCTGGCTGTTGGGAAGCAGAAGGGCTTTCAGAGGCTAAATTTGCTAACAGCCACTAGAAGAACCACTAGAAGAGCAAAAGGATATTGTCATTCACAAGGATGATACCAAGACAAAAAGGAAGAACAAAAGCCAATGATGATGTCACTGTTGACATCAAACAAAAAGGTGAAAAAAAGTAAAGAATGAAGCAGAAAGAAAATTGAAAGATTCATGAAATTAGAGGTATTAACTCTGACTTTGAACTTTTATAAAAAAAAAAAAACCGAGATTTATATCAATACTGAATTTTAGTGTAAAACCTGAACTAGTATGTAAATATTTTTTTTTTTTTTTTTTTTTTTAAGCATTTCATCCCAAGCAAGGCGGGGGCCACTAGGACGCAAGGGGTTACAGAAAATTTAGAGCAAGATCAGATAGGAGTGATAGAAGAAAGGATGAGGGTAGTGGATAGATCAAGGCAACTGGAGATGTCGATTGACATTACACTTAAATAGCTGGAGATTATAGCTCACAGGGAAACAGGAATAGGGAAGGGAGTTCCACAGGCGAGATGTGCGAGACATGAAGCTCTTAGAGTAGAAGAGATGGCTACATTTAGGAGTTTCGACAGTGAAGGGGTGAGAGCGGGATGTCAGCCTTGTATGGCACTTGAACTCATGACGTCTGGGAACCAGCGAATGCAGCTCCTCGGAGCAATTTCCATGGAAGTATTTGTAGAACAGACAGATGAGACGACAGAGCAGGGCCAACTACATTGCATATCCGCCTCTGGAGCCTATCAAGAACCCCGAGGAAAACAGAAGGGGCACCAGACCATATATGGCAGCAATACTTCATGCAAGGGAAAATTGTTGATTTGTAGATCTGGAGGATCAACTCTGGGGAGAAAAACTTCCTGGCTCGGCTCAAGGAGCCAACTTTCCTTGCGGTGGACGAAGCAAATGACTCAATGTATTTATTCCATCTCAGGTCAGAAGTCAACGTGAGACCAAGAAGCCACAGAGAGTTGCTTTCAAGAAGTTGAGCGTCAGACATTCTAATGGAGGGAAGGGAAGGGAAGGATCTCTATGATGATTAATAGAGAGCAGTTTTGTCTTAGAAGCGTTGAAGTTGACCAGCCAATTCGTGCCCCAGTTCACAATCGATTGGAGGTCCTTTTCGAGACGCATGGCCAGGTGAGTTTTGTCAGCGAGACTAGATTTGTTTTTGAGGCAGGAATAAATTGTGGTGTCATCCGCATAGATGCCAACTTGGGAAGTTATGATGTCAGGAAGGTCATTTATGTAGATAAGGAATAGAGTGAGGCCTAGGATGGAGCCTTGAGGAACACCTGTGTTCGTAGGATAGGAACTGGATGAGAATCTGTTGAGAACGACCTTCAATTCACGGTTTGACAGGAATGATTGTATTAGGTTATATAATCGACCCGTAATGCCATAACCCTGGAGCTTGCAAAGAAGGCCGGCATTTCAAACCCTATCAAATGCTTTGGAGATGTCTAGTGCCCTGGCATGGGCTTCCCCGTTAATTACTCAGTGGCTTTGTGAATTTGCCATCCTTCTCAAAGATTTTCAACTATTAAATGTATGAAAGTAAGTCAATATTTTTTTGAAAAAAAATATAATTGTTTTTTAACTTTTATGAGTAATTTTAGAACGTTATTTTACTTAATTGTAAGATGAAAGGAAAATTTTCTTGCAAATATGTAAATTGATTTGTAATCTGTTTTAGTTTTACTGTTTTTTTGTGCCATTTAAAATGCAAATTTCTTTTCAATTTTATATCGGAGAAGGAATCTTGTTTGTTTATGTTTTACTGGTTGCGGAATTTGAGCTAATTTGGATGTGTCAAAATGTGTAATTGTGTGAAGGCTTAAAAATGTGCATGTTCGTTAAATATTCATCAACAACAAATGAAATAAACATTTGAATTTTCCTTTCATCTTACAATTAAGTAAAATAACGTTCTAAAATTACTCATAAAAGTTAAAAAAACAATTATATTTTTTTTTTTTTTTAAATATTGACTTACTTTTAATAGTTTCATACATTTAATAGTTGAAATTCAATTGGAAGAAATCAAAGAGAAACAATGTAATTATAGATTTCAACAAATAACACGCATTTATATATGTTTGATATACACAATTGAATTTTAAGATTGCTTGTTTAATGTGATAAGTGAGATAAAATTGTAAGGAGTGACCATGCAGTGATTTGGTGTATGAAAGCTTGTAGTTAAGGTTTGTCTGTGAAATTAAAACAGTTTGCTTTCTGCAATGTGAAATGTCACTTGTGTGGGTTCCGATATTAGTGCGTATATTTGCGACAATTGTAAATATTGTTTAAAGTTATGTGCCTTTGACTGATATGCTGTAAGTTGACTAAATACAATTACTACTTCGATAGTGATAATGTCACTTTTTCTAGTAAATTATAAGTTGGGTCAATTTGCGTGGCAAGACTTTCTGAGTTGTGTTGAGCTGCTGAGAGAAAGACTGGCGGTTGTTGAGTCAGTGTGCTGGCGCGCGTGGAGTTTGATGGCATCTCTCAAGGACTTGGTTACTGACTGCCTGAATCAAGTGAAGCAATCCTATTTAGTGATTTTTTTTTTTTTTTGGTGGCGGGGGTTCAATCCGGCTCCAGATAAGTGAGTGGGAAAACATATTTGTCACAACTTGCTACATTTTTTGGGTCCTTTTAACCAATGAGAAGTCAAGTTTAGAAAAGTGAAGCAATGATTGGTTAAAGTTGGTTTGAGAGAAAAGTGCATTTTTCCGCAAGGGTGAGTAGCAAATATGGAGGATTCCATTTATTCTCCTCTCCCCCTTAAAAAAGTCACCACTTTCTTTTCGCGTGTCACAAAGTACAGTTCGTTTAGGGCGCATGGATTGATTTAAAAACAGTGAGAAATAACGACGAAAATGAAGAGTAAAAATTGAATATTAACGAAGACACAGTAATCGTTCGATAAAAAAAAAAAAGAAAAAAGAAAACTTGTCAACTTACAAGAGGCCTTAAAACTTGTCAACTTACAAGAGGCCTTAAATTCAGGTTAAGAAGTTTACCGCGAATCAAAAGACTCCCGTGCGACGTTATTTATTCAGAATCACATGAAAGGCACACGTGTGACATCACTAGTTCGACGACCGAATTCTTCGGTCAAAAACAGGCGTTCACGAATATGTAGACCTGACTGCACAAGGTATTATTAAGAATAATAACGAATAAATAAGGGTACAGACAGCGACTACGTTTGATTCTTACCCAACTGAGTCTCCGTACTTGGTTGAAGTCTCGTGATATCTCAAAGAATAGCGTGTTGTTTCAGAAGATTAAAAAAAATGAAGAATTGTTACGAATCGTCTCCTGTAAATGGAAATTATAATAAACACTTGATTCTTCACTCAACTAATGATCTTAGGGTGTTTTATAATTGCCATTATTGAAATAAATATAATCGATTTATTTTTCCGCTTAATGAAAATAATCCTTGCGTATTTTTCTTTTTTTACAGAGGGAACTGATTGTCAGTGAACACCGTCTACTTATTTTCTTTGTTCTGTAAGGCGTGTAGTAACCTTATCAGGAAGTAGTTTTCATTTCCTCCTTCATTGATTATTGCGTTGTTTTCCAGGTTCAACACCACCACTTTTGTAAATATAGATGCAAATATTTTCTTATCATGTGGACTAAATTTAGACAAAGCTTCTGAAGATGTATTGGACCGTTTATTGAAAGGTAAGTGAAAATTTGACGATGCTTTCGCCTGGAAGTTGAAGAAAAAAAGTTTGTTTCGTTCTCCAATGTAAGCATTTTTTTGTTTGTTTACTCTTTCTTTCTTTAACATTAAAAAAATTACTAATTAAGAATAAAAAAAAAACGGCACTATGAAATTTTATTTACACAACGCCACGTAAATAAACAGATTTTAAAAAATTTTTAAATGAACAAATTTTCTGATTTTCAACTTATAACTTAAAAAAATAAATTATTTCAATTTTTAAAACATTTTTTTATGTTTCGAAATTAAAATTCACGTTTAAACCAAATATATGATCAAAATTAAACTTTTTGATTAAAGCAACTTTTTTTTTTAACTTTGTTCGAAGCAAACTTTATCTCTCTTGGATTTGTTTACGTTGTTTGTGTTTACATTTTTTGTAGTTTGTTGCTACCAACCAACAAAGCCGGCGATTGTAATATTGAACTGCACAACATACATTATTGTATTTTGGTTTGTAATTCGAGGCAGCATTAGCAAAATTGACATTATTTAGTTTAAAATTGTCGCAGAATTAATTGCTAATTTAAATAATATTTATTTTAAAGGCTTGCTTCTTAGCTGTCTTTATGACAGTGTCTCTAGCTACCTCGGGAAATACGGCCCTGATGGGAGAAAGAAAAAATACAGACGCCAGGAACTGAATCGTTAGGTGGAAATATATAAAAATATCAAAAATGAAAAAGTAAAACATGAACATTTTTGACGATGCATGAATTGAATCACTGAGCCGGCCCACCAATTTATATTGCACACTCGCGATCGGTCTCACACCGCCTTAACTCTGACTTCTTTTACCATGAGATGATTTTTTTCATATTTTTTTTTTTTTTTTTTTTTAACACTTTACTGATTCATGATAAATTTATATAAAAGCTAGCATCGACTTACGCCTCACAAAAATGGCGAGTCGGCTTGGTGATTGATTTGCATCATTGAACTAACCGTTACTAACGCATTATTGTTTTCATATGCGTGTTAAACAACATACAATGGCCTAAGCTTCACTGACTATACACAGGCATGTCTAATGTTCCTACCAAACTGATGAAAGAACTTAGAAGAAAGAACTAAATATTTCCGAATATAGACTTGTATTTATGCAAGTGACTTTCTGTATTGTTTTTCCTATTTAGGGAAATATCTTTTTTTTTTTTTTTTTTTGAAAGCAGGTAGATTTCCTCTATCTTTCATAGGAACTTACTTCACACACATGTGCATATGAAAAAGGACATCTCTACCTACGCACCTTCAGTCACCCCTTTTATATCAACAAAATATGGTAAAATTAAAATTGTACACAATTGATTTTCGTTCATGCTATTTTGTTTGAGGAAAAATAAATGTATCTATGCAACTATCTCCTAAAGGGAATTATGTTGCATTTTTAAATATGGCTTGAACTCAGTTATTTTTTTAATGATTAAAACTCATTCCAATCGATTTAAATTCGTTTTGAAATACAGCAAAGTATTTTTGCTTGTTAGAAATATTAGATTTAATTTATTAGTTTGAAATTAAAACTAAAAACTTCAAGAAAGATTAATTTTAAACTTTGGATATCGCTTTTCTTTGGAGGTACCTACTGAGTGTTTTGTGGCATGAGGTTTGGTAGGGACTGAGACATGTCTTATCTCTAACACATTCATCCTGAAGGTAAAGAGAAAGAAAGAGTATGACTTTTACCACCTTTTCTTATATATTACTTCAGCAATGCCACCTAAAGGTCTTTGGCAGCTAAGTGGGATAATTCCATAAAATAGTTCCTGTGACACAGTGATATGTCTTTATGCATGATTGCAAATTTAATCTCATTTTTGCCTAAAATGATCGAAATTTCTTTGAAGATACATTTTTATCATTAATTTTGAATACTGTATTTGATTACATATAAGATCCATACTATTTATATTTAATATTACAGTATTATGGAGGCACTGGGGAGTAATGGATAACAGCCTCAATTGAAGAATTGGAGAGCCAAGTTCAGATTGCAGTCATGTTTGTTGCATTCACTTACATGCAAGTACCTTTGGGAAAGGTATGAATTTATGTCTTCTCCCCTCAGCAATGGGTAAATAGCAAGACAGACTGGGTTCTATACTCTTAGGTAGCAACCAGTCTAGGAGAAGGACTGTCCTGAATTCAAAACCCCCAACTATGGGTTAAATAGCCTCACCAACCTACAATTGGCCAATTCTTGCTTCCCAGTCAAATTTGATCTTCAAAAATTTAAATGCAGTGTCAATCATTCTTAATTCTTGTTCTTTTATTGTTTTCCTTTCTTAATAGAGTTTTTTTTCTGATATTCTTTGACACTCAGTAACATTTTTTATCTTAGCTTCATTATTTTGCTTGAGGTGAAATGATTAAAAAAATTTTTCTGTCTTCTGTTAAAGTACTTTCTAGATATATGAACTTCTGTAATTGTTTGATTTTTAATTCTTGAATTCCTAGTTTTGAGTTTTTCCATTTGTTGACAACCATACATTCTGTCCTTTTAACAATAGTGTTGATAGCAGACAAAAAAAGAAAACTACAAGAACTACAGAAGGTAATGAAGGAAATCTAGAAGAAAGAACTAAATATCAATAACAAAATGACAGAAAAGGTGGTCAAATAGGGAGAGTTTTCTTCAAGGAGTTAGGATGCCTTGATTCTGGATCTGTTCTAATAAGCTTTCATTCCTGGTACCTTTTTTCTTAATAGTTGAGTCAGGTGGAAATACTGGTAGTAGTCTATAGTATATTAAGCATAGACTGCTATATATACCAAAATTTCATATATAAGATCATTTTTTTTGAACCATTAATTTTTGTGTTTTGTTGGAGAGTGGATGAAGGGGGTTCTTATATGCCTTCAACTGTGGTCATTTTTTTTTCTTTTTATTATATTTTTGTTGCTTATATGACTAATAACATTGCAGATTTTTCTTTGAATTTTATCAAGAATGTCTAGATACAAAGTAGAAGCACCAGACTAGATGTAGCAGCAATATTCAGTGCATGGGTAAGTGGTAGACTTGTAAAAGTGCAAAATAGATTCTGGCAAGAAAAATTGTCTAGAATAATACAGTGAACCAACTTTCCTAGCAACAGACCAAGCAATTGTTTTAACATAATTGTCTCAATTTCATGTCAATGAAAAGACCAAGAAGACCCAATCAATTACTCTTTTGAAGATTAGCATCAGCTGTACTGATGGAAGGCAAAAAGAGTTAAGATGATTAAAAGATAACAGTTTAGCTTTAGTTTTATTACAATTAACAAACCAGTTCTTGGCCCAGTAAACAACAGATTGAAGGCCATGGATAGAAGAGATTAAATGAATTTCACAGAGAGCTGAGATATCTGGAAAACATTTCAAGAGAAAAGATTTGACACTACAGAACTTGGTACACGAATATCGCAACTGTTGGAGAAAGGAAGGTTGAGGGGCTTCTGTGATTTTTTTTTTTTTTTTTTTTTACAAACTGGTTTAATTCTATTATTATTTTTAGTCATAAAAAATTTTAAGATGAAAAAGGCCAAAATAATTTTGATTGTTCAATATCTAAGGCAGTACAAACTGGCTGGAAGGTGGCTATGACTACAACATAATGTGGCCTCAGGGTTTCACACCAGAAATGCTTGAAATGTTACCCATTCATGCATGCCATAGCACTGACAAAAAAAACAATATTATGTGACTGCTGACCAGAGCAATCCCTCTAAGTGCTACCAAATAGTTTGGGCTCCTTGCTATCAGTTGTGATGCAACAACCAGAAAAATGCCAAGCTGGTACCATCAAAATAAAGAGTTGCAGTCATTGATCAGTTGTATCATGAAAAAGTTAAGACAGTTACTTTTATTATGAAACTGAAATCCATGTCTTAAACAAAAAAAAAATGATGAACCTGTATTCTTGTTCAGTTTATTGACTTGCATAGAGTGGGATAATTAAAAAAAAAGATAACAGAATTACTAAATAGTACGAGAAAAACAAAAGCCAACATTGGCAATCATATTCTATGTGTATTGCATATCAAATTTGTATTTCCGAATATAGACTTGTATTTATGCAAGTGACTTTCTGTATTGTTTTTCCTATTTAGGGAAATATCTTTTTTTTTTTTTTTTTTGAAAGCAGGTAGATTTCCTAAAATACTTTCTGGCACATTACATGAAAAATATAATTACCTATCCTTTAACAGTGTATTCTTTAGTGCAGCCATCTTTAATTTTTGTCTCTCCTTGAATTTACACACAGAAGAGTTAATACAAATATAAAAAGCAGCCATAGAAAATATCTTTTCTGTACTGAATCATGTAAATTATATTACTTAAACAACTATAGATTAAAAAAGTATTTGATTTAGGATGAGGGTTATATGATTCTTATTCATCTGTTCTCTGACTTATAAGACATACTATATATATATATATATATATATATATATTTATTGTGTGCATTGCAGTTGGTGTATTTTATCAAATTTTTTCACAAATGCATGCTGCACACTGTTGTTTAACTGTGTTGAAGCATATTCTAACACACAAAATGCCTTTTCTTTTCCAGTGAATGGCATTTCTATACCTGAGTAGAAAATAAACATAAAACATTAAACATAGAATTCTGAGTTGTTTCTACATATGCTGTTAAAATACGTGATCATTTGAATGAGAATTGGTCAAGTTATTAGATTCTGAAATGATACCAATTTTGTGTGTGTGTGTATATAACTGAGCTGACACATTTTGGCCTCTGGTGAATTTTATCAAGGCAGATGTAACGATTTTATTTTCCAACAAGTCTTTATAAACAAAAGTAAAAATGTCGTTAGTGTTTAAAAATATTTTAATTTTAGAGACACTCAATTATCAAGTTAACTAATTTAAATTTTTACACACACATAAATACATATATGTATATATATATATATATATATATATGTAGTCTTAATTTTTCAAAGCTAAGGGAAAATAGTATGTTCAACACGAGAAAGGAAATGCAGTAATTTTTTTTAATGAAATATCGCCTTATCTAATATCATAATTTTTAAAACATTCAAAGCTCTCTTTTATGCTCAAGAAATTAGGAGTTTGATTCAAATTACTGTTTTTACTTCATCCTGAATCATTAAAGATAAGGAAATATTGGTTTTACGTAAATTTCTTTTCTCATTATCTTTTTAAAATGCTAAATTTAATGTGATGATTTCCATTTTCATATGACATAAAGGGTGACTTTTTTATATGAAAGCTTTTTATTTTTTTATATATTTTGCACAATTATAGCAATTAGAAAAAAATAAGTTTCAAATTGCCACATAAGCTAAAAGCCAAGACTTTTTATTTGTAAATTTAATTCCTTGTCTGAAGCAGCTCAATCTTCACTTTGTACTCTTGATAGAGCTCAGAATTGTTTATGCAGTGTTGAAGGAAAATTTATTCTCCATTCTGCAGCCTCTTTTCCAGAAACACAATATCACAAGTCAAATCACCTTCATTTCCTCCAATTTCTATATGTAAAGAGAGATTTACTCAGATAGCTTTTCCCCCAAGAACTTCTACTTTTGGAATAGACTCCCATGTAGATGCTTTCCCAAACACAAAAATCTTAACCTCTTCAAGTCAGTCATTATCTATCCCCTTTATCTTCACTTTCTATCATGTCCTCTCTCATTTATATCATGGATCTAATTCATTATAACCATTTTAAATATCGCACATCAGTAATCAGGGGATAAGAAGTTATGGAGTGTGGACCACATTAGCGTCATAAAGATGAGACAATTTTATTGTCTTAAATTGGGTTGCAGTTAAAATCTTTGATTTGAGAAACTTTAAAGATTTGGAGTTTTTAGGATTTTAATTCTAAAAGCTGACTTACTATTGAAAAACTGTGTTGTCTTCCAAATACCACTGATTATTACCATTAAAGTTCTTAATACGTCATGTTATTTCTGAGCCCTTAGCACCATTTTTGGTTCTGCCATTTATGAGCATGTCTTATTCTGGTATGAAAGAGATTTAGTTGATTTTCAAAAGTCAACAACTTTACTGCATGTTAAGTACACAAGGGATTTAATCTTAGACAATGAGATGCTTTGATTTTGACTTATGATTACTTTAAGGCCATTTTGCTTTTATATTTACAAAAATATTAAAGGCTGTAACTTGTGTTCACTTTAACTTGTAGTTTTACAAAATGTTTTGAAGTGCCATATGTTCTATATTTTATAATAAGTTTTTTTGCTCATTGTTGAAAATGTTAATTTTATACTTCTGTTTTATTTTCAGATTTTATTGAAGACAAAAAATTAGGAACAAAATTGTTGATTTCTGGTTCTTATGACAATTTCCAAAGATCAAATGTCATTTTTAAGAATTACACTGAAGACAAGAAACCTGAAGATGAATGTTTTATCAATGAATTAAAATCTAAATATATTCCCAAGTCTCTACACAAGGGAAGTCTTTTTTCTGAATAAAATTATATATAATTAAAAAAATAATCTATGAAAAGGCTTTTAAGATATAATTTAAAAGATGGAAGAAACAAACGAGACATCTATTCAGAATGATGAAAGTAATTCTAAATTATATTTAAATCCCATTGAGGAGCACAATGTGCAATCAAACAGTGAAGAAAAACATTTTAGCTGTGAAAAGTGCAAATGTGATTTTTCTGATAAGACTAACCTTGATTATCACATCAGTATACATAACAGTGAAAAACCGTTCCATTGTGAGGTTTGCAAGCTAATATTTTCAAGAAGAGCAGATCTAAAAGCTCATATGAAAACACACTCTGGAGAAAAACCTTTCCGATGTGAAATTTGTGAGTCAAGATTTACAATGAAGAAAACTCTTAAAAGGCATATGCAGACACACACTGGAGAAAAGCTGTTCCCTTGTGATATTTGTGGGTTGGAATTGACACGCAAAGACTCTCTTAAAAAACACTTACGAACTCATGCTGGAGAAAAAGCCCGTGAGTGTGAAATTTGTAGGTTATTGTTTTCAAACAAACTTGATCTGAAGACACATATGCTAACACATACTGAAGAGAAACCCTTTCATTGTGACATTTGTGAATCCAGATTTACAACTAGTAAAACTCTCAAAACACACATGCAAATACACACTGGTGAAAAGACATTCCACTGTGATGTTTGTGGATTACAATTTTTAAGAAAAGACTCACTCAAAAAGCACTTGCGAACACACACTGGAGAAAAACCACACCAGTGTGATGTTTGTGGAGCAAAATTTTCGCAAAGTCAACATCTCACAAAACATGTTCGAACACACACAGGTGAAAAACCTTTTGAGTGTGATATTTGTGGGTCTAGGTTTACATTAAAAGAATCTCTTAAGAGTCATGTACGGATACACACTGGAGAAAAACCCTTCCCATGTGGAATGTGTGACTCAAGATTTAAAACAAGAAAGGACCTTAGAATACATGTCCGAAAACATACTGGTGAAAAGCCTTATCAGTGTGACATTTGTGATACAAAATTTGCTCAAGTACAACATCTCAGGCGGCATAGGCGAACACATAATTAAATAAAAGTATTTGCACACGTTAATTCATACATAATGCAATCTGTGTTGAACTATATCTCATTGCTTGATGTAAACTGGGAAAAAAATTCTCAGTTACAATGTTATATATTAAAGTTGTTTCATTTTTTTTATTGTTTTTCTTTTCTCATGGACACTTGGTGAAACAGAGATTTCTTTTTTTTTTTACAGATATCAAATTATTTTTTTTGCAAATAAACAGACTGGAAGCCATATTCTGTTGTAAAACATCTTTTGTGAATTAACAGTGTAATTAAAAAAAAAAAAACCTAAACATTGTAGCATACCTATGGACGATAATGGGCATGTCCCCATTTACATAAATACAGTAGTAAATACTGTATGTTGGTCTGCAGTTGAAGATTTATTGTGGAATTCACTTGAACCACTTCTAGCAGTTGACTTCTTCTACGTGCCACTGGTAAATCTTATATGTGTTCTTGTCCTAAGTATTATCATTCATTACCAACCTTTGTGTGATTATTCTATTCAATAACCTTCCCTAAGTTACAACATTAAAAATAAAATTATATTTTTAATTTTGAGCAATCACTATTTTACCATGCTAGATAGACTGTCTTACTTGAAATTAAGGACTCATAAAAAATGTGATTATAATAATGAATGTAATTATAATAATAAATATAATTCTAATGTCATAATAATAAATTTAATAAACATTATAATAATGAATATACATGATTTATAATAATAATAATAAGGATGTACTTAATGTGGGGTAAGGGAGGAAAAGATTTGATAAGAGAGGATGACTGTTAGGAGTGAAGAAACAGTTTAGAACAGAGGAATAGTGTTGAACCATTCCTGACTGTTTTAAAGGTAGCTAGCATAACTGAAACAGGAGGTTGTATCAGCAAAGAAAAGTTCAAGAAAAAAAAATCTAGAAAGTAAAATTTGAGCTTGCAAGGAGAATATAATGCATGAGCAATTTCTCAGGAAATGGATAAGGAGCGTGGTTTAGTAAAAATGGATAAAATGGAAAGACTAGCACATGAGAGGAAACTTGAAAGATGGAAAGTGAATACATAATGTTAGAGGCAGCAATATCTCACATAGTGTACACTAGATTATATGTTGTAAATACAAACGGAAGAGAGAATAGTGTTATGAGCAGAGTAGTAGTGGAAAATGTAAGTGTAAAGCTGCTTGAGGATTTCTCCATTCAGTGTGATGATGTAATTGAAGTAAGAATATAACCCGTCTTCACGCTGCCTACAACTGATAATGTAACCATGCTTAGGGGTCTGTCCTCAGGTTGACATATTAACCACAGGGCTAATTACACACTGGTTGATATAGATGCTGGTCCAAGCTGGCTGTTAATCACTGGCCACTTTCATCCGCACCCACTGTGCACCTATTGTGTTCTTGATCACAGAGCAGTGAAAGATCGAATGTCATAGTAAGTGAAGTGTTGGAGCTTTATAAAGGGAAGAAATATAATCAAAATGAAAAATAAAAACAAAAGATTTGTTGGGATAATCTTCAGTTGGTTTATGTAGTTCTTGGTACAAAAAAAATGAACCCTTCCTGCATCAATCTCTATATTGACACTAGACCATGTCAGAAATTATCACACTAATCTCAACAAGGGTTCATTGTCCCCTATTTTTGCTTTCTTAATCAACTTTCCAAATTTGGAGAATTATCCACCTTTCAGAGTAGTTACAGAGATCACTTGTCCCCTCAACTCCAACTTGCTTCACTTTACATCTCGTACCATTTCTCTATACAGGTGGTGCTAACTTCTCCTTCTTTTTCCTATCCACTTAGCCTTCAACTTCAGTCTACTTCCCAGGGCAGGCACAACTGTCTTTGTGACAAATCTAATTTTTAAAGCATATAGGCAAAAAAATAGTGTTTTATTCTAGTCATTAATTTTAATTCTCTATTTCACTGGACTTATCTCAAAAATATAAACTATACCACTCTCTCGCCTTCCAACATCCTAATGTACTTTTGACCATTGAGAAAAATTATATGTTCTCATTTGATCTTTTGAGGGAGAGAGAAAATTATTTCCCAATTCGTTTTCATCAGGAAAAATATAACCCAGATCTATCTTTGTTTTCTTAAATTCTCAAGGAACAGATAGAATTATTTCTCAATTTTTGCCACATGCCAGATCCTTCAGAGATTAAAAAAAAAACAAAAAAAACTGTTGGGTACATCAACCCCTTCATAAAGGAGAGAAAACCCAGAAGGCTCATTTCACTTCTCATCATGAAGGAAAATGTCTTCCACTGTCTCTCTCTCTCTTCCAGATTGTACTTAATATTAACTCCTTCATAGCTTCAGTGTCCCAAGAAGGCCAGGCATCTTTACAGTCTAAAAGGGAGACAAACCATGTTAGATCCTCAATATCATGATTTGTTTGTTTGTTGAGCTGTATATCAACTCCTTATTGATTATTTAATGCTGAAATTTAATTTTCTAGAGAGCTTTAATAAATTTTCTTTCCAAAAATGTATTGGTGGTAATTTTTTTTACTATGAAAAATGTATTGCTGATATTTTTTACTATAAAAATGTATTTTTATACTTTCGTAATGTTTTGACCCTAGTTTCGGGGTTAACCATTTGTCCATAGTTGGGAGCTTAACAGGTGCTACTACCCTGGGTCATCAGCAATTAAGAGGTGGTTCCACACTCCACAAAACATCCCTATCAGAGGTCTTGTTTCTAAATGTCCTTTATCGTCATACCCAGGACACTTGATATAATGGTACCAAGAGATGGAAGGGTAGTTGAGAAAGGAAAATGGGAAAATGAGACTTGAAACCGGAGATAGCATGTTTGTTGGATTAGAGAAGATGTTCGTGTTGACAGAATGATAGCATAATGAACAAATAGGAAATGTTTATCAATCTAACATGTTTCTCTTTTATTAAAGCTTCATCAGAGAATAAAAAATGGGAAAAAAAAGAAAGAAATTCTGGTACTTTTATTTTTCTGTTGTTTGATTGTCACTGGTTAATCAGTTTTGACGTGCATATGACTTGTTAAAAAAACGTTAGTATAATTTATGGCGTTCTGAATTCAAGGAGAGACAACACGTCTTTTCAAAGTTCCAAGAAATTTACAAGTCTAACTAAAAAACCATAAATATTGCTTTATGCATGTAAATGTATAATAATTCTAGTTTTTCTATGTGGGATTCAGATGATAATGTATATTTGTAAGTGTGTGCATATGTGTATGTGTATCTAGTAGACATTTTGCTTGTTTTTTCACAGACTGATTTGGGAAAGTTTTTGTGTAAACACGCCATTGTTTTAGATAAACATATACTAGATTCTTTAAGAATTGATTCAATAATGATTGATGATGTAATGTTTTTGACGTGTGTTTATAGTTGGTAATATATTTATTAGTAATATCTCGAAGTACTTTCAACGTAAAGAATTATATTCTTTTTTCAATTAGGGTGGCATTTGTAAATTATAATTGTAAATACAATATATATATATATATATATATATATATATATATATATATATATACTATATTTTTAGCAAGATGATGAATAAACAAAGAAGTGGCACTTACTCTCTCCAGGAATGTTGTTGTTTGTTAAATGGCTCCTTGTGGAAATTGTGTGTTTGTGTGTGTGGAAATTGTGTGTAAATTGTGATCGGACATAAATCAAATATCGATTGGAATCTGATAAAATGATAGGATAATGAAAAAAATACGAAACGTTCATAGATTTAACATGTTTCGCTTTTATTAAAGCTTTCTCAGGGAATGAAATATGAAGGAGAAAAAGGAAGAAAATTCTGCTATTTTAAATTTATGTGTTCGCTTTTAATTGCTTAAGCAGACCTCACATGCATCTGTCTTGTCAAGCCATGTTCATGTGTGTATGTGTATCAGAATTCTAGTTTGTCTATGTGGGAAATATTCATTTGTGTATATTTGTTACCATTGTAGGAATTTTGTGTGTGTCATAGGCATTTTTATCCATGTTTGGTGATTATCCATATATTGATTTGAGGAATTTAAGTTACAATGGTTATATATATATATATATATATATATATATTGACTAACATTTATCTTATACAAGGTTCAAGAGCCACTCAAGGTAAAGGTTACTGAAGGACGTTTTTGTATGAGTGGTAAGAGGTGCAGTTTATAAGGATATGTGGGAGAGATAATGGTTAACCTCAGATTTGAAGAGATTTGGATTGGAATGTAGTAGTCGTCAAAGCATCCTCTTGGGAGTCAATTGTACAAAGTTTGTGGGAAGAAGCTATTTGTGTGAAATACTAATGTAAAGGGAATAAAGATGGCTTGCCTCAATGTAAGTTGCATGGTGGGTCTTAGCTGTGATGGTTCGAGTTGGGGAAACTAAGTAATAAGGGATAAGTAGCTTTTTAGAACATTTTCTATGGAAGTAGCTATAGATTAACAACATCAGTGAGAACTTGATCAACATTGGAAAGTAAAGACTAGGCAGCATCAGCTCAAATATGGCAGCAGTACTCCATTTTTGGTTTGACCTGACTCTTGTTAAAGGGGATCATAGCCAGAGGAGTCAGATACTTACTGGAACTGGAATTGTTCAAGGAACCAACCATTTTCCCAGCATCTTTAGCAATGGATCATTCATTCATATATATATATATATATATATATATATATATATATATATATATATGGGGATTTTCTTTCGTCTTTCAATGATAATGTTATTAAGCCTATCAGACGATATGAAAGGAATTTGCTTAAAATAGACAAAACTTATCTATATTATTTAATGAAACATGCATTAATAAAAAAAATACTCCCTAAATACACGCACACACACACACACTATATATATATATTATATATATATATTGCAAAAAACCAACATAGTTTATAAATTCAAGTGCTCTTTGGGAGATTGTATCTCCACTGAATTAAGTAATATTTATGTTGGTCACACCACAAACTCGCTTTCGTGATGCTTGACACTACATTTGAATGAAAACATTTTTAGGCATTTAAAACAACATGACTGGCCGCACACACAATTCCATAAAATCCTTGTCGAAAACACAATTATACTTAAACATGAAAACAATAAACAAAAACTAAAAATCCTTGAAGCAATATACATCAAATAGTTGAAACCTAACCTAAACAGAATCAACTATGGAATCTCTACAATTATCCTTAAATGTCTATAATTGGTAACAGAAGTCATTGGTTTATACCCATGGCTTCCCATACTTAATACTTCTTGAATTCACTCTCGCATGGTCACGTGTGATGTCATGAGCTGCGGTGTGATTTTCACTTCTAGTGTCTTATATGCACGTGTTTATCGTTGCTTAGAAATCATCTATGTAAACAATCACAGACTATCATCACTGTCTTGTCCGTATATTGCTTAATATGTTGTACAGTAATTGACATCTTTGATAATAGCTTATGTAAGCTGAAAGCTTAGATTGGATTAAAAAATATGTATCAATATTGTGATTGTCTTTCTTTTTTTAATGATAATGTTATTAAGCTTATCAGACGTTATGAAAAGAATTTACATAAAATAAATAGACAACACTTGTCTATATTATTTAATGAAACATTATATATATATATATATATATATATATATATATATATATATATATATATATATTATCATCATGTTGTTGAGATAGGATCCATGGCACCACAAAGAAGACTGAAATTCACTCATCCACCTGACTACGAGCATCTTATAGTCCTGCATAGAGGGTACTTTTGTACTGTATCATTTGCAATGTATGCAGGGTTTTTTGTCTTCTGATCACTCATCACGGGGGAACTTTTGCTGATGGTTTATTGCACAAGGTGCTTATCTATTGTTTGTCTCTTCAATCTTGTTTATGGATGTGGCAACATTTGGAAGAGATGGAATAACAAATTTATACAACCAACATTTGTGGGTGGATCAGAATCCCCATGGTAGAATACAGGCTAGACTCCAGAATCAATTTATGATTAATGTGTGGGCTGGAATTGTTGACTGCCTTGTGGGTCCATACATTCTCCCAGTACGTCTTACAGGAGCTGTCTATAGGGACTTTATTTCAAACACACTTCTAGACTTGCTAGAGGATGTAACCCTGCTAATACGAAGATGCAATGGTTCATGCATGATGGAGTTCCAGCATATTTTAGTCACATTGTTCATGATGCACTGGCTGACATTTACCATGAAAGATAGATAGGTAGAGGAGGACCGGTTTCATGGCCTGCAAGTTTCCCCAACCTCAATCTTTCGGATTTTTATCTGTGGGGCCACGTAAAACAAGTGGTTTATGCAGTGAACATTAATAATGCAGAGACACTTCATCAATGTGCCATGAGTACCTGTGAAACCATTTGATACCTTGTGGAAGAATTTGAAAGGCTCCTTGAGTTAGTGATCTGACAGTTGCATGTGGGTGTAGAAGAAAGTGGAGAACATTTTGAATATTTGTTATGAGTTACTGTGTTGAAGTACAGTGATTGCCTTTTGGACATATTTGTGGCAAAAAAAAGCACTTAAAAATAGTCAAAAACAATTGCAGTAAGGAAAATTTGAGAATCCAGAATTTCAGGATTGTGAGTGCAGATCCGACCTGAAATGTTTTTAATTTGCTCATGGTGTTGGCCTGATTCCAAAATGGTATGATATGTTGGGCTATGGCCTCTAGGAGTCAAGTTGAAAAAGTGTGACACACTGACATTTGCGTTTATTTATATAGAAGACTGACTCCATTGGTACAACTATTCTAGCTATCCTTCTACGGGCAAAACATGTCATGAATTTTTTTCCATTTTGTCGTTCAGTTACCTCAGACGATGGTTGGATTGAGTCCTTTTTGCTAGTATTGGGTAGTCTAAAAAATTAATTCTGTTTTTGTCTATAGTCAGTATTAGGAATGTTTAGTTTTAACTATTTTTTAAAATATTTTTTTAATATTTTCATTATTATTCATCCAATACATGGCCCAAGAGCCACTCAAGGTAGAGGGTTATTGAATGGTGGTGTTTTATGGATGTAAAAGGAGGAAGTAAGAAGTTCAAATCATGAGGATATACAGAACAGATAATGGTTGACACTAGATGAAGAAGTTAATATTGTCATAAAGTGGCTTTTGGGAAGAATCTGTACAAATGGAACTTCCTTCTTACCAGCAGAATACAAAGTGAATGAAGAAGATTCAACATTGTGTATGTGGAATGGTGGATCTTAACTGTAAAGGTCTAAACTGATGGAACTAGGGAATGTAGCTCATCAGAAGATAGAGTAGTTAGATGTTTGTCAGATTCTCTCTATAGGAAAGGGATTGTAATGGAAGCTGTCATATCAGTAAGCATTGACTTATTTTTGTATATTAATAATAACTTTGAAAGTGGGAGAAAATAAATAATGGTTTTAGTATATAAAGCTTTATTTATTTTGAGAAAGGTAAAAATGTAGCTTGAGCACATTGTATTAACAAATGATGGACAGTGTGATAATAAAATCTGAATGTGCATTGGATTAACGAAAGATGCATTCCAAAAGCTAAGCATAGTACTAAGAAACATGGAAATTTCGCCAGAAACAAAATAAAAGAGTTCTAAAATATTATGTGACATCAATTCTCTTGTATGGCAGTAAATGCTGGACAATCACAGATGAAGAGAAATCTGAAGGCAACAGAAATGTCATTAGACAGAAGGATACTGATAACTCCATGGATGGAGCAAGTAAGCAACAAGCGAGTCTTAAGGAAAATTATAAGAAAAACAACACTTATAATCAGACAGCTGAAATTTCATAGACACATAATGAGGAAAGAGGACTTTGTGGCAGTAAAAACTTAACCCTCAGAAGGCACATAGAGGGCAAGAGAGTGAGCTACATACCTGACAAGCTTGTGTGAATGTATGGTGGAACAGCTGTAGGAGGCTTTGTAAAGGAACAAACGTTGCAAAGGACTAGGGATAGAGAGTTATGGAGAGTTACACCCATAGTCTTAAAGGACACACCACAGAAGAAAATACTGTAGATATATTTTATAGTTATACTTGCGGAAAAAGAGTTACTTCCCTTGAATTTCCTAAATTTATTTGCTGGGTGGAATAGACTCATACACCATTCGATTTAATCGTCTTCACCAGGAATTTAATTTAAATTTTGGGCAGATTATTTTTTAAAATCAACTAAACTGCTTGAGAAATAAACAGTTAAATTTCACAGATTATTTTTTCCTTATCGTTATTCCTTTTATCGTTATTGGTTCCAAATATGTGTTCAGAATATGTGACGCGATAAATCTAAGGGAAGTAATTCAGATTTTGATCTGCAGAACGTGTTTCGAAAAATCGATGATAAACGTTTATTTTTTAGCTTTTTTCTTGTCAAGGAAAGGTGCTTGCAAAAAAGAAAATTACTTTAATAATAATCCGAATTTTAAGTCTTAAATTCTATTTCTCCATTTCTAATTTTTATTTATCTTTTTTAATAGATAAATAAATAGAAATTTAGTAAAATATTTAAAAAAAATGTAAAATTAATTAATTAAAATAATTTAATTGAAATATTATTAAAAAAACGACGAATAACCTGCGAGAAATTGTTGTCATTTTAAAAGGAAAAAAAACGCTGCTAAAAAAAATAAGGAAGACGGTGATCATATTTCTCCACAGATTCCGTTTCTTTATTAATTGCCGTAGCGCGCATCACCACAATTATTTATCTTTGACTGGGAATGACGTGGAAAAGGACACGCAAAGACGCTGGAGGTTACCAAGCCTGTAGCGGTCACAATGCAATTTATATTTGACGTAAAATAACACATAGTATAAAATACAAGACTGAACGTAATAGTCCAAAAAAACATAACAACTGAATTTATTAGTGTAAGATGTACATGCATATAAGCTGAAGGTTTGAATGAGTTATGTCTCTTAGATTTGGAAATATTTGTACCGGAGCTCATAAAGATGAAGTAATTATTAAACTGAAGTTTTAGAAGAATAAAGTTCCTGTTGCGTGTTAGAAAACGTGAATTGGTAAAGTTGATAAGAGTTCAGAAGGTTCGTACTTGCGTGAAATGGTAATGTTCTTTAACGTCTGACCACATGGTCAAGACGGGAGCTCTTGAAGATTACATCTTGGCAGCAAGGAATAAGATGAATGAAGAGAAAACAGAGAGAGAGAGAGAGAGCTTACATGTGTTTTGTTTTTATAAGGTGGTGTATCACGTGACTGGCTCAAACCTTAGTGAGCGGGAAATTTAATTCCTCGCGTGCAAGATATCTGATTGGTCGGAATTGATCAATCAGCAAGCTAATTTTGAGGAGATTAACCAATGAATGCTTTTCGCATGATTTGTATGTATGACGGTGATGATAATTACCACATACTCTTCGAAAGCATAATGCAGTGGTTTTCTGTTGTCCTCTCCATAGTTTTTATTTTATCATTTTATTTCTCTTAGACTAGTTGTCAGCCAAGGCTAGAGAGGCCTGTCTACTCTGGAAGAAGAAGAGTTAGGTTATGCCTTTTATGCAAAAGTGATTTTTTTAATCATTTCACTTCAACCAAGACTATAAGACTATCAAAGATGTAAGGGGTTACTGAGTGTGAAAGAATATGAGAAAGAGAAAACATCATGAAAGACAAAGAACATTAAAAGAACAGAAATTAATGAGACAAAAGACTTGGTGTTTCAACGTGATATGGCCGTAAACCTAAAGAGTAAGAGGTAAAAGGCACAGTTTATGAGGATATGGGGAGAAGATGACAATCTGTCCTAGACTTGAACTGGTTAAGTTTGTAGTGATCAAAGAAGATGTAGATGAAATAATGTAGCAAAGGGATGAGGAAAGTAAATGCTTACAGCATCTTATTATAATTCCGATTGTCTGCCAATACCTTATAAATAATGAACTGTTCCATTTTGATCACATGTAAAAGACTGTAGGATCCAAATCCTATGTAGTTTTCAAAATCAGCACAACAAAACATAATACAGGTTCCAAACTGAGTTGTTGCGAAGGTGCTTTCTGATTGGTTAACAAATATTAAAAAAATACATTTCGCCTGTTCTCAGCTACATCTGAATCGAATCAACCTAGTTTCTGATCCGAGTTAAAACACAAATTGCGCCAAGTAATTTGGAGCCGATCTCGCGATACAAATTTTTAATAAATATGAAACGTTGTTCATCCTCGGCACTGAGACGAACCAAGTTTTTCAACACAACAACGAACGTATGTCACCCAATTTCAGGCTTAACGTTAATTACTTAAATTAGCATAAACCCAGCTTGCAAAAGAACACTCAATTTTTTCACGACAAACATCACAATTTAAAACTCCAGTCACAGAGTGACAACTTTGTAGAAATCACAATAAGTCGAGAACAATACTTCTAATTTTATTCAAAAACAGAATTGTTTAATTTTCCCACAATTACAATAATACTTAAGCACACCTTCTCATTTTCATACACACGGTTCAACAACTTCAAATATTTCAAATCAAAACTTTAATAACACTATAAACCAAGCAAAACAAAACTTTGGAACAATTTAAACTACTTGAACAACAAATATTTGTACCTTTATTGTGTTATATAATGTTTATTAATTGTTGAACGAATGCATTGTTTTTTTTTTACATTATTATTTCTCTTGTTGCTTACTCATTTTTGTTGCATTTGTGAATTAAAATATGCAAAGATTTGAACATATCCACATTCAACCCCTACAAGAGGTGTTCGCAGGGATAGATTTAGTTATATAATTAGTCATCACATAGGATGAGATTGGTTGGTACTTCAAGCAATAGAGGTGTAGGATTTTGCCGCAAATTAATGCCTACCCAAGGGGTGCATCACTTCTGCACCGGAATCGACTGCCCCGCACTTAATAACAGGAAGTAAAAGGCACAACTAAATAATAACAATACAACACTTTCCTCTCCTTCAAAGAATTCCTTGCTATGTTACAACACATAATCTTTAAAATAAGCAGGAGTTTTCTTTTCACGTTCGGATCTTCGAGTTGAAATTTCAGAGTCTCTAATTTATTTAAAAGGGCTAGTAGTTCCATCATTTCAATTCGAAATGGCTGGCGCAAGCTTCTGATGATCTTGGTGTACTACTTAGATTCATTTCACCTTCTGCTTCATTGTATCCCGCCTGTTCACTTACACCAAGCATAAGAGTTTCATCGATTGGAGGTTCAAAGGGTGCAACTTCTCGAAAATTCACAGTGGTCTCCACGACTCTAGGTCGTTTTATATGGGCATACTGGGGGTTGACATGTAGCAGAGTAGCAGGAGTCACTGGAGCATCATACTTGCTTTTACGAGCATGATTTTTAACATAGACTAGACCTTTAGACTAGCCATGAGGTGATGGATTTTCCTGAGGTTGCTTTTCTGCTAAAATTAAATAGCCTTTCATGTGGTGTAGTGTTGGTAGCAGTACAAAGCAATGATCTAATAGAGTGTAATGCATCTGGCAAAACCAATTTCCATTCTAACTGCTTCATTTTCCTTGAGTGTAAAGTCACTTCAGTGGCCTTCCATAGTGTCCAATTCAGCCGTTCCACCTGCCCATTGCCTTGTGGGTTATGACTTGTATCTGAGGTAGCCACTCCTTTACCCTGCAAGTACTGTTTCATATCTGAAGACATAAAATCATTAGCTCTATCGGAATAGATCGTATCAGGCATGCCAAATATAGAGAACAGGTTGTTATAACACTGGATTACTGTTTTTGTACTCGTATCTCGGCAAGCAAAGGCAAAAGGAAATCTTGTATATTCATCTATTATGGTCAACAAGTACCTGTTGCCATTTGCGGATATTAGTAATGAGCCCTTAAAATCGACGTTGAGTCTCTGAAAAGGCAAAATTGTTTGCACAAGTTTTCCTAGCTCTCCTTTTATGAATTTTGGCTTGAGGCATTGACAGGGACCGCATGAATCAGTGACGGCTTTATCACCTGTTCATGTATAATATCACCTGAAAATGTTGGTGTCTGTGAAATTGTTATATACAAGGTGTCCATAAAGTTCGTGTGCACTTTAAATATTTTTTATAACTTTATTTGTATTTGCGATAGAAATAATCTGTAAAAAATGTTATAAAGTTTAATGTATCTAGCTTTAAGTATATCTAAAATAACTAATATGATTTCAAGTATTACTGTAAATCAGTTGGTAAATGTTTTCCGTGAGCTGCAAAATCGTATTGCTTTTTGTGTTGCTAATGATGGAGGACACGTGGAAACTTAAATAAGATTTCAATGAAACCTTAAAAAAAATATAGATTTACTTCTTTCTAATCCTTTTTACAAATTATTTCTATCGCAAATACAAATAAAGTTATAAATTTTTTAAAGTGAACACGAACTTTATGGACAACCTGTATTTTGTGTCAATGTATGCTGGTCTGATTCTGCCAATAGATACAGTTTCTCTCTTATCATTGCGCAGTATTAAATTATTTATCAGCTCTGTTGCAAACAATGTATGGATCATTATAAAATGGCATTAATGGTTTCTTGACAAAATCATTGCGTACAAAACCTTTTTCGCAATTGTGCAAGTCTTTTGAGATATAAATTTGTGTAGCCACTTGTCTGGTTGGTGAAAATTGCAATCTCGACATTTTCGAATTTAATTCTTGAGCAAATATTGTAGATAGTTTCAAGTCATTGTTATTTTTAAAAATTGGCCCAGTAAGACCATGGTAGTATCAAAAACCATTTCCGATGGAGTACACTGCAAATCTTGTTTTAAAGTGTTCTGTATTGATAATAAAATCAGTGTCAAGTTTTCTGCCAAATCGTTTAGCTTATCCCTCGTTTTTTAATTGATGGTTTGTATTTATAGATTCCCTTAAGCAGGTGCTGACTCACAAAAAAGTCCCTCAAAAATGCAAGGGAAGCGCTGTCAGAAGTCAATTAATAATTTGCATTATATTTAAAATATTTTTACAACACTACCGGAAGTGTCACTCGGAGCCGAGCCTATGTGCAAAGGACTGTTTTTGGTTATTTGACTCCTGACTATTAAGATGGCAACTTTCAATCGATCCGACAATTTCTTGACATTTTTATTTTATCTGTCATCCATTCATACATGGTATTAAGTTGGCTACTTGCTGTCGGCCACTGTCACACAGTCTTCTGCCATGCACTCAACTGTCAACATCAAGTAACTAGGCCCTCTGTTGGTTCTTAACCAAACTAATGGGTAAGCAACACTCGTTTATTTCAGGGGGAGTAGGAAAATTACTACATTCCACTTCCATTGGCTCAAACTATAATTTACTCTTAAGCGATTAAAAATTTGCAGTCGTTGTAGAAAAGACATCATGTCAAAGTTAATATTTTGTTGTGGCCTTATTACTTAGTCACAAGTAAAAGAAATTTTAATAATTACAATAAAATTAGATAAATAAAAACTTGTGGCACCATTTAACGAGGCAGAAAGGGAAAAGAAAGAAAAGAGGAAAGAGGAGAGGCTAAGGACCGAATCGTGGGTGATAAGCAAGAACACACACACGGCTAAGAGACAATGGATAAAAGGATATTTTGCTAAGTAACAAATGGCGAAAGAGTGTCAGGGAAATTCTGAGTAAAAAGAAAGGGAAAGAAGGAAAGAATCAGATATGTTTTGGCATCGGCTGTGTTATCTAAGGATATGAAAACAAACTATTGGTACGGGAAAACATCTTATTATCAACTACAGACTGGCTGGCCAAAGAAAAAAAATTCAAATGAAAATGTTATTTCGATAAGTGACGAAAAACAGGCAACTAAAGGGACTTTGGACAGATATGAAAAATTAAGGATCACCTACGAGTGTCCGTTGACCGATTTTCCTTCGACGGAACATCCTTGGCCTGCGATAATAAAATTATGTTATCAGAAATATGTACCGAAGGAAAATGAATGGGAACCTATAAGTGTTTTTTTTTTCTTTCTTCGAGGCGACAGACTGACTGAAACTTTGGAGATGTTTCTTTTTGAGACCGTGTTTGGAAGACCACCCATGCTGATAATTAGCGATAAAATACCTGACGTAAACCACATGTAGAACAAGAGTTATGACCACCATTGTCATATTGTCCCGTTCGCGGCCAGAGAAATGATAACGGCGATTAAGAGGAAGAAAAGGGAAAGAGAAGAGATAATTTTTTTTTAGTTAAGCAAGATATTTTTTTTCTTCCTGAAACAAAGCCGCGGATTCGTCCACGCCCGACTAAGACATCATTGGTCGAGTGGTGATCACGTGACGCGCGAGGGAGGCTGTTGCAGCCCATCTGGAGGATGAGTAAGAGAGGTTGCTACGAAGATGTGGGGAGGGCAGTTCACGCCCCTCTGAAGTATGATGAGAAGGTGGGAGTGAGAAAAGGTTCCCAAAAATGGAAAAAGGTGGAAATTCCTAACCAGAGAGGTGGATATGTATTTAGAATTATCGAGGAACCCCCCGGCACCAACAAACTCACACGGTTTTGGTCGGCGCCCATATAAACGAAGCCACAACGAGCAGAGTTGAGTTGAGTCCCAGCAGTCCCCAGAGTCAGTCTCCAGTTGAAGCAAGCCTCGTAGATAGCTGACCAAGATTCACGCACAATCCGGACCCCTCTTCAACCCAAGAACAATTATTTTGAAGAGCGACTTAGATCCAGATCACCGAAATAAGTTTTTCTTTTGACTTTCGTCCAAAGACCCACCGAAACACCAATTTCTTAGAGAGCAGACAACTTGAAGTGTTAAAACTTGCCTAGCGGAAAACGACGTGCCACAATCCATAGAACGGGTCGGGAGATAGATGCAGTCCTATGTATCGAACAACTAGACATAAAGTTTGTTACCTTTTTCTTTGATACTTTGAACTTTTGAGTTTTCATTTTATTGTCTTTTATGCATATTTGTGTGGTATCACCCCCGTTGAACTCGGTTTGCAGTACGGCCCCAACCACTGTTTGATCTCGTCTGCCTAAGATCAATTCACAATGTGGGTAGGCGGACTGGGGGATCAGTGCAGTTACCTTGGTAACCAGGCGTTGGAAGCGAGTTGGGAACGACGAGGCTGATATCAAATCTAACCAGATTCCCACCCGAATCACCAAAAGGTTAGAACGTCACATTTGGAGCAGTGACACCCGAACGGAGCAGCGAGTAGCGAATGGCTGGCACCGCGGCGAGGACGTCACAATTGGTGCTGTTTAGGGACGTCACAGTTGGTGCCGTGGTAGACTAGGATAGAACGTCATGGTTGGCGCTGCGACCAGGGGACGACGTCACAAACTGCAACAGAGATTTTTTACATAAAGCCATATTTAAGTTGATTTCGTGAATGTGTCTTTTCATCTTAAAACAATCTTATTTGAAATGCTCACAGAAATGGACATGTATCTGATAAAAAGAAAGTTTGTACATTTTAGTAAACATAATTTTTCAGTTTACACGAGAAAAGGAATTACGAACATATTGCCTTAGAGAAGCTGGCCTGTAGTTTCATTTGTCAGTGAGTTTTTTGAAGAAAAGTGTCGATTTGCATTTGGGTCAAAACATTATGAAAGTGTAAAATACGTTTTAATACCAGAAATACTCTGTAAAAAAAAAATTACCAGCAATATATTATTTCCAGCAATACATTTTTGAGAAAAAAAAAAAAAATTACTAGTGATATATTTTTGAAGAAAAAAAACATTACCAGAAATATATTTTTGAAGGAAAAAATATTACCAATGATACATTATAAAAAGAAATATTGCTAGTAATAAAAATTTTGTTGGCATTAAATAACCCATTAGGGTTGATATGTTGTAAAACAAACCAAACCAAACAAACCAAGGATAGAGAATGCAATCTACTCTGCAGTTTAACCCATAGCTGAAGGGGAGAAGAGTTAGATTCATTATTTTCTCAACTGTGAAAAAATGAATGCAACAGGCAATGTAGAAATTTGAATTTGGCTGATTCTATGTTTTGTAATGACTACCATTACATTACCCACATGATATTGAAAAAACCCCCCCAAAAAACAAGAAACAAAATCTACAAAGTAATCAACGTCTTCAGAGTTTTCTTCAATTCCTCCAAAAATCTAATACTGGTCTACCAGATGTTCTCTATTGTAATTGTAATGAAAATATAATACTTCATCACTTTCAACAAAAATTTTAATGCCTTGATTTTTTATCAATGAAAAAATAATAGACATTACTGAAGAATCTGAGCCAATCAACTATTGTTTGATTTGAGTAGTTGCACTCACTTAAAATTAACCATTTGTGGTATCTTTTCGATTACAGATGCATAATATTCACATTTTCAAAAAATGATCCAGTTCTTATAGAAGTATATTTTTTCTATGGTCATATAAACTTTATGTGTAACCTTTAGAACATTTCTTTGAAACAAGTTTCCTGTTTTCACTGTAAACTTGACCTTCCATATGAGACGCTATCAACATGTTTTCAGAAATATTAAAGGATTTGCCTTGTTATTGACATGTAAGAAAAGTTCCTGAAAGTTCATTCTGTGCAAATGCCACTGGTTTCTAATTAAAGTCTTTTACCAACATTGCTGTAAAGTAATAAACAAGAATATCCAGAGTAAATTCTTCATTTTCTTGTTATATATTGTCTTGAGTGTTCTTTCTGGTTTTTATAGAATAAAAAGAAAACAAAGATATCATTTTGAAAAATTGAATTAAAAGGTCAATATTAACTCAAAATATGAATTTGTTTAAGAAATTTAAATATGAGAAAATTAATATTCCATTTTATTTTCAGTAAACAAATAAGACTGCTCATAATTCGCACAAATATTATGACTAAAATCAGAAACTCTTTGTCATTACTTCATAGAGGTATTTAGAAAACTACTTCCCTAATCATGAACATTTGACTTGCCTTATGAAAAACATTTTGTGGGGTGTTCAAACAGCCCATAGTGCTAACACAGGGTCATATCACCGTTTGCTTAAGAACAAGCAAAATGTGTGTTGTATATTTCTGCTGGACTCAAATAAGGTGACAAACACTTATATATAAAAATATATAAATATCTTTATTGTTTGAGTTGTGGCAATTGGGTAGAATGAGGGAGAACCACAGAGGTTAAGATTGTGCACACAGGAATTGACGGAGACAATCTTCAGTGAAATTCTAGCCAGCCTCACTTACAGGCCAAGAATTGGATCATTTTTATAACTTTTGGACACCAATGCAAGTTCATATGGCTATGCCTTCTTCCAGTCGCCTATGCAACTTCCAGCCACGTGCCCATGCAACTTTGTGCAAGCATGCCTCTTCCGGTGTGCAAGCACGCATTTCCTTCTGCTCAGGACATCTGTGCGTCCTGTTTATTTTAGCCATTTCCTGTTTGTGCTATCACCCATTCTGATGCAGTGGAAGTGAGGTCAAAGGTTTTCCTCAACATTTGTATTGGGAATATGCTTTCATGCTTAATGTATAAGATTACAAAATACTGAAAGTGATTGGAATAAGCACAGAAAATATTACCAAACAATGCAGGAGAGGAAGGATGTAGTGACAGAAAGACAACAAATTTGCATTCGGCTTAATTACTGAATTGGCCAGAGTACTGGACATTAATAATGGGCCCCTGAATTGCAGAATGTGGGTTTATTTCTTGTTGAAGACTTTTTAAACATTTCCTGTTTTAAACATTTGGTGCTAATACTTTCACAATATATTGATCCAGAGTGTTGTGATGAAAAAGAAAAGAAAGCAGAGGTGGTCATAAAATAACAGTGAAAATTTTTCATCTAAAAAAGTAACGAATGAACTCCTCATAAGTGTGAAAATATTTTAATAGATAAGAATTTAAAAACAGTCCTAGTTTGTACATCAAATAAGTAATTATTTACAATTCTCTTTTGTTCAATGCTTGCTACTAAAAGCAAATCTAGAGATGATGGATTTTATCTGCTGTGGATTGCTTTTCTGATAGTTTGGTCAAATATATATATATATATATATATATATATATATAGTTTTTGAAGCATTATAGAATTTGATGTCTTCTTGGAAAGAATCATAATTTAGTGATAACAGTTATATATCAATTAGTTTACATTAGTTTCATTGTGGCTGAGTTTTATCGAACAGGAGAGTGAATGTTTTTTAAAAGTTGTACTGTGGGCAAAGTCCATGCCACAAATATCACAGTGGAAAGGTTTTTCACCTGTGTGGATTCTAACATGGACTTTAAGATTTGCTTTTCGGGAGAATTTCGAGCCACAAATGTCACACTCAAATGGTGTTTCTCCAGTGTGTGTCTGTACATGTCGTGCAAGATCATGTTTTTGGGAAAATTTAGCTCCACAAGTGTTGCATTTGTGTGGCTTTTCTCCAGTGTGTCTTTGTAAGTGTTTTTTAAAGCAGTATTTCTGTGCATATTTCAACCCACAGATGTCACAGTGGAATGGTTTTTCTCCAGTGTGGATCCGAATGTGTGTTTCCAGATCCGCTTTTCTTGAGTATTTTGATTCACAAATTTCACAGTGGAATGGCTTTTCTCCAGTGTGTATTTGCTTGTGTGTTGTAAGATTTGTTTTTTGAGAAAACCTGGTCCCACAAATGCTGCATTGGAATGGTTTCTCACCAGTATGTGATTGCATGTGTTTCTTGAGATGTTGATTACGCGCAAATCTGGACGAACAAATGTCACACCGGTAAGATTTTTCTCCAGTGTGTGTCACCATGTGGGTTTTCAGATTATATTTCTTTGAAAATACAAGCTTACAAACCTCACAGTGGAATCGTTTTTTACTGTTGTGTATACTTATATGATAATCGAGATTGGATTTGTCAGAAAACTCGCATCGACACTTTACACAGCTGAAGAGTTTTGCTTCCTTGCTTTGTACTACATTTTGTTGGTTTGTGGCATTGACAAATAATTCAGGACTGATATTGTCGCTTGGACAATTTGCTTTTTTCTCATTAATGTTCGTTTCAAGTATTTCCATTTTTTTCTAATATTTTTCTGGTTTGCAAACATTGCATTTGTTAAATCTGATTATTATTTGCATTGTTCTAACAAAGATTTGCAAATGGTTCTTTTTTCTAATCACATGAATTGTCTTCAAATTTTCTCTTCTCTCTCAGCAGATATTTAGTCTATGCAAAAAAACAAAAAAAAAAAAACACCGAAGAGTAGTTTTGTTTAATTTCAGTCATTTTCAGTTGACGGATAATCTGAAAATAAAACAAACATAAAAAATCAACATTTCCGACCAGATAAAGCCATCCTAAAGAACAAAACAGTCAAAATGTAACCTCAAAATAATTAACATTATTTAAATTCAAACATCCTAATTTTTGTTGTTGCTATCACAAGGTTTCAGCTTCTTCAGGTGATATAGGCTTAAATTTCAAGGAATTTCAAATTGGAACCTTTAATTTATTGAGGTAGCAGATTCTCATTCTGCTATGGCTAGGGATATCATGTCTTGTTCATTTTTCTATTAAGTATTGCTCAGTTATTGCTTGTCCTGATTTCACTGAGTCCAAGTCTTGACTACTCAGCCCAGAGACAACAGTATAGTGGATTAAATCATGGACACATGAATTTGATGGTGTAGTAATCAGGAGTTCTTGGACAATGACTAGCTTCAAAGTATTTGCATTGTAAATCTGCATGGATACAGAAATTTCTTAAATTGTATTTTGTTGCTATTGTGGAATCTTCCACAACAAACCAGCCTTACCTCTTTTTAGGAAATGCACTCTTCCTATCTGGTAAGTAAAATCTTACTTTCACATAAATATAACAAGTATTCATTCGTCAATCACCTCTAATCTTGCTTGCTGATTGGTCAGTTTCGACCAATCAAACCACCTGCACGCAACCAATCTATTTTCCCGCTCATATGCTGTGATCCTCTCACATGGTACACGGCCATTATATAAACCGAACACGTGTGAACTTTTGGAGTAGCACTTCTCATTTCTTGCTACCAAGTGCCAAGATGGAACCTTCAAGAACTCCTGTCTTAGTCATTGCTGACCAGACGTTAAAGATAATTACCAACATTCACAAACTCTGAAATCACTCCTGAACTTTTACCAATTTTAGAACTCACAATTCCAAACTTTATTCTTCTAAATTACAAGGTCAATATTACTTCTTAATATGAACTCCGGTACAAATATTACCAAATCAAAGAGACACGACTCTGTCCTACCTTTTCAGTTCGTATGCATGTACATCAAACATTAATAAATCTAATTGTTATGTTTTGGAATCATTCAGTTCAGTTTTGTATCTTATTTTGATGTAAGTGGAAATCGTTAATTTTCATGCAGCCTATTCTCAACAAATAATTACCCATTATAATTAACACATCCACTCCACTGTTTACATTTTTTGATCTGTTGTCCTCATTTTTATTGCCATGTTCATAATGTTTTGGCTGTTGTACATTTCAACTTTCTTCAAGTGATATACATTGGAATTTTGAACCCAACCCTTTTAGTCAACAGGGGTAGATTGTCCTAATTCCATGTGCTGAATATCTCAGTTCCAGTTAATTCCCTTTAGTAACTCAATTCTCCAAGTTTTTGTTCCATCTGCTGTGGGCAGGTATTGAACTCACAACTCTGTGTCAAGTTACTTTTTGGATTACTTCAATCAACATTTTTATCAACTGAGCCATGTGTCAATGAAACTAATGTGTTGTGAGTTCAATCCCTGGCTACAGCAGAGGTGAACAAAAACTTGGAGAGTTGAGTTACTAAAGGGAGATAACTGAAACTGAGATATTCAGCACGTGGAATTAGGACAATCTACCCCTGTCGACTAAATAAAGGGTTCAGTTTGAAATTCCAATATATATCACCTGAAGAAGGAAAGAACATACAATGGCTGAAACATCCTGAATATGGCAATAAAGATGAGGACAACAGTCTGAACAATGTAAATACTGTAAATAGTTACAATATTTCATCCCAGATAGACAGATGTTGTATTTAGATGCCAAAATACTTCTTATACCCTAAATTATACATATAGTAAGTTTTATTAAAAACTGTCATGAGGTCAAGTAACATTAATGAGCAAGAGTCACCAAACATACAATCATTATCTATTCCAGATGGATGTCATGATGTGTTAGCGCCAATGAAGTGAATAAACTGGATCCAGTACTGTACATACATGTGATTTGTAATTACGGTATTACTTGTTCTATTACTGTTCCCGTTACTTTTTGGTGGGGGTGAAAAGACTTTCGGACCAACCTGTACATGCTGTCCTAATGTTCTTTGTTGTTAATGTTATTGTTATCCCAATGTTTTGGCCGTTGTGCCTTCGGACTTCTTCATCGAGTGTGTATATCGATCCGAGTTGAGTATATCCTACTACAAGGAATTTCAATGGAGGACAACAGTCCGCATGTAAATTAAATAATTAGAATTAAAAAAAAATGTTAAAATAATGATAAAACTCCTCATCCCAGAAACTTAGACAGAAAAAAAAATGTGACAATATAAATGTCATATTCGGACAAAAAGTACATCCAAACTACTTAGGACACCTGCTGATGCTGAGAAACGAGATTTTTCAATCGAAAGTTAAAAATAAAATACTCTATAATAAAAACAGAAATTTTTTTAAAAATAATTAAAAATTACTTTGTTCTTTCCTCTTAATGAAAAAATAAACATTTTGAGTTTTGACTTTTGACGATAAAAGTTTGTTTACATCAAGTTTAAGAACTTTATTATCCTGCTATGCTCATTTTTCGGCGATTTCGTGTTGGTACCTAAAAAGAATGCATTTTTTCCCCACAAAAACCCGTTACATAAGTTTGTTAACCGAATATGAATATATTTTTTATTTTCACAGATAACCATCTGTGAAAATAAAATAAAATATTTATTACTTATGTGAAAATAAATCGGGGCAGTATAATTTCTGCCCCGATTTATTTTCACATAAGTACTGAATTATCGTCTTCTTGACCACTGTTTCCGACACGCTTTAGGAAAATCAAGTTGCGATTTATCGAACGTTACGTTACTATTTTTTTTTATTACAATCCAGGAAATGAAATATCCTCCACTCAACTCAGTGTCTTGTGTCAGGATTTTTACACAAACACCCTTCTTAGCAAAATTGTACCAGTCAACTAAATGTTTTCAAACTACCCAAATTCCCTTTGCACAAATTCTTGAGTTACGTTGTTTGCCCATTAATGATTAATAGATGAACTTTTTTTTTTGAGAGACTGTTCCACTGTGAACGACAATCTGTCGTAGTGTAATTTGTCAAACGAATGTAGTAATTAAGTGAAAAATGCCACGTGCATATTTGTTTTTTCCCCTATCACTTTCTTTCTTTCTTTTTTTTTCTCCCTGGGGTCAATTAAATAAAAATTGTAATTCTGTCTTGAACCTACAAAAATTTCATACATCTCCTCGACGTCATTTCATATATTGTGTCACTGTTGTTTGTTTAAAATTTTAAAAATGTTTAGAAAATTTAATTCAATTATTTTTTTTTTCTGAAGTAAGTGGGTAATAAATCGCTACTATTTTTTCTAAGGATGAAAGGTAAACAGTTGTCAACCTGAATGATTAAATATATCATTCACTTACCTTTCAGAAATTGTTTTTATTGAAAGAGAAAAAACAAAAAAAAACATTGTGTCCGCTTCATCCAGTTTGATTCACTTCCATAACTTGGGATTTAATTACAACCAATGCATAGTTACTTAATTTAATATTAATGTTCAAGTTGAAATTAATTATACAATAAAATAAACACACTAAAACAAAGAAGATATATTTTACAGCATTTGTTTTTGAAAACAGACACTTAAGAAAACAATAAAAGTCGTGCTCCGGTGTTTAATGATAATCAGTCCCTCCTGTAAAAACGTTCAATGACCGTAAAAATAAAAAAAAAAAAAAAATTCTTGAACTTAACAAACACAAACAATGCCATTTTAAATAAAATGTGTCAGGGAGGAAGATTAATATAAGTTATGGTTGTTCAAGGAAAACAGTAAATATTTTAATATTCACAAGGAACACTTAGTTTTCGTTTTATTTATTTATTTTTTTTTTGTGTGTGTGTTTAAGGAAAATGTAACCCACCGAGGTTGGTCAAATTCACCAATGAAAAGCCGAAAAACATCATTCTCAGACGAAGACCCGTTGTTCCTGATTAGATTATGGAAGGAGGCATCTAATCATAGTAAGTAGTATTGACCGTTTCCATACAAGAAAACATTTGGCATTTCATCATTAACCAAGCAGTCAGTAGTGTTTTCGGTTGAAGGTTAAAAATCTATCTTTTTAAATTCCACTGGGATCAGTGTGGAAAAATAAATTATATGAGACTGGCCGCTGGAAAGCCGAAGCGACACGAGACGGGCAACTCAACATTAACAACTATTTTTTATTCCAACTTCTGCTTAATCCGGTTGTTCCCAGCATTCCCTAGTGGGATCGGCAATTAAATATATATCCTATTTTAATTTTAATGATTAGTTGTTCCAATAAACGACCAGTTGTCAATGTATGCTGACAATCGTTCTTTCAGCGATCCAATATTTCTCTTTATCTAATTATATTCAAACTGTTTTTAGAATTCGTAAATTTCTGGCATCATGGAATCTGTTAAAATTCTTTCCCATTCTGGTCTTTGCAAGTTTGTCTCTCTCCAATATTGGTGATAACTTTTCTTGGATGTAAAGGTAATATGGTTCTTATTTATCTTCCCATAAATAATTCTGTGTGACTGACTCCTCTGATTTGAATCGGCGTATTACCGTAGTATACCATTAATGCTTGAAATGTGTCTGATTATTTCAAAATTCTCTCCTCTAATTTAACAGTGCTTTCCGCTTCTTCATTTGCTTGAGGATGCGGGTGATTACTCACATCATAGCAGCAGAAATTAGCCTCATGTTCACGGAGATAAAAGCATACTTGACAGGAAATAAACCGTACGGAAATAACAGGAAAGCATGGTAAATTTTATATTAATTTCATACAATTTATTTATGTTTTTTGTGTATTCTTTTTAGGTTACAATTGTTTCATGGTGCATGTAATCATTGGAAGAAGTTACTTCGTGTTATCACCCGCCATATCAGAGAGATAAGTAGGCACGTGTTGCTTTTCCGAAGGTTCGTGGTGAAGAGATTGGTCGCTGAAAAGTTTGAAGTATCTTAGCCGTTTGCTACTCCATCCACGTGACCAAGGGCAGACGTTATATGTCTTCATGATATTGACCATCAACTTTATTTACATTTGTAATAAGCCTAATGACTTTTTAGTTCTTTCAGTGTTACGAACCTAGTCGGAATAGACTTTGTGAACAGTTTTATGCGTTTTATATTTCGGAAAACATCTCAGTTTATTTTTCTTGATATCTTTAGTACTAGTTCAGGACCAGTTAATGTTTACACTCCCTTTCCGTATAACCTAGCAATTTCTCGCCGAACCTAGGCAGAGATGGAAACGAGAAGGAGAAACACAGGCCCCTGTGGCTAGGCCATTTGGAGGGGTTATGTTATGAGTTACATTCCCATTTATTTTTATCTGTAAGCTGGACGCTAGTTGGGCTTCATATCCGTTCTTACTTCCGACACTCTTGGTCTTTATTATTTCTGGCTATCACAGACCCTTATCTTCCGGCATCTTACTTCTGGCATTCCTGGACTTAATTACTTCCGGCCCTTATCTCAACCTAATTCACTTGGTTGATCGGCGTTAACGGACCTGCTTACAAAGGCCCTGAACCTCCGGCTATACCATGGTCCTTACTTCTGACATCGCTATCTCGACTTGGTTGATCGGCGTTAATGAACCAGATTACAACAATCCTGATCTTCCGGCTATTTATTGGTCCCGACTTCAGGCATCTCTAACTCAACCTAATTCACTTGGTTGATCAGCGTTAATGGACCTGCTTACAACAGGCCTTAACTTCCAGTTACACCATGGTGCCGGCTTCCCTGTCAACCTAACTGCCCTTTGGGGGTCCTTGTAGCATACTGTGCACAAGGCCTCTGTATTTGGCTCTTCCAAAAAGTGTGATTGGTTCTGCACAAGTCTTCATCACTATAATCAAATGATATAGTGATGATATAATTGGTCAGCACCTACATTAGAACAACAAATATGCAGGTCATGATGGGTAAATATTCACCATTTTATATTTTTAATTTTACGCATTGTCTGCTTTTGAATTTGTCAACTGCACAGTAAGGTAGGGTCAGTTGGGCACCGCTAATGAGAAAAAGAATACCATGACGCAATTCATTCCGTCAAAAATTTGGAAATGGTATACTGTACACCTGAACATTCGCATTTGAAACTCCAATACGAACATTTCAGAGTGTTTGGGTGTCAATCTGAGAACAGTGCAGAGGATTCAGAAACAGTTGAATGAGTCAAATGGTGATTACGAAGGTGTTTGGAGTGATCACCAGTGATAGCATCGTTATGTCTCCATTTCTTTTCACAAGACCTCAGACTCAATCCGGATGCCTACATAGTGCTTTGGTGAGGTAGTCCTGCCCTGGGTCAAGAGGGTGGCTGCTGGAACCCTATGTCTGCCAACAGGACTTTGCACCATGTCAAGAGAACCCAGTCATGGCTGTCAGACAATTTTTGCAACCACATCAACCCTTACATCTGGCCATCTAACTTCCCAGACTGCAATCCCTTGATTTTTATGTGTGGAGCGCAGTTGAGCGAGAGACCAACAAAACTCCATGTAACACCAAAGATGAACTGAAAGCAAGTATTATGGGAGCATTCACCAATTTAAACAAGGAGACTGTCCAGGAGAGTTGCAGGAGATTCCGAAGTCATCTGGAGGCCGGGGTTGAAGCCAATGGCGATTTTATTGGATAAATTTGCTCTTTAGTATTTCAAGATATGCGTAAATATTCATAATTTTATGTATTTAATTTTTTGTATTGTTTACTTATTTCAGCATTTGTTAGATCCTTTCCTTTATCCATGTTTCAACATATTTTATGGAAAAAAGGAAATAGTTTTTATTATATTTCAGAGGCCATAAACTAATATTAGTTAATTCTGCATAATAATTTCAGACTGCTGTTTTTATCAATCCAATAAATTTAATAAAACATATTGAAAAGCTTTGTTTTGACGTCTAAACTGTTTTAAATTTTACAATATTTTTTAAAGCAAATTAGAGTTATTGTGATTTATATGATTTGCACAATGACTTCAGATGAACTATATATATATATATATATATATATATATATATATATATATATATGTACATGTGTGTGTGTATACATTGTTTTAGTGAATTTTTATTACATTTTTCCAGTTTGTGTATACGCAGATGTACATTCAGGATTTTGGATAAGAAGTTCTGACGTGTGAGAAATTACAAAATTCAGAGTTGATCTCCGATAATTATTGTGAATTTTATTATTTCTAATTCATTATTTATTTGAGACGTGTTGAAAAGTTTTGATTCGATTATCAAACAGAAAAATTGTGTAAGGAAACGTTTCTTGTTAAGACCGGTATCTCTATTTGCCACTCGTTTTCCAGTTTGTAAGACCCTGGCTCAACCGCGGACCTGATAAAAATACCGGTCGAAAATGTATCGGCACAGGTCGCATCCCAAATAAACGACTTCCCCACTTTAAAAGGGAAAATGATAATCTCATCCGTTCGCTTTCCATCATCACGGTCGAGGCCTACGAGTTCGATTTGGGAGGGGAACCCAGCTGCAACCAGACCTCTTCTACCGCTGATCGAAGGCCCTGGCATCTGAAACTCAAAGGGAGCTTCGCCTGCCTCCACCCTGTGCCGTCGAAATTAATGTTGCAAATTAACTCCGCGCATCTCTTAATTGTGATATCTATCTCGCTTTAGAGACCCTTTTCGAGGTAGCAAAGGGCACTTTGGTGAGTTTAGAGGAACCTCGGTAGAGAAAAACTGTTCTTCATGAAGAAGGCTGGGTGTCAATTAAATGCAATTTCTGGGACATTCTTGTTAGAATGACACGCTTAGTATCCAAACACTCCCGAATGGCCATTGGAAAGACTGGAGAACCAAGAATGGGTAATTCCTCCTTCGGAATTATTTTTACATCCTCAAGAATAGAACCCTCGAAATCATCTGTACTATAATTCAAATTTATTATCTTTCACTTGGACGAGTTACTCTCAAGTCCAAACAGAGATAAAGCAGGAATAACTCCTCGGAGGTCACCAGCTACAGCCTCGGCAGGTCCTTCCAGTGTTGCATCGTCAAGATGCCGTATGTTGAAAGGAGAGGCGATGGAACGAGCTACTTCGTCGAAAGCCATCGCAAATAGTAGCGGACCAAGTGGATCACCTTGTTCGATTCCGGTAGCAGAAGAGATAGTATTATCGGAGGCGATCAACATACTTGGATGACTTTACGAAAGATGAGCCAGTTGAAATATGGAAGCAGTCCGTTGATGGCAAACTTCCAAGGTATGATCCCTTATGATGTTATTGAAAGCATTTTTTATATCCAGCTTTAATAAGATACGTAGGGAAACAGGTGATGTATTCTAGTAAGATGATCTTGTGGCATGAACTGCGGCTTCACACCCGCCCTGTATGACTACCCCGAGTTTGACAGGACGCAATTCTTGCCCTATCTCCTTCACAACAACTCTACATTCAATTTTTGCTGCGAGTCAACGAAAAATATTGCCAACAGCGATAGGACGGATGCCTCATCTTTTATTTTTTTTAAAGCCGTAAAGTCGGCTGAAAATATTAAGTCGTGAGCATGTCTGGGTATCTCAGCTCGGAGAAGGGTATTAATAAAATGTGTCATTGATCATTTCAAATGTTCACCAGCTTGGGCAGTGTGGGCAGAACAAGTCCTTGATGTGACCAGGTTGTAGGCCGTCTACACCTCCACTGCTGCTTCCAGAGAAAGACTTTAGAGCGGCAACCAAACCTTCCTTCGTGATTACAATATTGGAATTATTGTTTTCCATCTGAACAACTCTGACATCTGATGGTGGTGCAGGATGTTTCCGACGGAGCGCTGTGAGAACTTCTGGTTTAGTCGCTTCTATAGTATCGGATGAGGCCAATACCCTAACTGTAGCTGAGATATCACCCTAGACGATCATTGACGAGGGCACAAAATCTCTTAGATTGGTTGTTTTGTTTTATGGCATATCAACCTCAGTTGGTCATTTAATGCCAATAAAATTTTTCAAATAGATTCATAGCGATAGTTTGGTAAGATATATATTTGAACCATTTTTCAATTATTCATATTTTTGAGTACAATCACATGTATTGCTGGTAATATTTTTTTTTTGAAAACCGTATTGCTGGTAATATTCTTTTTCAAAAATATATTGCTGGTAATAGTTTTTTCCTCAAAAATTTATTTCTGGTAATAATTTTTATAAAGTATTTCTGGTATTAAAATCTATTTCTATACTTTTATAATGCTTTTTAACTCAGTTTCGGGGTTAACTATTTGCCCATAGCTGGGACCCTAACAGGATGGACCTGGGAACACCAACAATTAAGAGGTGGTTCCATGTTCCTCAAAACCTCCTTATCAGAGGCCTTGGTGTTGGACGTAGTTTATCGTCTTACCCTAGACGCGGATGTAGTTTATCGTCATACCCAGGACGCGGAGTCTCTTAGAATCGTCGACTGTAGATGAAGGATAAAATCTATTAGGATTAGGAAGATTAGAAAATTCGGTGGCATTTATTTTAGCCGAACTGAATAAAGAAATGTTATTTTTCATGACAGATGAGGCAGATGATGTAGGGTCCTTATTTTAAGGAATGCCGAGCACAAGTGTTGCGAAAGAGAAAGGGTGATCCCAGTCAAGCGAACTGTTCAAGTTAAGTGCATGGTCTATAGCTGTAGCCAAGGCATAGGCTGCCAGGATTCTGACAGATTTAGGGATTTTTAAAGGAAACTTCCAGAATTGCCTGAGGAGTGAGGTTGTCCTCAAAACATCGCTGCCGTCTATTTGGGTCGGTTCATTACTTTGATGGTTTACACTATCTTGTGGGGCAGAGAGAGAGAGAGAGAGAGAGAGAGAGAGAGAGAGAGAGAGAGAGAGAGAGAGAGAGAGTGTGTGTGTGTGTGTGTGTGAATAAACTCCAAACAACCAGAGATTATTTTTACACTTGTTAATGCTGCCACACGAAAAGCAACGATCAGATTTCATCAGTGAAAACGATCGGGACAAAGAAGAGAGAAGAGGCATTTTTTCTTCCCTTCTTTTAACGTAAATTAATAGAAACCTTTTTTCTGTTAATTTCTGTAATCTCCGCTTGACATGAATTTTCGAAAGAATACTGTTTTGTATTACAACTCCTTTGCAATAATGTTTATATTTTCCAAATATTAATTCAATAATGATTATTCCATTTACTATTCAAATTCGTATTTGCCTTACTTAATATTTAATCCGACCCTTTTACATTGTTAAAAGATCCCTTGAAATCATCAGAGCTTTGAAAAACACGTCTCACCGAAGTCCAAACGCGACATTAACCTGTTTAATAAAACCAAAAAATATTATCGACTCAAACATAGGTATTAAATAAAATAACATTTCAACTAAAAAGAAATAATGATGGATTAAAAATTAATTCCTAAGAAATATTTGATGTCAAGTTGAATAATTTTTCAATCATTGGTTTGATCGTATGATCGATTTTGTTAAGTGGCATATCAATCTCTATGAGTTATTTAATGTATAAATCTAAATATGTAATTTTATGCTTTCAACAATAGAAATTTCGGACATAATTTCATACCTTCAGGGTAAAGGTACATTTTTTTTAGATATATAAAAATTTGTAGATCATATAATTTTACTATAAAAATGCATTTTTATATTTTTTTAATCTTGCATTGATTGTCATTTGCTATAAAAATCTATTGTTGCTCATTTCATTATAAAAATGTAAAAATGTTGATATTTTGTTGTCTGTTTACTATTTGCCCATAGCTGGGATCCTAACAGGTGCTACCACTCCAGGTCAGGAATGGACCGGGGAACAACATCAGTTAAGAGGTGATTCCACTCTTCTCAAAATCTTCACTCTTCCGCCCAAAGGCCTTGTTACCGGATGTAGTTCATCTATACACACAGGAAACGCTTTGATCATAAAAAAAAAAAAATGCATATGCATGAGATCTATTTCAGAAAATCGTGTGTTTGATAGAATATGAAACCAATCATCTATCAAAGTTTTGAATTGTAATGAAACCATTTTGAAAAAGAAAAATGTTTTTTTCTGAAGACGTTAACTTTTATAATCATTTAGAAAAGGTGTGTCATGAACAGTGTGGTCACGTGGTACATGTTGCAAGTTGTACATAGGGAATGACTTTGGCTTTGAAATTGGAACCTTTACATCATCCACCTGAATTTCGCAACCGGGTTCTGAGAGATTATCATCTTTTCAGATGTTTATAGTATTTTCTGAATGCTGAGGTTAGGTAAGGTCCATTGATTTTAGAACATGTCAACCCTTAATGCCAATTTTTTTATGGGTCACATAGTGAGAAACAAACTCACTTGTAATGGCAAAACAGTTGAGCCTCAGTAATTATTAGTACATACTGAGTTGCTCATTCCTGGAAAGGAAAAATTGCACAAATTAGAAGACGTTTTGGACTTTACTAACCAGGCACTTCTAAATGGTATAGCACGTCATATCAAATGATGGTTTCCATATAGGAATACGTTTCATTGCTCCCGGAGAATGCATATTTTCTACGAAATTTCTAGAACTTTCAGGCCGATAAATGTAATAAAAAAAATAGAGTATTTACTTAAATAAATTGTATCTAAAAAATAATGTAAAATACAGAATATATATATAGTCATCGACAGACTGTTTCGCTGTATCACAGCTCATCAGAGTGGCCAGACGTTCGGTTGCCTTTAGCTAGGACCGAAACCCGGCTGAATTGGCGTTAGTCGGAAAATCTTCCCCTAAGCCGTTGACGCATGGCGGAGATGAAGGTGAATTTAAGCGTATTTATTTTTTTAGATAAACATACCAGTGACTGAGAGAACTTGATTCGTTTTATCAAAGAGTATTGCATTAGTAGTAGTAATAATCATTGTTTACAAACTCACACTTTTGCCCCAGAGAGCTCAACTGAAATAATTTTCAGGAGCATATATATATATATATATATATATATATATATATATATATATAATGACAAGAGAAAAATCTATTCTTAGTCGACGCATTTCGTCCTCTGAGGGGCTTTATCAAGGCAATGTCGGCTGTTTTTTGTTGCACATTTATATACAAAATTATGAGATTTTGTTATATACAAAATTATGACACTTTGTTTCCCCCACATGTTTTGACTGACCTTTCAACCACCTGATAAATATTCATGAATATTCCCAAATTTAAAAGTCTTGATAAACCAATGACCTCCTTGCTTTTGTATATAAACATATGCAACAAAATAAAATCCAACAGCTTGATAATGGCCCTCAGAGAACAAAACACTTCGCCTAAGAATAGTTTTTCCTCTTGTATTTTTATTCATTTTGTTCCTTTACTGATGCATCCGATCTGAAAATAATTTACTTACACACATATACATGTATGTATGTGTGTGTGTGTGTGTGAGGTGCATTCTAGAACTTTTGAAACTTTTACAGAAGAGATATTTTTTTAATTTCAAAGAAGTATAAAATGCTAATCTCCTTCAAAGTAGAATCCTATGATTTCAATGCACTTGTTTTAGTGCTCAACCAACTTTGTTAAGGCTACATGGAAGTCATCCAAAATGAAGTACCCCAAGGCCCTTGTTACAGACTCCTTCATCTTCTCAATGTCTGCAAAATGAGTACTCCTGAAGTTGAAAATCATAGGGAGCAAGGTTTTCACTATCGGGAGGGTAGTAAACAGTTTTGATGCTCATCTCTGTCAACACAAAAACTTTATTGCAGAGTGAGCTTCTAAATTGTTTTCATGTACCGACTGCAATCTTCAAACTAGTCAGCTGTGGCAAGCAATTCTTAGTAGGGTGTGTGCAAAGAACTGTTGCAGTAGTCTCCTTCAATTTGGAATAACAAAAGTTGGCAGGTCAGCTTATTAGATGTCTACGGATGACTTACTAAAATTACAATAATCAAGGATTGTTATAACTTCCTTGCTTAAAAACGTTTCAGAATTTCTGGAGTGTGCACCTTATATATATATATATATATATATATATATATATATATATATATATATATATATATAATATGAATAGAAGATCAAATATAGATCGAATATGGAAAGGAATCTAACAAAATAATATGATAAAAAACAAGAAGGAAACAGATTTTAATCTAACAGGTTTCACTTTATTAAAGCTCATCAGAGATCAAGATAGAAATGATCTTTTTATATCATTTCTATCTTGATCTCTGATGAGCTTTAATAAAGTGAAACATGTTAGATTAAAATCTGTTTCCTTCTTGTTTTTTATCATATCATATATCAATATTTAACTTTTTTTTTGCATTTTAAACTAAATTTATATTTAAATTATATATATATATATATATTAAAAAAAACAAGAGGGAAGATGTTAGTAGCAAGTCCGTGAGATCTGACCAAGTAAAACTGTAACTACTCTTGAAAAAGACCTCCAGTCAGTGATTAGTTGAGACAAGGATTGGCTTGAAAACAGAACTACTTTCATTTAATCATCACAGAGAACCTTTTCTGCCTGCCATCAGTTTAGCTGATGCTAACCTCTAGGAAAGCAACACGGTGGCTTCATAGACTCATGTTTTTTTTTACTGACATGATGTGAAATAATTATATTAAATTAATTGATAGGGAAGTTGGTTCACTGTGTTGTGCCAGAACATATTCGTTGTCAAAATCTATCGTGCCCATTCATAAATCTACCATCCGTCCGTGCATTGAATATTGCTGCCATATCTGATGCTCCTAATATATATCTCAAGAATTTGGGCAAAATTCATAAATTAGGATCTGTAATGTAATCGGCCCTGCCCTGGCATCTCAACTGCCGTTAAATACCCAGAGTCGGCAGTAGTGGTCGGGAGTCGATTGTCGGAGAGTGTGATATAACCTCTTGTAGAAGTCAGTTACAAGCACGTAGACTCTAAGGAAGTCCTACTTCGAGACTGTATATATCTATCTGTATTTGCTACTAACCACGTTCCTGGACTTACTAACAGTATTACTCTTTGTATGATTGTGTAAATACATTTTATTTCTTATATTTAATTATTGCGTTTGTCATTCCTTGGAGACCGAATTCATCTCGGAATCCACAACACAAATCATTTTCTATTTTATAAATTATCATCTATTTATTACTTATATTAGGTTGGGGCAAAAATAATGACGTAATAATGTCGTTTTTTGACGTTAAAAATACGTCAAAAAACGACATTATTACGTCATTATTTTTGCCCCAACCTAATAATTAAAGAAGACGTGAAACAGACTGTGTAATTAGCAATTAATACACCAGGAGTTGTCTCCCTCAGACACTTATTCGCTTCTTTCCTTTTTTTTAAGGATTTCTTACTTAGAAAAAAAATATGTCAAAATGAACTGTAAATTGCTTTATTCTTGAAGTGATCATAATACTGTGCTCTAACAATAGTTATGCTACAATGTACCATTTTGCTGTTTTGGATGTGTAGGCAGCGCAAAGGATTTCTATGTGGAAAGTATAATTGTAAAACCAAGTTTAAATTCTGAGTTATCCTGCGGCATTCACTTTTGTACAAATGCTTTCGGGAAAGGGATGAATCCAAATCTTCTCTCAACTATGGGTTAAATGGCACAGTAGACTGAGCTCTCTAGCCTTGGGTGGCAACCAGTCTGAGAAAAAGAAAACAGAATTTTAGACTGTGGAGTAGGCAATGGGAAACCACTCCATTATTTTCTTCCATGACTCACAGCAATTCACAAATAATAAAGAAAAGGAAACCATGGAGAGCCATGATCACTTATGTCTGTAAAGAACATGACAAAAGCAAAGACAAAGCAAAAGAAACTGTAATCAACATGCAAAGATGCAAATCGTTATTCTATTGATGAAAATTTTTAAAACCAGTTTTCTATTATCTTCTTTTATGTGTCATGTCCCTTCATGATGTAGGCGATCATGGCCCTCCACCTCTTCTTGTCCCTTGTAGCGCTTAATAAGTTTTGTCTTTTTGTTATTTTTCCCAAACACTGTTCTGGCATCGATTTACTCAAGCCCATCAAGAATGTTATGCGCTGCTTTCTTCTGTCCCGTTTTCCTTCAATCTGTCCTGTGAGTATCAGATTTTCCAAGCCTTCCTTCCTCATTACGTACTCCAGAAATTTCAACTGCCTCTTCCTGATGTAAATTTCCTTTTTGCTTCCATTTCTTTCAAAACATCGTTATTGCACACATGTTCGGTCCATCCTCAGCATCTTCCTGTAGAACCACATTTATGTTGCTTCAAGTCTCTTCTTCATCTTTGAGAAGATTGTCCATCATTGCCATACAGGAGGGCAGATATCACGTAACAGTTCAATAGTCTTTACTTTGTTTCAAAACTTGTATGTTTAAAGTTTTGAAAAAATAAAGATATATAAATTTTAAATTCGTTATCGTTATTTGGAACAAATAAGCAAAGAGAGTGACATAAATAAAGAAATATCTTTTAGTCTATTTCTTTTTATTGCAATGGGAAAGAAAATCGTTTTGAAGCAATTTCATTGGTTTTAAATGGTAGATAACAAAAGTAAATTTAGAATGCTTGCAATAGACCTACTTGTCCTTATAGACCCAACCCAACTGATAGGTATCGGACAACAGCTCTCGAAAGATAATTGTTGTGAAGGAGTATGTTATTAGGAAAAATATATATGTATATATCAGAAGGTATTATTTGTATTGGCTGCGTGAATACAGACTTCTCCACTGACATTTAACTTTGGGTATGGCACAAGGTCATCAATAACAAAATGTAAAACAAACAATATTCCTTTTAAGAAAAACAAGAATAAAACATTTATATAAGAAATATATCCAACATGAGAATAAGAGTTTTCTTTAGATCAAATAGAGAGTTTGTTCAGTGTTCCTGCCAGTAAAAGGATTTTCAATGAATTAATCATTTCAGATTAATTAAAATTTTTACAAAATTTACATCGTAAATTTCTGTTAAGGTTCGATTTTGCAGATTAAGGTAAGAGTTGTCTCCCTTGCCCTCCTGAATATTGAATATATATTTTTTGTTAATGAAATATAAAAAGATTTTAAGTTTAAATATTACGTGAATTAAGTTGATTCAAAAAATTAGTAAAGTCTTTTGAAGAAAGTAAGTTGTGTTCTTCCTGGAAAGTTTGTTGTAATCGGAATTGGTAAATGAAATGTTGGTTGATATCAAAAGTTGAATTTGTGTTTAAAAGATAAACTTTTAAGCTTATAACTTTTGAGTAAATTGTCCATTAAACATTAATAATCTTTGGCTGTAATATAGTTGACTCGAAGTAAGTTTGTGTTAGGTTATGTTCAAAGTTGTTTTTTGAATAAAATGTTTGTTTAGCAAACTGTATGGTCTTTGAGTAGATTCTTTTTGACTCGATACAAACTGTAGAGTGTAGATGTTAAAATTAATGTGTAGTTTGTTGGAGAGTGAGTGAATTCAAAATTTGGGATTATGTTAGGAAATCTAACTTAGAAACTTCAAAGATTTGGACGGTGTGAATTTGTTTAGCAAACTGTTCGAGGTCGCGAAGCTCACGGAAGATTAGCGTTGCGTTCTCGTATTTAGTTACTTTCAAGTCACGTGGTAGGGTCCAGGAGCTGTTTCGATTTTTTAGGCGGTAAATTAATTTTAACCGTGCGGATGTACACGAAAACATGATATCAGTATTAGTTGATAAATCAGGAGTCAGAGAATTATCAAGGCTCTGTGATCCACATTTTTTTTTTTTTTTTTTTACAGTTTTTGTCGATTGTAGTACTGTTAAATGTACTGGAATCTTTTTTAACCAATGAAATTAGTTAGATCGCAAATAAAATATTTTTAAATTGAAGTCGGACGCTAAATAATAAAAAACAAATTTAGAATGTTTGCAATAGATTCACTCATGTCCTTATAGACCCCAACTGATGAGTATCGGACAACTGCTCTCGAAAGATAATATAAACAAATTTAGAATGCTTGCAATATAAACTATTGTAATTTTGAGGCTAGGACAAGCCATGCTATTTCCATGGAGTCGAATCAACTTCATTTCCTCCATCTTCCAAATCTAAGGAGAAAGTTCCACTCAGTTTTTCCCCCATCCCATTATGGAATAAAGTCATGCATGGATGCTTCCGTGAAAGCTAGAATCTCTTCAGGGTAAAGGTCAATTGTTACCTATCCCCCTTCTTATAACTTCTTATCAATCCTATCACACATCATTGATCATAACCATTTTAACATAAAACATTTAATTTGAGAGGCTCTCCAGCTTTGTATTGTGTGAACTTTAGGATATAAAAAAAGATTTTTTTTCTTGTAGAATAAAAAATATAAAAGTTTTTACTTTTTACTAGTTGTGTTCAAGTTTTTTCTATAGTCCGTTTTAGCATTTTAAACAATTTTTACATAAAAAAAAAAAAAACTTAAAAATTCTATCTTTAAATTTTACTTATTTCTGGCTTCCAATTTCTGAGAATCATTTGTCACAAATGTTGAATTAAATGCAATTTTTATTTACGGAAAGAATGGTTGAAATAAATTATGTTATTATATACACTGCCGATGTAAGGGAGATAAATCCCTTTTATTCAAAACTCGTTTGAATATCTTATTATTTCACTAGTGGCTTTACTTGCTTGAGGTGAAACGATTAAAAATTCTCCACGGAAGAAAAGGAGACAAGGCAAAAGAGGAATGGTTCTACAGAAAGATTCCGAGAATACCATGGACAGGATATGTGAGAAATGAGAAAGTTTTAAGGAAAATGGAAATAAAAATGACACTTATAATTGCAATCAGATAGAGGCAATTGAAAATTCTATTAGGTTGGTGCAAAAATAATGACGTAACAATGTCGTTTTTTGACGTTAAAAATACGTCATTATTTTTGCACTAACCTAATAGGTTATATAATGAGAAAAGTGGGCTTTGAGAATTTGATATTCACAGGATATACTGAAGGCAAAAGGGAGACACCGAGTAAGCTATAGGATCACTCACATCATACCAGCAGAAATAGCCCCGTGTTCCCAGGAATAAAAACATACACAGAAATAACACTAAAGATTTGCTAAATTTTAAATTAAAATCATACAATTTTATTTATTTATGTAAATGGCGTGGGTGGATTTTTGGTTACAAGTGTTTTATGGTTCCATGTTGTCATGGGTCCTTAGCTATAACTACAGAATGAACTTTTCCTAACACTATGTATACTACGCCTCTCAAGAGAGAGGGTCAAATCGAGCCGAGCTTCTCGGCTTGACTGTCGAACTCTCTGCCTCTGAGGAGAGAGGAACCCGGACGAGGCTCCACCGAAGGGCAGAGTCTCGTTCGGGGAGGTTGACCAACTCGATCCCGTTTATACGTGTTCTACGGGCATTTTTTTGGCCGAGTCTACGGGCTCGGGAAACCCACGTTAAACTCGGCCTTGTGCCACATGCAACCCTCGTGGGTGGGTGGCTAGATACTGAATCAAGCCGAGCTTCTCGGCTTGACGGTCGAACTCTGTGCCTCCGAACAGATAGGAACCTGGACGAGGCTCCGCCGAAGGGCAGAGTCTCGTTCGGGGAGGTTGACCAACCCGATTCCGTTTATACGGGTTCTACGGGCATTTTTTGGCTGAGCCTACGGGATCGGAAAACTCACGTAAAACTCGGCCTTGTGCCACATGCAACCCTCGCGTTCAAGTAAATATCGAATCGAGTCGAGCCGATAGTAGTTCACTCCAAACCAGACTGACAGTCATACTAACACCTTCCACATCTTTTATTATTATTTCGTGTAATATACCTTCGTTATTTCTACTCTTGTGTTCGTGTTGTTCTTCCTTGGTCCTAACCTGGACCATAACAGTGGGAATCGAGTCGAGCCGATAGTAGTTCATTCCAAACCAGACTGACAGTCATACTAACACCTTCCACATCTTGTATTATTATTTCGTGTAATATACCTTCGTTATTTCTACTCTTGTGTTCGTGTTGTTCTTCGTTGGTCCTAACCTGGACCATAACAGTGGGAATCGAGTCGAGCCGATAGTAGTTCATTCCAAACCAGACTGACAGTCATACTAACACCTTCCACATCTTGTATTATTATTTCGTGTAATATACCTTCGTTATTTCTACTCTTGTGTTCGTGTTGTTCTTCGTTGGTCCTAACCTGGACCATAACAGTGGGAATCGAGTCGAGCCGATAGTAGTTCATTCCAAACCAGACTGACAGTCATACTAACACCTTCCACATCTTGTATTATTATTTCGTGTAATATACCTTCGTTATTTCTACTCTTGTGTTCGTGTTGTTCTTCCTTGGTCCTAACCTGGACCATAACAGTAGGAATCGAGTCGAGCCGATAGTAGTTCATTCCAAACCAGACTGACAGTCATACTAACACCTTCCACATCTTTTATTATTATTTCGTGTAATATACCTTCGTTATTTCTACTCTTGTGTTCGTGTTGTTCTTCGTTGGTCCTAACCTGGACCATAACAGTGGGAATCGAGTCGAGCCGATAGTAGTTCATTCCAAACCAGACTGACAGTCATACTAACACCTTCCACATCTTGTATTATTATTTCGTGTAATATAACTTCGTTATTTCTACTCTTGTGTTCGTGTTGTTCTTCCTTGGTCCTCACCTGGACCATAACAGTGGGAATCGAGTCGAGCCGGTAGTAGTTCATTCCAAACCAGGCTGACAGTCATACTAACACCTTCCACATCTTGTATTATTATTTCGTGTAATATAACTTCGTTATTTCTACTCTTGTGTTCGTGTTGTTCTTCCTTGGTCCTAACCTGGACCATAACAGTAGGAATCGAGTCGAGCCGATAGTAGTTCATTCCAAACCAGACTGACAGTCATACTAACACCTTCCACATCTTGTATTATTATTTCGTGTAATATACCTTCGTTATTTCTACTCTTGTGTTCGTGTTGTTCTTCCTTGGTCCTCACCTGGACCATAACAGTGGGAATCGAGTCGAGCCGATAGTAGTTCATTCCAAACCAGACTGACAGTCATACTAACACCTTCCACATCTTTTATTATTATTTCGTGTAATATACCTTCGTTATTTCTACTCTTGTGTTCGTGTTGTTCTTCGTTGGTCCTAACCTGGACCATAACAGTGGGAATCGAGTTGAGCCGATAGTAGTTCATTCCAAACCAGACTGACAGTCATACTAACACCTTCCACATCTTGTATTATTATTTCGTGTAATATACCTTCGTTATTTCTACTCTTGTGTTCGTGTTGTTCTTCCTTGGTCCTAACCTGGACCATAACAGTGGGAATCGAGTTGAGCCGATAGTAGTTCATTCCAAACCAGACTGACAGTCATACTAACACCTTCCACATCTTGTATTATTATTTCGTGTAATATACCTTCGTTATTTCTACTCTTGTGTTCGTGTTGTTCTTCCTTGGTCCTAACCTGGACCATAACAGTAGGAATCGAGTCGAGCCGATAGTAGTTCATTCCAAACCAGACTGACAGTCATACTAACACCTTCCACATCTTTTATTATTATTTCGTGTAATATACCTTCGTTATTTCTACTCTTGTGTTCGTGTTGTTCTTCCTTGGTCCTAACCTGGACCATAACAGTGGGAATCGAGTCGAGCCGATAGTAGTTCATTCCAAACCAGACTGACAGTCATACTAACACCTTCCACATCTTTTATTATTATTTCGTGTAATATAACTTCGTTATTTCTACTCTTGTGTTCGTGTTGTTCTTCCTTGGTCCTAACCTGGACCATAACAGTGGGAATCGTGTCGAGCCGATAGTAGTTCATTCCAAACCAGACTGACAGTCATACTAACACCTTCCACATCTTGTATTATTATTTCGTGTAATATACCTTCGTTATTTCTACTCTTGTGTTCGTGTTGTTCTTCCTTGGTCCTAACCTGGACCATAACAGTGGGAATCGTGTCGAGCCGATAGTAGTTCATTCCAAACCAGACTGACAGTCATACTAACACCTTCCACATCTTGTATTATTATTTCGTGTAATATACCTTCGTTATTTCTACTCTTGTGTTCGTGTTGTTCTTCGTTGGTCCTAACCTGGACCATAACAGTAGGAATCGAGTCGAGCCGATAGTAGTTCATTCCAAACCAGACTGACAGTCATACTAACACCTTCCACATCTTTTATTATTATTTCGTGTAATATACCTTCGTTATTTCTACTCTTGTGTTCGTGTTGTTCTTCGTTGGTCCTAACCTGGACCATAACAGTAGGAATCGAGTCGAGCCGATAGTAGTTCATTCCAAACCAGACTGACAGTCATACTAACACCTTCCACATCTTTTATTATTATTTCGTGTAATATACCTTCGTTATTTCTACTCTTGTGTTCGTGTTGTTCTTCGTTGGTCCTAACCTGGACCATAACAGTAGGAATCGAGTCGAGCCGATAGTAGTTCATTCCAAACCAGACTGACAGTCATACTAACACCTTCCACATCTTTTATTATTATTTCGTGTAATATACCTTCGTTATTTCTACTCTTGTGTTCGTGTTGTTCTTCGTTGGTCCTAACCTGGACCATAACAGTAGGAATCGAGTCGAGCCGATAGTAGTTCATTCCAAACCAGACTGACAGTCATACTAACACCTTCCACATCTTTTATTATTATTTCGTGTAATATACCTTCGTTATTTCTACTCTTGTGTTCGTGTTGTTCTTCGTTGGTCCTAACCTGGACCATAACAGTAGGAATCGAGTCGAGCCGATAGTAGTTCATTCCAAACCAGACTGACAGTCATACTAACACCTTCCACATCTTGTATTATTATTTCGTGTAATATACCTTCGTTATTTCTACTCTTGTGTTCGTGTTGTTCTTCGTTGGTCCTAACCTGGACCATAACAGTAGGAATCGAGTCGAGCCGATAGTAGTTCATTCCAAACCAGACTGACAGTCATACTAACACCTTCCACATCTTTTATTATTATTTCGTGTAATATACCTTCGTTATTTCTACTCTTGTGTTCGTGTTGTTCTTCGTTGGTCCTAACCTGGACCATAACAGTAGGAATCGAGTCGAGCCGATAGTAGTTCATTCCAAACCAGACTGACAGTCATACTAACACCTTCCACATCTTTTATTATTATTTCGTGTAATATACCTTCGTTATTTCTACTCTTGTGTTCGTGTTGTTCTTCGTTGGTCCTAACCTGGACCATAACAGTAGGAATCGAGTCGAGCCGATAGTAGTTCATTCCAAACCAGACTGACAGTCATACTAACACCTTCCACATCTTTTATTATTATTTCGTGTAATATACCTTCGTTATTTCTACTCTTGTGTTCGTGTTGTTCTTCGTTGGTCCTAACCTGGACCATAACAGTAGGAATCGAGTCGAGCCGATAGTAGTTCATTCCAAACCAGACTGACAGTCATACTAACACCTTCCACATCTTTTATTATTATTTCGTGTAATATACCTTCGTTATTTCTACTCTTGTGTTCGTGTTGTTCTTCGTTGGTCCTAACCTGGACCATAACAGTAGGAATCGAGTCGAGCCGATAGTAGTTCATTCCAAACCAGACTGACAGTCATACTAACACCTTCCACATCTTTTATTATTATTTCGTGTAATATACCTTCGTTATTTCTACTCTTGTGTTCGTGTTGTTCTTCGTTGGTCCTAACCTGGACCATAACAGTAGGAATCGAGTCGAGCCGATAGTAGTTCACTCCAAACCAGACTGACAGTCATACTAACACCTTCCACATCTTTTATTATTATTTCGTGTAATATACCTTCGTTATTTCTACTCTTGTGTTCGTGTTGTTCTTCGTTGGTCCTAACCTGGACCATAACAGTAGGAATCGAGTCGAGCCGATAGTAGTTCATTCCAAACCAGACTGACAGTCATACTAACACCTTCCACATCTTTTATTATTATTTCGTGTAATATACCTTCGTTATTTCTACTCTTGTGTTCGTGTTGTTCTTCGTTGGTCCTAACCTGGACCATAACAGTAGGAATCGAGTCGAGCCGATAGTAGTTCATTCCAAACCAGACTGACAGTCATACTAACACCTTCCACATCTTTTATTATTATTTCGTGTAATATACCTTCGTTATTTCTACTCTTGTGTTCGTGTTGTTCTTCGTTGGTCCTAACCTGGACCATAACAGTAGGAATCGAGTCGAGCCGATAGTAGTTCATTACAAACCAGACTGACAGTCATACTAACACCTTCCACATCTTTTATTATTATTTCGTGTAATATACCTTCGTTATTTCTACTCTTGTGTTCGTGTTGTTCTTCGTTGGTCCTAACCTGGACCATAACAGTAGGAATCGAGTCGAGCCGATAGTAGTTCATTCCAAACCAGACTGACAGTCATACTAACACCTTCCACATCTTTTATTATTATTTCGTGTAATATACCTTCGTTATTTCTACTCTTGTGTTCGTGTTGTTCTTCGTTGGTCCTAACCTGGACCATAACAGTAGGAATCGAGTCGAGCCGATAGTAGTTCATTCCAAACCAGACTGACAGTCATACTAACACCTTCCACATCTTTTATTATTATTTCGTGTAATATACCTTCGTTATTTCTACTCTTGTGTTCGTGTTGTTCTTCGTTGGTCCTAACCTGGACCATAACAGTAGGAATCGAGTCGAGCCGATAGTAGTTCATTCCAAACCAGACTGACAGTCATACTAACACCTTCCACATCTTTTATTATTATTTCGTGTAATATACCTTCGTTATTTCTACTCTTGTGTTCGTGTTGTTCTTCGTTGGTCCTAACCTGGACCATAACAGTAGGAATCGAGTCGAGCCGATAGTAGTTCATTCCAAACCAGACTGACAGTCATACTAACACCTTCCACATCTTTTATTATTATTTCGTGTAATATAACTTCGTTATTTCTACTCTTGTGTTCGTGTTGTTCTTCGTTGGTCCTAACCTGGACCATAACAGTAGGAATCGAGTCGAGCCGATAGTAGTTCATTCCAAACCAGACTGACAGTCATACTAACACCTTCCACATCTTTTATTATTATTTCGTGTAATATACCTTCGTTATTTCTACTCTTGTGTTCGTGTTGTTCTTCGTTGGTCCTAACCTGGACCATAACAGTGGGAATCGAGTCGAGCCGATAGTAGTTCATTCCAAACCAGACTGACAGTCATACTAACACCTTCCACATCTTGTATTATTATTTCGTGTAATATACCTTCGTTATTTCTACTCTTGTGTTCGTGTTGTTCTTCCTTGGTCCTAACCTGGACCATAACACATGTAATAAAAGGGAGAAGTCACTTCGTATTATAACAAGCAATCTCCTGAAGAAAGGAGCTGGGCGTCGTGACTTTCCAACGGTCGTTAGCGAAGATAGTAAATTTAGCGTCTTTTGGTGCGAAGTCCGTTTTCAGTTTAGGAAATGTTTCTGTTGCATTATGGGAGAAATTTTATTTTTATTTTTTATTTAATTTATTTTAAACAACATTTTAATGTTATTTGTTTTATTTTATTTATAATATTCATTATTTTTATTATTATTTTATATTTTATTTTCATTCATTAATAATAATAATAATGTCCCTACAAAACTACCTAACGAGCTTGCGTAAATGGGTGGCATAGAAGAGATTGGGAAAGATAATAAAAAGACAAACGTTACAAAGAGCTACAAAAGACAGGAAGTTGTAGAGAGCCTTGATCATACATTTTCTGACGGGATGCAGCACATAGAATAAATTTTTTTAAAATGAAAAACCTTTCCTTGCCTCAAGTCTTAATCAAAAGATCTGGTAAAGGATTATATAAAACATCAAACCAGTAAAATTGAAAATAATAATAATAATAATAATAATAATAATAATAATAATAATGATAATAATAATAGATAGATAGTTATGAGAATATGGTACCAGCACTCACACACGAAGAAATTTAAGTTTATATGCTTACTGCGGAAACAATAACAGCGGTGTCTCCAACAAGGCTTAACTTGATAAGAACCTCAAAGCGAGATGTTTTCGAGGTTCAACTAGTCCTAGGCACTACAGCAATACCTCTCGATATCATCAGATTTTCTTAGTTATCCGCCCCAATGTTATACACAACGACGCTCTTGACCGTCTCTGAAAAGAATAACTCTTGTTCAGCGCTGAAGAAAATATATAATCAGTTGTGATGACTTTGTGGGAAAATAGTGTTTTAAAGTTGCTAAAAAATTGCGGTCTCTTTCTGTTATAGTTTCTGTGGAGATAACTTAGAGGCATTACTTTCGGAGTCTACTCTAGTATTTCATTCGTCAGAATAGAAAATTAATTAATTCGTGTCGCTTAATGTATTTTTTTTTATTTCTGATATATCGCACCGAGTTTTGACAGAAAATGAAATCGATATTCTATCGCTGTTTCCATGGCAAATGTTTAGATAAGATGCATTCCTTAGTCCAGCCAGCTCAGACATTTACAACTAGGACCTGCCATGTCAAGTACACAGGATCGAATCATTCCATTCGCATTCCAGTGGTAAGAAGAAAATTCTACACAGTTTCTTCCCGAGAAGAGACTTTGTGGCGAAAAAAACTCTCTTCAATTCTAGAGTTAACCTTTATCTATCCCACGTATTCTCATAATTTGCACTTCATCTTACGCCTATACAACAACTTCATTCAGTAATCCTCTACATTGAGTTATTCTTGGGCCTTGTATTGGGTAAACATTTAATAAAAAACAGAAAACATATTTGGCACTTTACGTTAATGAGAAATATATTTGTTTCTTAGCCATGCTTACAATATTGTGCCCGATATTCTTCAAATGACGATTCTGATAAGCAGTTTTTAGAAATTGGTTAACTGGCACAAAAATAGGTGAATGCTACCAGGTTGAGTTAAAAAATTTATTCAGATATTCACTGACGATTTTTGGTAACTTATACCATCAAGTTATATCATTAATTTGATACAACTTGTTGACCAATCATTGCTGAATTGTTCATTCTTTATTTATTATAACATACAATCATTAATTGTTTATTGTTTATTTTACAGCTTCGTCAATGAACGATGAATAATTACATTTCGAGCTGTTTTACGCTACTTGTAGGAAAAAGGACTGAGTGCAAAGTGCAAAAAGAAATTAACGCCGTGTAATGTCCAGGAAGTGTCAACGAACGTCTGGTACAAAACTGGTTTCAAGGAAGGTGACACCAGACTCGAAGACAAACCAAGGTCCAGGGACTGTCAACGAACGTCTGGTATAAAACTGGTACAGATGTTTCAAGGAAGGTGACACCAGACTCGAAGACAAACCAAGGTCCCGGGACTGTCAACGAACGTCTGGTATAAAACTGGTTCAGACGTTTCAAGGAAGGTGACACCAGACTCTAAGACAAACCAAGGTTTAGGGACTGTCAACGAACGTCTGGTATAAAACTGGTTCAGACGTTTCAAGGAAGGTGACACGAGACTCTAAGACAAACCAAGGTCCAGGGACTGTCAACGAACGTCTGGTATAAAGCTGGTACAGACGTTTCAAGGAAGGTGACACGAGACTCTAAGACAAACCAAGGTCCAGGGACTGTCAACGAACGTCTGGTATAAAACTGGTTCAGACGTTTCAAGGAAGGTGACACCAGACTCGAAGACAAACCAATGTCAGGGAGACATTCTGTTTTGGAAGATGAGTTCTTGCTTGAAATGACTGAACAATCCATCACAGAAACTCGTAGGTTGTTGACAGAAATTGGCCCAACACAAAGCACCGTCAATCGACACAATAAGCTCTGCATTGTGAACAAACGCTGTCGAGAAGAGTTCCTTATGAACTTACCAATGGCCAGGCTCAACGACGTGTGAAAATTTGCAAAGAAGTGCAGGCAAATCCTCACTATACCCGTTTTTGGCGTCGAACAGTAACTGGGGACGAAAATGGATCAATTTTCCTAATCCTAATAAGAAAAATCAGTGGCTTCCTACCAGGCATCAGAACCTGTTTCAAACAAGGGCTGTTTGAACAGAAGGTCATGTGTGTTTGGTGGAATTTCGACGGGCTGATGCACTTTGAGCTTCTCCCAGACGGTCATGCTGTGAACGCTGACCTTTATGCTCAACAACTACATCGAGGATATGATGTTTTGAAAGCCCGCTACCCGTCATTTTTCAATCGAAGATGCGCATTCCTATAGCATGGCAATACTCCAGCACACACTGCCAATGTAACCAAGCACAAGAATTTCGGGGACTTGAAGTGCTACGTCAACCTGCCTACAGTCCAGACCTTGCACCATCAGAGTTACCACCTTTTGTGAATCATGGCTCATTTCCTGCTAGGACGGAAGTTCAACAATGCGCATTAATATTCGGATAATAGGTTCTCTCTTTCTCTTTTTATTGCTTTCCGTTTAGTATCTAAAACGATATCGGGATATCATTGTAGTTAAGAGGCATTGTTTACATTCAAATAAAAACAGCCGTTTTGAATGGAAACTTTCAAAGATGAGGACATTTCTAAGTGGTTTAATAGTTAGTAAGCTTGTCTCTTTATTCTAGTGTTCCCAACCTTTAGATCGCATGTCGGGCTCATCCTCTTACTGACGACCATGCACTCCCTCTTCTTGTAGGTTATGCTTAGTCCCTTCTTCACACTCTCCGTCGCTACCTTCTATAGAAGATTTTGTAATTTTATTTCCGTGTCTGCTATCAGTGCTGTGTCATCTGTATGACAGAGGACAGTAAGTGCGACACTGAGTTCCGTAGGCGTATTAGGATGGCCAAAAACGCATCCCAAAAGCTGGGCACAGTATTGCGAGACAGGAGGATATCTTTGGTAACAAAGAAAAGAATACTGAACGTGACATCTGTTCTTCTTCATGGCAGCGAATGTTGGACGATTTCCTCAAGGTTGAAGAAGAGACTCGAGGCAACAGAGATGTGGTTCTACAGAAGGATGCTAAGGATATCATGGACGGTACGTGTGAACAACGATGAGGTCTTAGATAGGATGCAAACAAGGAGGAGGCTTATACTGAATATCAGGAAGAAGCAGATGAAGTTTCTAGGACAAAATGAGGAAGGAGGGCCTGGAGAATCTGATATTCGCGGGTCGAATAGAGGGAAAGCGATAAAAGGGAAAACAGCGCGTAACATAGCTGTTGAACTTGGGCAGGTGGATGACAGAACGTGGTCTGGGTGAGGAAGCAGAGGGAAGGAACTTGTTGAGATCTGCAAAGGATAGAGGGAGATGGAGAGCCATGATCACCTACGCCCTGAAAGGACACGGCACATAGAAAGAAAGAAGCTTGTTTCGCTAGATCAATTTCGACTGAGTAGTGAGTTCGATTCTTCCTGGGGTGTTTCAAACGTACGCCATACAGGTTGACCATCACTAACCCGGTATCATTGCGACCCTTACTCAGGGCTAGAAAAGACAGCAAATTGTGGACAAAGATGACCACCTACGTCCTGATGAACGATGCACAGATAAAAGAAGGTTGACGTATAAGTGAATATACTGCAGTAGTTATTATTATGTTTTTTGTTTGTCGTAAACTACAATTGATCCAATGCTGTATAAATATCACAAGGCTGCTATACAGCTATATTATGTTGATATACCGAAGTTAAGCAAATTCTTACTTGAATAGCAGCTGCCGTAAGCTTGGATGTGCGGATGGTGTAATGGGTGACGGTTCCAATTGTAAATCGAAAAGCCGAGTTCCAATTCCAGTCGAGTTTGTTATATTCACTTACGCGCAAATACCCTTTGGAAAAGGTAGGAATCTACCTTTCTTCCCATTTATCGCTGAAAAAGCAATATTTGTAACGCTAAAAATCATTATTATCTCAAAAAAATTCTTACTATCTAAAAATATTTACAATAACGTACAAAAAGTTGATAAGCCTAAAAAACAAATCAATCTATTAACAGACACGTTTTTTATTTGTTATGGAGGACTTATGGTGTTTGTGCTTTACAGGAAGTACTTCCTGTATTCGTTTGGAACCATGAGTGAACCTAAACGTCAGTTGGTTTTAATAAAAATGTACAACAGACAAGTTTCTCGGTTTTTGAAAGTGCTCAAATGCAAAGCTTCTTCTTCCTATGTGCTATGACGTAGGCAATCAAGACTCTCCACAATTTTCTGCCCATTGTAGCTCTTAACAAATTTTATCATCATCACTCCTAAAAGTTGTTCTACCAACCATTCCCTCATGCTCACTAGTGAGCTTTCGCATTGCTTTCCTCTGTCCCATTCGCTTTCAGACTGTACTGTGAGTATCAAATTTTCCAAGGCTCCTCACCTGGTTAGGTGACTCAGAAATTTCAACTGTCTGTTCCTAATGTTAAGTATAAGTTTTCTTTTTGTTTCCATTTTCTCCGTGTGGCAACTCGAGAAATATGAAATTATTCTGGTAGAGATTACTAATTGAAACAAATGACTGATTGGTGGATTCTATGATATTATGATACTACAGGAGTCATCCTGTAGTATCATGAGATACTACAGGATGGTTAGCTGATGACCTTATCATGAAACTGTAGCTAAAAACGAAATGTTCTTATTCTTCTTTGCTGCGAGCTCTGGAATTAGTCGGAATCCAAGAGATCACATATAGAGGGCGCATACTCGTGCGCGATGTTTAATAAGCTCATCCCTCGGATCAGTTCTCTGAGTCAGATCGATCTTCATCTGGTACATATTGGACTAAATTAAGCTTAATAAATAATTATCGAAAAAGTGCCTGCCGTAGCACGAGTGCTTACGAGCTCGCCTTGGGGACTGTTTCGTGAATGCACTGAGTTCTATTTTTATTGGGTCTCCTACATTTGTGGCCTTGTACTAAACTTAAAGCCTTTTTACTAACCAATGAAATCTTGGCTATTATGTTTTCCATAATTTACAGTAGAATCGGATACAGTCACAATTTTTTAAGCAAATCAAAGAAGAAAAATACAGCGAGTGTTTTTTCCTGTTTTTAAAAATTATATTCTCGTTCGATTATTCATCGTCAAGGCTTCGAGTCGATCAAACTTTTTAAAATTTGTTAATGACAAGATAATAATAGAACCTATAATTTTTGTGCTGTCTTAATGCTAATAAACCATTTTCTCTATCCATCATTTTCTCGTCTTTCTCGCACAAAAAAGACACTTCAATTGTCCACCTTTCATTTATTTCTTTGCCTCTTCCAAATTCATTATCTCTTTCAGTTCGTTCTTTCAGTATTTTTTAATTTCATTCTTTTCGCTTTCCTTCCATATTATTTTCTTTCTTTCTTCCAAATTCCTTGTCTCTTTTAATTCGATTGTTTTTACTTCTTTCATTCTTTTTGCTCTTCTTCAATATTCTTTCTTTCTTTCTTTCTTTCTTTCTTTCTTTCTTTCTTTCTTTCTTTAAAAAGCGTTCGCCTTCCTTCATTTTATCTTTTTTCCAGTCGTTTTCTAGTTTCTTTCTTTTTTTCTTTCAATTTGTTCTTTTTCTATTCTTTAATTTTTTGCTTTCTTTCAATATTATTGTCTTTCTTTCTTTCTATCTTTCTTTCTGTCTTTCTTTCTTTCTTTCTTTCTTTCTTTCAATTCGTTCTTTTCCTAGTTTTCATTCTGCTTTCCTTCAATATAATTTTCTTTCTTTCTTTCTTTCTTTCTTTCTTTCTTTCTTTCTTTCTTTCTTTCTTACAAAGCGTTCGCCTTCCTCCATTTTATCTTTTTTGCCTTATTTTCCAGTCGTTTTTCGGTTTCTTTCTTTCTTTCTTTCTTTCTTTCTTTCTTTCTTTCTTTCTTTTATCTCTCCCTCTCTCGTTCTCTTTGTCCCTTCAGTCTCAATCTTTCACTCATTTTTCCCCTTTCTATTCATTTAGACTCTCTTTCTTGACGCGTCGCAGTCATTTTACACTTTCATTTTTCTATATATTTATTTAACAAATTATTACTTGCTAAATTCTGCTGTTTCGGGAGAAAAAGCGGAACGTGACTGTCGTGTTCGATAAATTCAAATGAGGCCATGTGGACTTCTCTAAAAATAGCAACCCTCTCGTTACCAGTAAATCATACAATGATCAATTCTTGATTATTTATAAGCATTTCTATTAATGTCCGTCAAAAGCCACTTATTTGCTGGGCAGACGTTATCTATTCGCCCACATATTGCCAATATGGACGGTTAATGAACCTGCCTGTGTGTATCTATTTATATCCGGGCATTTTTCATTTCAATGGACATGGTGCCAGATTTTACGATGTAAGTCATTTTTTTCACAATAAAAGTGATATTAAAACATTAATGTCCACCGTTCCATTTTGGGGTGGTGTGTATTAATGGAACCTCATATAATCGATATAGACCATGTGACACCGATATTCGAAGGCACATAGAATAGCCTTAAAAATATTAAATAAAGTATTAAGAAACAGGAACATTTCATTAGAAACAAAGAAAACAGTGTTGAACAGACTGCTATGTAATATCAAACTTCCTGTATGGCAAGGCAATTTTCTCATAGATGAAGAGAAGGCTCGAGGCAAAAGTGATGTTGTTCTACAGAAGGATAATGAGAATGTCATGGCTGGATCATGTAAGAAACGAGAAAGTGTTAAGGAAAATAGAAAAAAAGGATACTTATACATAAAATCCGAAAGAGAAAGTTCAAATTTCTAAGACACATTAGGAAAAAAGTAGGGCTGATGAATTTGCCACATTAAAAATATATTGAAGGCAAGAGGGACTGATGAAGTAAGCGAATAAAAAACTTTAAAAAAAAGCTTGTGTAAATGGATGGCAGAACAAGAAATGGGGGACATCATAAAAAGGCAAACATTTGCTAGGGAGTTACGCAAGATAAGAAGTTGTGAATAATTCTGATTGCCCACTTTCTGAAAGGACATGGCGCATAGAAGATGATAATTAATACTATGTTTGTTTAGAAATCTATAATTATTACCGGATTTTTTCTTAAAAAAATTATAATTAATACTGTATTTTACTTTAGGCGCTAATAGGTTAACCAAACAAAAAAGTACTGAACTGCTACGTGATATCTGTCCTCCTTTACGGCAGCGAATGTTGGACAGTCTCCTCAAAGATGAAGAAGAGTCTCGAGGCAACTGAGGTATAGGTTCTCCAGAAGGGTGCTAAGGATACCATGGACCGAACATATAACCAACGATGAGGCTTTGGAGAGAAAGCAAACAAAGAAGACGCTTATACTTAACACCAGGAAGGGCAGCTAATTGGCCTTGATCTGGTATCCCGTCTACAGTTGTTCTCTCACAGACGCGCCGTCGCCTCTCTCTGTCTTTTTTTACAAATATGGTAATTACTCCGATGAGCTGCTTTCACTGGTTCACAGACTTCAAGCGCCCTACGAGGCTGGCATCCCGGTCTCACCCTTTCACTGCAAAAACTTTTAAATTCTACTCCAATAGCTTCATACCTCGCACCTCTCGCCTGTGGAACCCCCTTCCCTATTCCAGTTTCCCTGAGAGCTATAATCTCCAACTATTAAAATGTAATATCAATCGACATATCCAGTTACCTTGATCTATCCACTATCCTTCTCCTCATCCTTTCCTCTATCACTACTATCTGCTCTCGCTCCAAATCTTCTGCAATCCCCTGCATCCTAGTGGCTTCACGCCTTGCTCGAGGCGTAATGCTTAAAAAAAGATTGTAATTAGAAAGGAGGGATTGGAGAATCAGATACTCACAGGGCGGGTAGAGGGAAAGAGATACAAGAGAAAGCAACGCGTGACATACCTAGCGGGCAAATGGATGGCAGAACAGGGTCTGAGAGAAGTAGCAAAAGAACAAAACATATTGAGAACTACAAGGGAGAGGGGAAGTGGAGAGCCATGATCACCTACGTCCTGAAGGAACACGGCACATAAAAGAAGAAAGAACCGATGTTGGTAAGCTTTTCAGGATATGTTTATATGGTGCAAAAATAATGACGTAATAATGTCGTTTTTTGACGTTAAAAATACGTCAAAAAATGACATTATTACGTCATTATTTTTGCACCAACCTAATATAAACAATATATTGTGTGAGGTGTAATACTGCGAATCTAACTTGCGAGGATGTATTAATCATCTCTCAACGGTATGTTTGTCTTCGGGCAGGGCACAGCTGAAAACATTATTGAGAGGTGCCAGGTCCCGGGGGAACAGCTACCTGGGGTAATACATCCCTCGTTGCACTAAAATTAGAAGCTCGGCAGTAATAGTGACCCCAACGCAATCGATGATTACAGGAACTAGGCTATATTTGGACCTGGCCTAGGTGCCCTCGCTCGGACTCCCCACAACTGACTTTGTGTCACATCCCTCCAACGTGGGGCGGCAAGTAAATATTATATTGTGTGAGGTTATAGCTTCTATCCGTATGAGGTTATAGCTTCTATCCGTATATATAATGATTGATAATTTGTTCTGGAGGCTGTCAGGTTTTAAACAGGTAGATTATTATGATTACTTTTATACGGGTAAGTACTGTAAGTATTTTAATTAACTATCGCTTCAATCCTTTTGAACAGGCGTATAGGTTTATCTCTTGTTTCCTATTTAGGATTGGGTTTCCGACATTATTTTTGCACCAACCTAATAATAATGACTGTCATGACCTTTTCGCTGGAGGCTACGACTCTTCATCGGGTATCGGGTTGGTAGTTTTCTGGTGCTGCATCCCGACTGGTAGTAAGGAGTCCAGAATCTTTGGTAGCGCATAGAGAGACTGCTCTGGTCATCAGTCGTATAATATCGGAGTTCTTGCAGTACCAAATTGCGCATGGATAGGTATCCTTGCAAGAATTTCGAGTGGGTAAACTCCTGTTAATTTCCCCAAGGACACATGGCCCAGTGGATAAAGGCGTTGGTTAGATCCAGTGACAGGGCCCAAAAAGAGTGAGTTCAATACCCGGCTAAGGCAGTGGAGAACCTTCAGAGGAAAATTAACAGGAGATAACTGATAAATGACATCCATTAAACATGGCACGTGGAACTAGAACAGTTTACTCGAGTGAGCGAAATAAAGGATTAAGTTCGACATTTCAACCACCTGAAGAAGGCCGGAGCGTACAACGGCAGAAACGTTGTAATAAATATGGCGACAAAGATGAGGACAATAGTCCGAATAATGTAAATAATGCTTGTAATGAAGGTAGTGTTGAACGGCAACGCTTCTAGACCATTTCACATTAATGCGGGTGTCTCCCAGAGACTCTATCATTGGAACAACGTTGTTTTTTATCTTCATCAACGACCTTCGCGATGTCATCAATTACCATCTATGTATTTATACTGATGACCACTATTTACTCTTGTCTAGTAAGTCATATAGACTTACCATGGAAAACGGACAGCTGTTACTCCCAATCAATTGTTAACTGGGACAACAATGGCTTGTAAATTTTAATGTATCCAAAACGAAACTGTTATCACAGAAAACCATTTTCCCTCCATCAGCATGGGTGATGATAACCTCCAAGAGAGCAAAACACTGTGTTTTCTTTGTCTCACGTTTCATACATACGTGAAGTGGGGAGTTTATATTTACTCAATTGCTAGGTCTGCTTCTAAGAAGATTGTGACGTGTTAGAAAATTTTTAACGTCGGAATCCATCTTGAAAATTTATAAATCTACAATTCGTCTATGCAGAGAATATTACTGCCATATCTAGTCTTGTATTCCGGCTATATACAGTGTGTTTCAAAAAGAATACGCCAAAATCATCACGTGATGTGTCAAAAACGAAAAAAATTACAAACCTCTAGCATGAATACCTGTGTTGTATATACATTCAAGTTTCATTTCATGTTTTATAAGTGCTCAATATGGCCACCACCGGCAGCGCGTACAACATCAAGCTGATATGAGAATTCCTCCCAAACGCACCTCAGCATGTCACGGTCCACCGTGTTGATTGCAGCTGTTATTCGATCTTTCAAGTCATCGATACTTGCTGGAAGTGCTGGAACATAAAATTCGTCTTTAACCTAAACCTCCCCCCACCCACAAGTAAAAGTCACACACAGTGAGTTCCGGGGATCTAACAGGCCAAGCACAGAGAGCAAGGTCTTTAGCACCTCTCCTCCCAATCCATTGCTGAGGCACGTTTTCATTCAGATGAGCTCTAACCGCGAGATGCCAATGGGGTGGTGCTCCATCTTGCTGAAAAATGAAGTCATTCTAATCTGCTTGCAGTAAAGTGAATAGCCAGTTTTGAAGCATTTCGAGATAGGTTTGTCCTGTAACCGTGTTTCCTTAAAAAAAAAAAGGGACCATAGACCTTGTATTGAGACACAGCACAGAAGACGTTCACTTTAGGGGAATCTCTTTCATGCTCAACAGTTTCATGTGGGTGCTCTGTTCCCCAAATGCGCACATTGTGACGATTGACTGTGCCTCTCAAATGGAAATTCGCTTCGTCACTAAAAACTAAACGTGAAAAGAGAGTTTCATCACCTTCCTCAATCTCCAGTATTGACTCACAGAATGTCCTCCGCATCACCTTGTCATCATTAGTAAGTGCTTGGACGAGGCTTAGTTTGTATGGTTTCATGTGTAATCGTCTCTTTAACACACGCCAGACAGTGGTATGAGGGATGGCAAGCTGAAGACTTGCTCGACGTACGGACTTACGTGGGCTGCTCTCAAATGCACTTGCTCCTCTGTAACACGTGGTCTTCCAGGACTCTTTCCTTTGCACAGGCAACCACTCTCTTTAAACTGTCTAACCCACCGTCGAATGCTCTCACGATGGGGCGGATCAATGCCGAATTCTGTTCTGAAAGCACGCTGCACCGTGACAATGGCGTTTGTTTTCGCGAACTCAAGCATGCAAAATGCCTTCTGCTGAGGAGTCGCCATTTTGATTGATCTTCCCACAATTCAGCTGCACCGGAAGTTATACTAACGAGAGCGATGAAGCTGACACCCAATCAAACTTTGATAAGTACTCTATCAAATAACCACTGATTCAGTCTACTACAATGCTACAGACCTGAAAAAACAGCGTAATGATTTTGGCGTATTCTTTTTGAAACACACTGTATATCTAGGGTTTGTCATGTTATTTATCTTGATCTGGCATCTCGACTTCACGGACTTTTCCATCACTGTAACGTGGCTTCCTCGTGCCTTTTCTATAAATAGTTTCATAGCGATTATTCTGACGAGCTTCTCTGTTTCGTAACTAGAGTTTACGAATTTGAGCTCACTACTAGATTGACAGCTAGGTCTCATCATTTTAAAGTTGAAATTGCTAGATGTAACCATAAGGTCTATGCTAAGAATTCTTCTCCCACACTTCTCGCTTGTGGAACTCTTTTCCAGGTTCTTGCATTCCAGTCAACTTTGATCTTGCAAATACAATGTCAATATTTATCTTCTGTCTTCTTAATTCCTGTTCTTTTATTGCTCGTTTTCCGACTCACGGCCGCATCACGTTAAAATACTAGTTCACGTAAGATCACAGAAGTTAAACAACGTCGAGACTGGTCAGTACCTAGATGGGTAACCGCTTGGTGCTGTACGCTTGGATGTGCAGGTGGTGTAATAGATTATGGATGAAATTGTTAATCGGTGAGCTGAGTTCCAATTCCCGTTGGGTTCGTTATATTAGTAAGCCTTGTATTACTAAACAATTATTATCTCCCCGCTAAATTCTTACAGTCTAAAGTTAGTTTCTGGCTTTAAATAATTCGCAAATACCGTAGAAAACGAAACAACCAACCAATATTCTCTCTCTTCTATGTAATAAATGCGAATGTCAGTGTGTCACTGTGTCAAGCTTTTTCAATTAAAGGGACACAACTCTTTAACTTTCAATAGCTCATGTTACAGAAATTTTGGATTCCCACGTTTTCCTTTCTGCGATTGTTTTCGGCGATTTTTACGTGATTTTTTGCGACGAATATCTTTGTTCGATAACAATTTTTATAACTTGGAAATAAAGTTAGGAATAATGGAAATTAATTGCGAAATCCAGAGAAAGTCACTAATAAAATAAAACTAATTGTTTGTACGGAAAGTAAGAACTCACGTACATCAAATTGTCTTTATATTAAGTGGCGGCGTTCAAGGTAAGCTTAAATATTAATGCAATACTTAAATGCAGCGATCAATTTTGAGTTCTTCTGTAGTCTATTGATGCCTATCGCATATGGCAGCAGTATGCTTCGCATAAAGAAATCTCTATCAATAGAGGACCAAATTGCAATCAAAAGAGCCAAGGCTGCAGCGATGAAAATAATGCCTTAGGTAAATGAAAATCCAGATCAAACGGTAGCCAGGAGAGCTTCCAATGTTGAAATATGCAAAGACTTAAGGACTCCTGAACAAGCCGAAGGCACAATTAAGAGCCCTCTGCAGGAACTAGCTTAAAAGCTTTTAAGATAGTTAATAATATTTTTCTTTTTCTAATATTTTCACATTCATCAACGCCTTGATTTTTAGTGACTTTATTGCCTTACTTGGAGTGAACTGATAAGAAAATGATATTCAATCCAATTCTAAAAAAATATTAGCAATGCATTTACATTATTCATGTAATAACCCGTTTCTATCCACAAATATGGGTAATCTATTGATTTGCAATAGACAATATGAAGACAAAGCGTCGAAATAGACTAAAATAAATTTCAGGTCATAACATATAAAGTTCAATCGTAAATCAGTCTTTTTCTTTATCACCCAAAATTGTCCGTTTGTTCGTAGAAGAACTGATAGAAGCTAATTACAACAATACTTGTTCAAATTTAGTTAACTGTGCTAATTAACAGAAACCACAACATTTGAGGACTACCAATAACAGCAACAGATAAATGTATAACGCAGGTATTAGGTTGGTGCAAAAATAATTTCGTTTTCTCACATAGTAACATATGTGAGAAAACGACATTATTATAGTCAAGCGGTTGACATTCCGCAATAATTCAAAGTAAAAGTTAAGAAGGAAAAAAAAAACATCAATAATAGAAAGAGCGATAGCAGTGAACTTAAGAAATTTATTTTCTTGAAAACATAAATAAGTTACATAAATTCCAACCAACAGTAGTTCGGTTAAATATTTCCGCATAAGGAAACAGCTAATTACCAATACCATTAGTAATATTACCATTACCAATACACTTACCAATACTATTAGTATTAGGTTGGTGCAAAAATAATTTCGTTTTATCATATAGTAACATATGTTAAAAAACGAAATTATTTTTGCACCAACCTAATAAAATAAAATGGCGATGGTTACATTTTCCCCAACAATCAAAATATGTTAAGAAACTATATAAGTAATTATTATATATAATAAATCTTTTGTCGTATTCGTTTAAGTAATCCTATCCGTTATATAATAAGACAGCATTAAAATAACTGGAAATGCAGTAAAATTATTTACAATGCATTTTTATAGTAAAATAATTTCTGTTGAATTCTAATGGGTTTTGAGATATGTGTTTCCTCATATATGTCGGTGAATTGAAACTCTTGAATTATTTGTTTAATAAATCATAACCATTTCCTAACCAGACAGTTAAAAAAAAAAAATAACTGGCAATGCATTCCTCCAGTAAAATTCCTTTCAGTGCATTTTATAGTGAGCTTATTTTACCGGAATTTCTATATATGTTTAGAGTATTTGTATTTGTCACTATTTGTTTTAGTCATAAAAGGAAATTTAATTTTTCTTGTGTTGGTTTAATAAATCATACTCGTAATATCAGAGGTTGCATAATCAGAGAGAATTAAAACACCGATCAATGCATCTGTAATAAATTTATTCACGTTGCATTCCTATAGTAATTTCAACTGGTTTCTATTTGCACCCACTGGCCACTTAAGTACACGTGAACAAATTATATTTTATGCAAATTTCTAATCAGGCTGCAATTTAAAGGATATAGGCATTTAAAAATAGTCATTACGATCCTCTATCTTTGATTTCCAGCCAAATGAAAATTAGATAGGGAGCTGGAGTCATTACCTGGCGTTTGAGGCGTCCTCCAAAAATTCGAAGTTTAATGTGGGCTTTTGGCAAAACTATAGAAAAATTGTTCAAGCGCTCTCAGCATTTCTTGACAAAATTTTCTATGGTATTACCCCTAAACGCTCTTTAAACTAACTTAAACATTCGGGTTGCGACTTAGGGGCGCAGAAAAATACACCTGCTGACTATGATTTCGGCTAGTAAATTGAAAAAAAAAACAAAAAAAAAACTACAAAAAAGGTGGGGTGTTGATGGGGCTTAAACAATTTTTTTTTGTCGCATTGCAGAAAGCCTATATTAATCTTTCAACCTTGTGTGATAGTCTTTTGTAACGTGGGCGCATAGAAATTACCTTGATTTAATGTATTGGCATTGGACAGAAAGGTATTTTAAGTGACTTTGATCGCGTCATGGTGGTTGGTGCCAGACAGAAGAGTATCAGTATTTAAAAAAAACTGCGGATATACTAGGATTTTCATGCAAAACCGTCTTTCGATTCTATAGTTGGAAAAAGAAGAAAATTCCATTGTGCGGGATTTCTCTTGGCGGAACTATTTTCCTTCCCCCCAGATATGTGTTAAATAAGAGGAGAAACTGGGATTTCTGGCTTTGAATAGCAATCAGTTTAGAAGAAGAATAATTCTCAATTCAAAACTTGTCGGTATGTTTCTGAGTCGATGGAAGCTCTTCAGACGTGTTTGGTAGTATATCTAGAGATGGTAACTTAATAAAAACACTTCTCCTAGCAGCCTAGGCCAGTGATGTGTCGCTCCTAAAAAATAAAACAATGATTGAAATTCCTAAGTCACAGGAGGTGCAGTCTGCCGCAGCGAGGATAGGGTCTGGAGGACAGAGTCGGAGGAGAATAGCAACAGTACCTAAAATAACAGGGTGATGCAGATGAGCCTCTCTGAACGCACAACACGTTGAACCCCGAAGTAGCAGCGCTTCAGTAGTAGGCGATCACGCTGAGTGCCGCTCCTGTCAGATAAGAACAAGGATCTGAGGCTACAATTCACTAAGGATGACACAAATTGAAAACCAAAAGAATAAAATACCTTCCCTGGTCTGATGAGTCTCAAATTCTGCTGTGACATTCGGATGATCGGATCAGAATTTTGCGTAAACAACATGAAGGTATTAATTTATTCTGTCTTGTATCAACGATTCTGGCTTCTGGTGGTTTAATAATATAGAGAATCTTTCTTGGTATACATTGGGACCCTTAGTATTAGTAAAATATAAAAAATCCGGAGCCTACTTAGTCCTTGTGGCTGACTACGTAACTCAATTTATGACCATAGTGCACCCATCCACGTGTCCAGAAAGTGCCTCACTCAACCCTCACATATCATCTAGTTTAAAGAACTCTCAAACGGCAAGATGCAACGCGGAGGTCTAAAATAACGCTTCAAGGATCAGTTGCAAACATTGCTAACACAGCCCAACATAGACCTTGAGACCTAGGAAATTGTTGCTGCAAATAGGACCATCCAGGGCTGGGTGACCGAAACTTTCGAGTCCAACCGTCAACGTGAAGAGGATCTGCAATGTGCTGTCAGGAGTGCCTGACTCGACCAACCGCGTTTACCACCTACACTTTTACACCTGCTCACGACTCTTCAGGACTAGGCTGGGCCATCGCAAACATCCCAGCAACCGCCACCAGAGGGGAGAAAGGGAATAAGAAGAGAGGATGACGATCCCGGTGCTTGGATGCGAGCGGGTGTCGACGACTTGTTAGTCCTCTCCAACAGAAATCAAAATTAGTGGAATATTGGTTCATGGAACCCAACACTAAATTTTATGCGTTAAAGTGTTGGCCACAGTCACTGGATCTCAATCTCAGATAGCACGTTTGGAATGTGGTGGAAAGAGAGATTCGAATCCTGGATGTTCAGCCAACGAATCTATTAGGTTGGTGCAAAAATAATGACCTAATAATGTCGTTTTTTGACGTTAAAAATACGTCAAAAAACGACATTATTACGTCATTATTTTTGCACTAACCTAATAGAAGAATTGCGACTCGCCATAAAAAGAGTATAGTCCCAGAGGGTTTCCAGAACATTGTCAAACCCATGCCAAGAAGAATTGAGGAGGTCCTAAAGAGGATCTAACTCGGTTTTAGAAGAGTATACCTAATCAAGTGACTGATCGTTGTGCGTATGCTTTTAGTATTTATTGTGTCCCTACGACCATATCACGTTGAAACACTGGTTTCCATACGATCACCGAAGTTAACGTTAGTACCTAGATGGATGACCGTTTGGGAAGACCAGGTAAGCTTGGATGTGTGGGTAGTGTCATGGATAACAGCTCGGAATTGGTAGACGAAGAGCCGAATCCCAAATTCCAGCCGGGTTCGTTATATTCGCTTGCGCGCAAATGTCCTTGGGAAAGGTATGAATCCACCTCTTCTCCCTCAGTTATGGGTTAATTAGTAGAACTAATTAGTATATTAATTATATACTAATTATGTATTAGTACATAAATCATTATTATCTCAAAAAATAATTCTTACTATATCAAAATTTCTGGCTTTAAATGACCCGCAAAATAAGCCGTAAATAACAAATCAATCAAATCCAATATATATAATTATTTAATGATTACGTATACTTATAATGAATGAAACATTTGGCGGATTTAAAAAAAATCCCAACTGTAACATTACAGTTTATATTTATAATTCAGATTTAACGTTTGAGGAAATATGCAGTTCAGTTTCAAAGGAAGCAAGGATTATTTCCTTTATCCTCATCTTCATATTCACAACGTTTCGGCCGTTGTACGCACCGGCCTTCTTCAGTTTATTGGAATTTCGAACTGAACTCTTTATTTCGTCCACCGGGGTAGATTGTTCTAGTTACACGTGCCATGCCTCTTCCGGATGTCTCACTTATTTAACTCAGCTCTCCAAGTTTTTTGGTTCACCACTGCTGTAGCCTGGCATTGAACTCACAACTCTTTGGATCTAGTCTTTATCCACTGGGTGACCCAGTGTGAAAACGGTGGAAAAATAGGTGATTGGAGAATTATTATTTTTTCTAATATTATGATCAAATAACCCGAACTTTCGTGCATCAAATTGTATAACCTTTAAAACATCTTTTTTGACACCAAATAAACCATTTCAATCTATTTCGATTGCTCGCTTAACAATACTACCTAATTTTTCTTCGTTTTTTTTTTAAACGAATATTATATTCGTTTAAAATTAAGAAAAAAGAAAAATGAAGAGAGATCGAAAAAAAAATGTAATATTTCTTTCTTTCGTAGTAATTTATCTTTTGCCCTCAGGTCGACTTTTCAGTATTCAACGACGGTTTTCGTTTAAAACGTCAATATCATTTGCCGCGTAAAACTATTTGTAAGAATAATTTCCCGGGGGTTACTTGCTAAGATAAGGTCGATCAATGATTGAATGGGATCAATATCCTCCAGAACAATATCCAGTGAAAAAAGAGAACTTGGATTTACCGAATGCATTTTAATTTAAAGAATCCCCTAGGGTCATGACGTGAGAATATGCCTTAAATCACGTTTGATGATTGATTTTTTTTATTCCCTGTCAAAGAAAATCCACAGAAGAAAGAACAATTTTAAAGCCAAGCAATCACCAATACCATTATGGGAATATTCACTTGGACATCATTTTCTCTTTAAAGAAATGTTACTAGTTAAAGAAACGATAAGACAATATTTTGACAATGTAACGATGACCAATGAAACAAAGGTGTTTTCATCCGACTATCAACTTACGACATACATTTTTATGATGCAGTGATAAAACATATCCTGGTCGTAAAATTTGTATTATCATTTTGTATCTTCTTATAACAATTTCTCCCTGTAGCGAATCTATGTGACGTGAGATATATATATATATATATATATATATATATATATATATATATATATATATATATATATATATATATATGAAGAAATATAGTTTCAAGGTGTGCTATATTTATGGGATAAATTGGTCAATATCAGAGATAGAGCGTATGTAAATATAAATATAAAAATGAGCATTGAAAACACACACAGACAGGCTGTTTCATGCTAAACGCAATCGTCAGGCCGCGAACATTCGCGTTCTGACGATTGCTTCTAGCGTGAAACAGCCTGTTCCTTATGAGTGTTGATTTCAGTATATATATATATATATATATATATATATATATATATATATATATATATGTTTCATTAAATAATATAGACAAGTGTTGTCAATTTATTTTATGTAAATTCTTTTGATAACGTCTGATATTCTTAATAACATTATCATTAAACAAAGAAAGAAAATCACAATATTGATACATATTTTTTTTAATCCATTCTAAGCTTTCGGCTTACATAAGCCATTATCAAAGATGACAGTTACTGTACAATATATTAAGCAATACACGGACAAGAATGTGATGATAGTCTGTTTCTGTTTATATGGATGATTTCCAAGCAACAATAAACACGTGCATATAAGACGCTGGAAGCGAAAATCGCACCGCAGCTCATGACGTCACACATAACCACGCGAGAGTGAATTCGAGAAATATTAAGTATGGGAAGCCGTTGGTATAAACCAATGGCTTCTGTTACCAATTATAGACATTTAAGAATATTTTTGCAGATTTCATACTTTATTTTGTTTAGGTTAGGTTTCAACTGTTTTATGTATATAGCTTGAAGAATTTTTAGTTTTTGTTTATTGTTTAAGTATAATTGTGTTTTCGAGGAGTATTTTACGGAATTGTGTATGCGGGCAGGCATGTTGTTTTAAATGCCTAAAAATGTTAGAGTTTTCATTCAAATGTAGTGTCAAGCGCCGTGAAAGCGAGTTTGTGGTGTGACCAACATAAATATTATTTAATTCGTTAGAGATACAATCTCCCAAAGGCCACTTGAATTTGTAAACTATGTTGTTTTTTTGCAAATCACTAACCGGGGGAGAAGAATCATTGCGAATAATTAAGTTGGATATACTAGATTTAGTGTAGTATATGATTAACTAAATCTAGTATATCCAACTGTCGAAATTGCTCGTTATAAATATAAATTCTGTGCCATCAGTTTCTTCTCCTACATTTATCGTTTGTTAAACTATCTTCCAGTTGTTGGTTCCCCGTCAACTATGATCTTTAAACATTTAAATGCAATGTCAATCGTCATCTTCTATCTCTATAAAACTTTTTTTCGTCTTCTATATTTCTTTCGCTATCATTAATCTCTTGCATCCAAGTGGGTTAATTGCCTTGCTTGGGTTGAAATGGTTAAAAAAACACACTTTATCAAATGCATTATAAGAAAATGCCGGAGACCCCATTTCTCGGATGAGCAGGCCAGTAGACATAATTCTGACTGTTTTATAAACGGAGCATTTAATCAAAAATGGGTATCCACTGAGATAACGGTTCGAGTAATAAGGAGCACACACACACACACACACACACACACACACACACACACACACACACACACACAATGATGAGCTGTGAAATAGCGAAACAGTTTGTCTGTAGATGACAGAATATATACATGCTCCTGAAAAAAATTATTTCGGTTGAGCTCTCGGTTAGAAAAGTGAATTTGTAAACAGTGACTATTACTGCTGCTGTTGCAAGGCTCTCCGTTAAGACGAATCGAATTCTCCTGTCACTGTCACGTTTATCTAAAAATAAATATGTCTAAATTCACTTTCATCCCTGCTGATGTCTGATCAAAAATTATCGAGACTGTAGCTATTGTAAACGGAGCTAAAGTACCTATAGTGGAGCCGCTTGGCACGGATTGACCTTGAATTTTTGTCATGCATACTCACTGTTATAATTATCTTGTCCCCATTTGTTATTTATAACAGTGCTTGGAAGGAAAGTGTGAAGCGTGTGGTCATCGCATCCCACTACAGAGGTTTAATCAGTGACCATGGCTTGTGCAGAAGTTTCTGGCCAAGGACAACATTCTCCAGGTCCGATAACAACCATATTCCGCAGATTTTCCTCTCTAAAAATCAAATCTCACTTGAAAGGAACAAGATTTCAAGACATAGAGGTAATCCAAGAGAATGCAACAAGTCTTGCTATCCCCCCCCACCAAAAAAAAGGAGTTCCAGCAATGTTTCCATCAATGAAAACGACACGGGATAAGGTGTATGGCTTCAGAAGCTGACTACTTCGAAGGAGATTAAATGCCGAATTGATATGTGTTATAGTTTTCTTTCAACAGCTCCGATACTTTTGATCAGATCACATAAACTTATTGATAGGAATACTTACGTATGGATGCATAAAGGTATTCACAGATATATCGATCACTGATATTTTATATGTGGTCCCTTTAAAAGCTTCCTTTACAAACTGTATTTTTCATATGGCAGTGACGAAGTGCATTTTTCAATTTCCTTTCGCACTACTGAATATCATGCCCATTTCTAGGTCCGACCCACTTCCCATCCCCGTCCTCCGTAAAAACCTGTGGGTCTCCAGTTGGTCGCGCGGTCGATATCTACAAGTAAAATGTCATAAAATAAAGCGCTTTCTTCACTCGGCTCGATTTTTATGTTTCCCATTAAAACGGATGAGGGCGAGATTCGGCATCTTTCAAGTTGACGGCCTGCGACGCCATTCAACTGCACAAGGGAAATTCGGAGATATGAATATAATAACTCATCCCTGAAAATAACGGAATGTTTCGTTAGAAATGGCAGCGGCCTTCATAAATATTAACACGCAAGCACGCACACACACACACACACACACACACACACACACACACACACACACATTATATATATATATATATATATATATATATATATATATATATGTGTGTGTGTGTGTGTGTGTGTGTGTGTATGTGTTTGTGTGTATTTGGGCGGCAATCATTCTTTTATACAAGTTTATCTCGTCAAATACATTTGTAGAAAATATCTCGTCACTGGCATGCCACTATATTTGACGATGAAGAGATTGAATACATGCACAATTGGGCAAATCACACAGTAACAGCCAAAAACTGCTGCTATCATAGTGGACCTGGGGAATATTGTCCTTCGCCAAAAACTGCAGTAAAAGCGATTCTCACTGATGGGAAATCTCTATGGTGTGACAAGACAATCACACTCTACACACTTTCTTTCCAAGGACTGGTATAAAACAACAAAAGTAAACGAGAATCTTATAACTTAGTGTTCATGCCTGCCAGTGTTCAAGATCAGTCTGTGCCAAGCGGCTTCACTTTGCATATTTTAGCTCCCTTACCATTACAACAGACCCGATACATTTTTATTAGTCATGGTATATATATATATATATATATATATATATATATATATATATATATATATATATAGAGAGAGAGAGAGAGAGAGAGAGATAGATAGATAGATAGTTTTAAGGTGTGCTATAGTTATAGGATAAAGTGCTCAATATCAGATATAGAGCGTATGTAAATATATAAGTGAACATTGAAGTCAACACTCAAAGGCGACAGTTATATACCGACGACATCTCTACCTACCCGATCGTTTACATCAGCGTTGTTTTTACAATATCTCAAAAGCACATTCGTATGACTTCGTCACTAACGCTGTGATTCTAAAATATGTCAGAGACATAAGTGTTGAATCAATGCCAGAAAACTATAATGTTGTCTGGAATGAAAGCAAATCCTCTTTCGAAGACATTACTTTTCGAGGAAGTAGAGCCTCAATGAAGAGACGCAAGAACTTTTTGAGTTTTTGCCTATCTGTCAATATCTCCGGCACCAAAACAAAGAGTAGAACAAAACTGGTAAGCGTTGTAAGATTTGTACCTTCTTCCGGCTACAAGACGCTTTCCTACAGTCGATATGATAAACCATGTCTCTCCTAAAATAGTGTTACTCGTCCAAATAATTCGCAGAATAAAGATTTCAGATAACATTTCTAAGGGCGTAAAACATGTTTCCAGTAAAAAACATACATTTGTATTATGATTATGCAATGATTTTTCGGACAAGCATTTATATATTTGTTGTTTTTATCATAACAATTCGGCTGCTCTGCTTTCCAGCTTTCTTTACGGCGATTTTAATAGAATATAAAGCTCTTAGTGTAAATTACTAAAGTGACTTAATGAAAATACTATCAGCAGCAGCCATGAGATAAAAAACAGACGAAGTCTTAATTAACTCTCTCAGTTTTCCTCTTTTCGGAGTCTGTACCATTTCACACTGAAGCAAAAAGGGCTGTGAACGCTACGCACACAAACACACATCTACACAGGTATTTCATATTCAAATACATTCGTTAACAATTTCCGTTGTCTCTGAGGAAAAGAAACTCTTAAACTTTCCCTTGTTGTTTTGTTAAACAAATGTTATTTTGCAGTGCAAATCAATCGGTTTGTTACCTTTTTCACCATTATTATTTCAAGCATTGTAAAATATTCTCCTAAGAAACGTCATACATTAATTATACAAGTAGCCGAGACACTAGGTATTTACTCCGTCTCTCCACTAAGACAAGTTGTGATACAAAGTATTTTGTGAAGGTGAGCACCCGAGCGCGTACACCCGGGCCAGGAACAAAAATTGCCCGCAGCCCCCGCAACCGTCGGTTGCGCTGGCCTAGGTGTGAGCACCGATCCCTCTCTCTGGTGCAATGAGAGGGCGCGGCCTCTGTCAATCCAGGGCGGGGTACCCCTCAGTATAATTTTTCTCCGTTGCGACGGAGTCGCCCCTGAATGCATTCTGCCCAAAGACTGAGAGATGATAAATAAATGTGTTACAAACTCCTCCAGGGAGGGATTTACACACTAAGTGATTTTCCAAGCGTAGCTTAGATGTGGCACAAATCCAAAAAGTATGAGGCACCCAGTAAGGATCGAAATCTCTACTCAGTCGTAACTGTTCTAGCGAGACAAGGCTTACTAACCATTACACCGCCTCGAGATGTCCAAATAACCGACACACAAAATTACATTCCCCAGTGCTACTCTCTTGCTGAAAAAAATCTCGGCTTAAACATTATATCAAGACATCGTGGATTAATTACATTTTCATTTACTGGTAAATGTGAATAAAAGTAGCCAATCAGTAAAAAAAGAACATGCTGGATTTTAACCAATAAGAATCTTCTGAAAAGAAAAAAAGAACTAAAATAAATCAAATAAAAATTTCTTGCACAATCGACATACTAATATAACAATATGTGAATGCTTGCCTTTAATCGAAAGCAACGTTTTGCTCTAATTAAGGAAGAGGCGAGAAAACAATTTCAGAACAATAAACACGGTTATCAAATAACCACAGTGAATCGTACAAATGAGATATAAAATAACGCATTACACTTTGGCGCGTTCATTCAGTTTCTCACTTAGAAAGTCGGGGAGTCTTTTGATTGCTAACTGCGACAACCTGTATTTAATTCACAACAGTGTTTGGATCTGTTTCCTCGTTTGAAAGTGCTGACTCATTCAATAAAAATTGTGGGGACATAACCTGGCAGCTTCCTGTTTGGATATTTCGAAATAAAGAATTTTATTGAAACAAGATACTTGACATTATTTTTGTTGTAACCTAGGGAAGAAAACTGAGTAGAATAATCACACGAAGTTTGGTAATGAACGATAATTCTTAGGACAAGAACAATACATATAAGATTCACCAGCGGCGCGTAGAACTAGTCAATTGCTAGAAGTGAGTCAAGTGAATTCCACAATGAATCTCCAACCGCAGGATATCTACCAACCAAACCACGTGGTCAGATATGACACAAGGCCAAAAATTCCCCGTTGACCCCGTATAAAACGGGGTCGGGTAGCTGTTTCCCGAGACGAGATTGGTAGAGGCAGAGAGTTTAACCAGCAGAACTGGAGACAAATCTCCAAGTGCAGGATGAGACGTGGCACAAGGCCGAATTTAATGTGTGGTATCCGAACCCTTAGGCTCGGCCAAAAATTCTCCGTACCCCCGTTTAATTTCGAAATAAATCCAACTATAAAGATGCACAGAAACATATATCTGATTAGCGTACTATCATGTATGGTCGAATAAATTCTTTAACGTTCATTAGTCTTTCATTCATTGATTGTCTACTGATTTGTACAACAGGATTATCTGGACAAGCTTTTTCTTTATTGACAAAAAATCTCTCTGTCATCGCTATCAGCATTGCTTTCAGTTGATATATATTTGATATCCATTCTTTTGATAATCTTTCTCCATCAAAATTTGTCCGGAGAATGCAGTCGCATCAGTTTCGCTTGAGTTCGCAATTTGTTATCAATCAATTTTCCTCTTTTCTTTTTGCAGGTTTGGGAAACAACGTAACATTTTCTATGTGGAGATGCTATGTTTCGCAACGATCATTTCTCTTTTCCACAATTAAAAGATTTTTTTAGATTGTATGAAAATAAGTTTTGAGGGTTAGTATTCAATCTCAAAATATTCCTATTACACACGCAGTATTTTCTAGATAGTCACATTATTTCTATAATTTTTTGTTAAATGTAAAACTGTTTTGAGATCTTAGGCCATTTACGTATTGTTGACAGACTGCTGTGTAATGTCAGTGTAACTTCTCGATCGATGTGCCAACCTTGAAATGCAAGCACCATGCTGGCATTAACGAAATGCAAAATTATGACTTTAAGAAAGAAGACAAAATCTCACAACAAAGTGGAAGAAATTCAAACTCATTTAAAGTTGGTATATGCAGCATTTAAAATTATTATAATAGCGAGAACACAGGCAGAGAAAAAAAAATGAACGGCAAACATTTCAATCGTGAGGAATTAAAATTCATTAAATTCACTCAGACTAACGAAAAATGGAAAACTTTTTGTTTTTAATGAAGTTTTATCTGCTCGATATCTGCAATATATCCTTCAACTTTAATGACGCTTAAACAAGCCACCGTCTCACAGTGTGCCTCTTTCCTTGTTGAGTGGAATGTCTGCTGTAATTAAAATTATGGCGGATAACAGAGCGTGTACAAATTCTATGCGCATGCGCAGATATAAATCTACATTACAACGAAATTTTTGTAACTTCTTCATATCTCAACCAAAGTTAGAGAAGCTAACAAGTTTTAATGATGCGGTATCAGCCAGCAGATTTAGATTTAAGCTGTTGAAGACATTAATATATTGATTAGCTGAGATAAATTATGCTTCGTTCATGAAGTGTATTGGCAAAGAATTTCCGCTTTTGTTTCCCAGATATACTTGTCGTTTGTGTCCAACGTGACCAAGGCGAAAAACATGCGACTAAACAAATACTCGTCAACTGTATACAACCGATTTCTAAGATAAATGGTTCAAAATGCTTTGAGCGAGTGAAACATGAGGGCCTTGTCAGAGACCAACGTTCTTTGAAAATTGTGGATTGGCGCTACAGAATGAGAAACCAAAAAAGAAACCATATCACCGAAGGACAGTCAACAGCTGGAACAGCTAAAATAGATATCACATGTAACTGTAAGAGAAAATAATGACATAATCCAGATGTCAACATTCCATACCACTATGAAATGCTTTATAAATCACAACCGAAAGCAACAATAAGGAGCAGCTAATATTGTCACTGCCAACATTATATATATATATATATATATATATATATATATATATATATATATATATATATAAATATATATATATATATATATATATATATATATATAAACATATATTGTTAAATATAAAAGACAACGATTTTCTATTATGTTTGATCATGAGCCGTTCTAAGCTTCGTATAATGACTTTAGTTTCGGGAGAAAATAAACACGAAAACTGTCCAATATTTGGATATTTTTATTATGTGTTCCCTCGATATAAGCTTTCGGCTCACATAAGCCATCATCAGAGTTATATGGACATTGCAACAGAGATGTTCACCATCAAAGATGATATCCTGTTATATTTACATAGAAGTTTTCTATGCGCCGATAACGGTCGCGGAATAGCAGACACAAGACGTAAATTCGTAATGCGGTTCTGTGACGTCGTACATGACCACGTGAGAGAAAGAAATATTATCACCAGAAGCATGTGTTTAGATGTAATGTAATAGGTTCTGATTGTTTTGAAACGTAATTTTGTTGAATATGGATTGCTTTGTTTTAATGTAGATATCTCAGTTATATCAGATGTGTGTGTGTGTGTATGTGTATGTGTGTGTGCGTTTGTGTACGTCAAAGGTACGAAACAAAAAGTTAATTTCCAAGAACAACTTGAATATTGTACAATTTTACGGACACAGGATATTCTATACAATTTAAATAGTACTAGACACACAAGTGAAAAGAAAAAAAGGAAGCGCCTAATTATTTGCAAATGGGAGAAAGAAAGACATTCTTTTCTCATGTGTCCACGCTTTCTCTAATAGGACTGTTTTATTTTTGGTTTCCAAGGGCGTGTGGCCAGCTGATATGTATACAGAAAAAGGGTGTTTATCGCACTTTTCTACAATGAGGGTACAAACAACAGAAATGGAATAAAACTAGAGAGTTAGAAATTTAAAGAATAGGATAAAGTCCAAATAATAGTTAAGGAAATTAACTGGAAAGTAAAAAGAGATGAAGAGAGTGTTGTACATTATCTTCTCATGGATTAAGTAAAAAAAAAAAAAAAAAAAAAAAAAAATATCACTGAAAAGTGAGGAAATTGATGGAAGCGTTGTTCATTATTCACTTGTGTAGTCTTAATAACAGATACAAATCATTGTTGAAGAATACTAAAACTGATAGAAGTGACATGCATTAATCTTCTACAAGCCAGTGTGGATTTCAACGAGGCGTGGAATTTATTTACTCAGGAAGAAAGGATTGGAGGTCTCCTCGTTTCAAGAATATGGAGTCACCTGTAGTCCGCGGGTTGTTGTGCATGCTATCATCTGTTGTACCGGTCGGTATATTATTTACCTTTTCTTTTCTGTTCGCTACTCTTTCTTACGAGATCTACTTATTGTACAAGAGGCATTGCTACTGAGTAGTGAGTTCAATCCCTACTGGGGGGCACACAAAATTCGGTATTAAATAATTCAACAACGGTTAGCATGTCATAAAATCAAACAACCTAGACAAATAGGCACTTTGGCTTGGAGTAATGGTTAATTAGAATAGTCTGATTGATCTTTACTAATGAGATCGATTTTCATTGAATGACCTATACAGAATTTGACATAAAATAGCCCATCGAAAGTTGAGATGCCGCAAAATCAACGAACCTAAATCTAAATTGTGAAGAAGTCGTTACATGGAGCAGAAACGTTATAGTCTCATTGCCAAATAACTCCTGGAGTAAAATTATTTTTTCGGCAGTTTGAATCTTTGTAAATTTTCAGATCAATTCAGATTTTCCTATTTAAACCTCCGTTAATATCGTCTGATGTTTGAACTGCAAACAAAATATATTCCCTTAATATTTAGCTAGTGAAAAGACAAGGTTTCATGATTAGACAAGTAGATTTATGAACATCTTTACCAAGTAACTATAAAGAACCTCTGGCTTTAGTTATAATATTTGTGTGGATAACAAGCACCTGGCCGTAAAGAGTATCTGTAATAATTTTGGTCGAAACGTATGCAAATATCACAGTGATCTTCTTGTTCATTGCATGCAATGTAAAAAAAAAAAACAAAGTTGAAGAGAATTCCGCTTGATCATAAATTGTTTTAAAAAATCACAATGAAAATAAAATGTAACATATTTTTGTATATTTGACTTTTTGAAATTTTCAAATTCATTTTTCAGTGTTTGGATTTTAATTCGATTTTTTAAAATAAATTTTTTGATATTTTTCTTTATTTTCTAAAACCAGAAAGAACATTCATACAGTGTAACCGGGATATAAGAGAGTAGTCGGGACCGGAGAAGAAGTCTCTTATATCCGAGTTTCTCTTATATCCGGGTTTGGTCTATTTTGTTTAGGTAAGTATGGCTCTAATTTGGGACCAGAGACAATCTCTCTTATATCCGGGTTTATCTTGTATCCGGGTTACACTGAAGGAAATCAAGAATCATAGGATGTATCAATAATATTTTAAATGGGATCTTTAAAACCCTTACAATATCCTTGATAATATTCCAGAGTATCAACGGTGAGTTAAAGTAAATGTAGTTTTACTTTGCTTAGATACATAAAAAAAGTGTCATGTATTTTAAAACATTAGGTGCGTGCAAAAGTTTCTTGAGCCAAACAGATTTTTAAGTGTACTTTCACTTACATCCGACAGCAAAGCCTCTGATCGGCAAAAAGCAGCATATAGACAAATTCGTCACTCTCTTTGTGATACATTTGTTCGTTTGAATAACTGTGGACAAAATGACATTAACTTCAGCTACCGAAAGATTTAACTTGATCCACAATCTTGACAAGTTCATATTCTCTGTGACTTTCAAGGACACCCCTGGGTTACATTATATGTTATCCGGGAAAAATCTGATCTCTATAACAAATTCCTAGGTATGACGATAAACTACATCTGGCAGCAACGCCTTTGATCGGGAAATTGGAGGTTTTTGAGGAGCGGGGAACCAACTTTAAACTGCTGTTGTTCCCAGGTCCACCCTGACCCTCCTTGGTAGTACCTGTTAGTGGGTATCAGCTATGGGTCAATAGTGAATCTCAAAACAAAATACTATGGAAGTATAAAAATACATTTTTATAATAAAAATAACAGCAATACATTTTTATAGAATTGCCAGCGATACATTTTATAGTAAAGTGAACAATATATATTTTTGTAGTTGAAGGCATACAATTGCATTTAAAATATATTTAGTTGAAACCATAAAATTGAGTCAAAAATATTTAGATTTCAGCATTAAATAACTCATACAGGTTGATATGCCGTTGAAGAACAAACTGTGCATTCACTCATCACGGCGTTTGTCGCTCTTAATAAGGTTTGTATTTAATCACTAGTTTTCCAATCTATAAATATATATATATATATATATATATATATATATATATATATATATATATATATATATATATATATATGTTTGTTTGAGTTTTATGGCATATCAACCACTGTGGGTTATTTAATGCCAAATCCAGTTTATATGAATTTTAAATGCCTATATTGTATGGAATAAAAAACGTATAGCTGGCAACACTATTCTTTTACAAAAAACGTATAGCTGGCAACATTACTTCCTTACAAAAAAAAACGTATAGCTGGCAACATTACTTTTTTACAAAAAAAACGTATAGCTAGCAACATTACTCTTTTACAAAAAAACGTATAGCTGGCAGCATTACTTTTTTACAAAAAAAAAACGTATAGCTGGCAACATTACTCTTTTACAAAAAACGTATAGCTGGCAACATTACTTTTTTACAAAAAACGTATAGCTGGCAACATTATTGTTTCACAAACTTTAACCTGGCAACACTATTGTTTCAAAAGCTTTGAGCTGGCAACACCACTGTTTCAAAAACTTTGAGCTGGCAACATTATTGTTTCAAAAACTTTGAGCTGGCAAAACTATTGTTTCAAAAACTTTGAGCTGGCAACACCACTGTTTCAAAAACTTTGAGCTGGCAAGATTATTGTTTCAAAAACTTTGAGCTGGCAACACTATTGTTTCAAAAACTTTGAGCTGGCAACACTACTGTTTCAAAAACTTTGAGCTGGCAACATTATCGTTTCAAAAACTTTGAGCTGGCAACATTATTGTTTCAAAAACTTAGAGCTGTCAACATTATTTTTCTGAAAACATTATCCGAGACCCTGCTGTTGGATGCAGTTCATCGCCGTACCCAGGACGCGGATGTAGTTTATCATCATACCCAGGACGCGGATGTAGTTTATCATCATACCCAGGACGCGGAAGTAGTGTATCATCATACCCAGGACGCGGATGTAGTTTATCATCATACCCAGGACGCGGATGTAGTTTACCGTCATACCCAGGACGTGTATATATATATATATATATATATATATATATATTAGGAGATGTTGGAATGGTTTTTCGACAGAACATAGTTTTGGAAGAACTAGGAAATTCAGCATATGCCTAATAATATGTACCCCCTACTTATCAATTATTTAAACTTTGAATTAAAACTGTTTGACATTGATATAATTCGAAGGTTGTTCTAAAATTTTTACGCGCAACTTTCATAATGTCCTACCAACAGGAAGAGAACATATTTATTGTTTTTATTTTTCAATATATACTTTTGTTTACCAATAAAAATCTGCTTCCTGATCGCAGTTTGTCTTCAAGCGCGATCTCCTCCCTTGACAACAGTCAGCAGCCTTATATTTGGCTGTTGCATATGAAAAGTAGTTGTCATGCTAGACATTTTGCATGCGAGAATAGATTGTCTGCGGCGTAAATCAATAATAACGGAATACTTCAATTTCGAATTCTGAATTTCCTCGGCCATCTTCAATTGTTTCAATAGCAACAAGCCAATCTGATAAAACAAAAATATGGAAACACCGTAAAAGGAAACATATTTAGGCTGAAAAGTTTTGGAATAGGTATGTTCGATTTTACAGCGAGAAGAAGCTTATTGGTATTCTGCTAACGCCGTAATAACATAATATTTTGAAACGTCAAGAATGTCCATTTATTGGCAGTAATTAGAGAACATTCGAGTGAGAAAAATAGGACAAAAGTAAGTTTGAGAAACAAATCTGATAATGGAGAAGAACATAGGAAAAAGATACGAAAATCAGGAGCCAGTTCTCTTTGGTTTAATGTATTCTTTTATTAGGTTGGTGCAAAAATAATATCGTTTTTTGACGTTAAAAAATACGTCAAAAAACGATATTATTTTTGCACCAACCTAATATCACATCCTTTGTATCTCAGTCGCTATATTGGTTTGTTTATCGAATGGTGTAATATTGATTAGCTATTATGATGGATGAACCTATCCCCTAATCTGTTATCGGGTCTTCGCGGGTCAAAGCATGTGTAATGCATTTGGTTTAAAGCAATGTTGGACTATCGGAAATTATACCTCTTCCGGACGGTTTTGTATTCATAGTTGCTGTTCTAGATAGTGTCGCCGTCGTTAGGCTAATGTCAGCCGTACTGTTTCATTAATAGCTCATAGAAGAGTTCATCTCTTTCCCAAGGGTATTACCAAGAAATGACCGAAAAGACCCTGGCCCAGAATTTGAACTCATCTTGTAAATTCTATTTTCCGCGCTAATTACTATATTACACACACACACACGCACACAATATTACACACACACACACACACACACACACACACACACACACACACACACACACACACATATATATATATATATATATATATATAAACACGGGAGGAATGTGAAAATTTTCGGCCCTGCCATCAAGCTCTTCCAAAACAATGTTCCGTCGAAAAACCTTTCCAACAACTGCTGATATATATATATATAAATTAAAAGAAAGAACAGTAAGATACATAATACGGTGTTCTTATAGATATTTTTATTTTTGCAAAATAGTGCTCAATTTTTGAAACATGGTTAGAACTGTGTAGCCAAAAAAACATGGTTAGAGCTATGTAGCGAAAAACATATTTTAAATCAATTAATTTATAATATATATATATGTCTGTGTATCTGTCTGTGTGAAACATTTTCATTCGAGATCCCTCCAACCGATTTTAGCCAAACTTAGTACATGAATTATAAAATGTACGAGATAGATTCTTAGCATAAAAAATCGATCATTTTTTAAAATCAATAATCAATAAAGCCAATTAAAGATCGATAAATTTAACTTTTTTCCTCCGATTTTGTTCAAACTCGGTATGTAGGCTACTTATATCATGACAAGCTCAACGATACCTCATTTTTATTTCCAAGCTATTGCATTTAGAGAAAAACCGCGAAAAACGAAAAATCGATTGCAACACAAATTTTAAACTAAATTCTCCCTCAATTTTCAAGGAAGGTAATACAAATTTTAAACTAAATTCTCCCTCAATTTTCAAGGAAGGTAATACAAATTTTAAACTAAATTCTCCCTCAATTTTCAAGGAAGGTAATACAAATTTTAAACTAAATTCTCCCTCAATTTTCAAGGAAGGTAATACAAATTTTAAACTAAATTCTCCCTCAATTTTCAAGGAAGGTAATACAGATTTTACTGAATAAGTTTGTTGTTTTACAGTCATTTTGTCCACCCATCTAATGAAAACCCGCGTAATTAGAGAAAAATGGCGATTTTTACTTTTTTCTTTCATATTTTTCGTTGATCTTTCAACCAATTTTCATCAAACATAACAATAACTTTATAAATGTTTTCCTGTCTTACGTCACCTGGTGGCACAATGACAAATTGAATTTCACAAAACTCCAAAATAATTGTGGTCTGAAGTTGGTCTTCATGTTGCCTGTTTTACCCCTTTATGCCCTCAGCTAACTTCGATTGAATAAATACAGACGACTTCTGTTATATCAGTAACTGCATTAATTCAAAATGTTTTTTTTAATGAAAATACTTTAAAGTAATTGAAGATAGACTCTGTTACATCTAAACATGATGCTGTTTTTGCTCCATTCTAATTGAACGTTTTTTTCTGATCAACCAGCTTGGTATGGCTGTTAGTATATATATATATATATATATATATATATATATATATATATATACACGCACACACACACACACACACACACACAGACACACACACATATATATATATGCCACTAGCGCACAAAGGTTTACTAGATGTGAAAGAGAATGAAAACGATTTAGGTCAATAAAAGAAAAGTTTTTACGAAGGCAGAGGATGGCGATTAGTTGCATTTAAAATTCTAAATGTATGTATGTATGTATGTATGAATGTTATTATTATGTAATTTGAAATTGATTCAGTAGGTTTTACATTGAAAAAAATATATAAAGATGTTATATTTAAACACTGAGAAGTTACATTTTAAATAAGTGCATCGATAAATTCAAAGCCTAATGATTAGATTAAAATAAAGAAAATACTCAACAAATATTTATTTTTCAATATATTTCTCTTTATTAATGAACTTAATTTAATTGTGAATATTAATTGCATACATCGAACATAATACAGTGAACATTTCTCATCAATAATCAGTTATTATACACACACACACACACACACACACATATATATATATATATGTGTGTGTGTGTGAATGATAAAAATATAGTTTTATGGTATGCTGCATTTATGGATAAATATGCTTAATACCAGGGATAAAGTATATATAAATATAAAAGTAAACCCTGAGTTTAACACCGTGAGGCGAGAATCTGTTACATAATTTTCCTTTTGCTTGACCAGATGTTATTAGAAGATTTGAAAAAACAAAACAAAACAAAAAAAACAAAAACAAAACACAAAACAAAACAAAAAAATGTAAAATCTAGACCGTATAAGTTTAATTTAAGAAAACTTAATTAAATGAAGTCTTTCGGGATATATATACATATATACATATACACGATTATGTATGTGTGTATATATACATATATTTAAGCTAAGTTTTACACACATGTACTGTATGTGTTGGGATATGTAGGTGTATTTGCAATAAATTCAATGTAACTGCTTCACACACCCCTAAATATCACGAATATGTTGTAAAACTAATTGATTTCATTAAAATGAAAACTCCGCAATCCCTTGCCTTTGCTATAATTATTATGATTCTTCCTGATACTTGAGGCCGACCAAAACCAGAAAGATTATTGAAATTTATCTTGGCCCACCCTGAAGACAATTCGATGACGGAGTGTGGGACAGGTCAGGCTGAGTGGGGGAGCAAGGTTATGAAATATGGCTCTCTCCACAAGGCCATTAGTAACTCGAATTTATCTGAGAACGTCGATGGAAAAATCGATATATTTCCACTGTTGAGGACCGACGAAAATTCCTTCTCTTTCTAAAGCGATGGACCATTCTTCTTTACATTCGTTCGTCTGCTAAAACGAAACCTGTGTCATTTTGTAATAGAGTATAAACTCAAAGAAGGAATATAAAGTCTACTAATGTTTGCTAGTTGCGTTTTCAAGTGATCTCCTCACGTCCGCATATACGTGATTAAGCTTCCTACCTTTTTCTCTCTGTTGATAACAATCTTATTTAACTGACATATAAGAACGTAAATACCTGTAGGCTGATATCTGTATAATTTAGACGAGTCTGGCCAATGGTAATGGTAGTATTAATCATTTCTCTACAAGCATTCAGTAACCAGTACTGGTTTCGCTACATATTTATAAAATCTTTCTCTTGAAATACGTTTTCCTGAAAAATGGTTTCTCAAGTCCAGAAGCTGTTATAGATGTTTGCAGTACTGATGGTGAATTCCTTCATAACGTATTATTTGAATTAGAGTGGAATGTTAACATTTTGATTATGTCATTATTTTCTCTTCGAGTTACATATGCTAGCCATTTTAGTTCTTGCTGATGTTGGTAGTCCTCAAATGATGCGGTTTCTTTTAGTTGGTACAGTTCTTAGTGAATCTATAGCGCCAGTTCACAATGTTAAAAGAAGGATGATAAAAGTAGCATTAAGAAGATGATGAAAAGATTCGGTTGTATTAGTATTGAAATATAGTACTTGAAAATGTAGCACTTACTAATAGAGATGTCAAAACTGTTGAATATTAGCTAGTTTGCCAGAGGTTTAGCACACAAGTAGGCAAATGTAGCCAAAGCCAAAACTGACTTGAGTCATTTATGGAGAAATATATAGCTGAATAAAGACCCCTCATGCAAATGCATTGGGAAGGTCCATTCTAGCAAAATGGACCAACCCAACTGGTGGATTAGGTGCTCTCCTATAAAATAAGGTAAAATCAGCTGGCTTGCCTTTTACAAGGAAATAGGAGGAGGCAGCCATGTTGGCAGGTAAGTCACTTGACTTCTACATCTCCCTCCTCTCCCCATTGCGGAAGCATATTGGCCGTTGGGGAGGAATTAATTCCCTATTGCCTGGCTGATTGTACGAGAGTAGTCGGGATAGCGCCCTGGGAATCCTCGTTCTTGATGGCTGTGATTGAGTAGGGCCCTGGGACGCTGGTTTATTTTGTAATGTAATGTCACCATTTTCCAAGTCTTTGGCAGATTGATGTGGTCTGCATGTATCCGTAATTGTCGGCTCAGGTGACACAGGCATGGCAAGCAAGTACAGACTTTTAAATACATGGGGAGGGATTTATGTCATATTTACATTGTTCTTTTATGGAGACAACGGAAAATGTAACATACATTGAAGTAGCGAAACATGTTTTCCAGAAGCTAAACAATTCATTAAAAAATTTCGTTAGAAACAAAGAAAAGAGTTTCGAACAGCTATATAATAACCATCCGTCTATACGACAGTGAATGGTGGGGATTTTACTTACAGATGGAGAAGAAACAGGCGGAAAAAGCGATGTGGTTCTACAGAAGAATGTTAAGAATACCATGGACAGACCATGTAAACAACAAGGAAGTAAAGCAAAATGGTAACAAAAAGGACAATTATTCTTAAAATTAGAAAGATTTGACATTTTCCGAGGAAAGAGGTTTTGTAGAATATGAAAATCGTAGCATATATCGAATCGAGTAAGTTATCTAAGCAGCTTTGTGCAAATATATAACAGAAAAAGGCCCGAGAGGAATAGAAAAACGATAAATATTGCTAAGAACTACAAAAGATAGGAAGTTTTCAAGTTAGAGAAATGTGACAAAAAAAAAAAAGCCAAAAAAAAAAAAAAAAAAAAAAAACGAACAAAAAATCACGTAAGTATGAGAAACTTTTCAAGAATTTATTACCATCAGGAATAATCATTTGCAAAGTACAGACATGAATGACATTGTCAGACATTTTGGCCAAAATGCGTTTAATCACATGGAAAGAACTTTGATTAAATGTTTTCCAACATTTGATATTTTCTTATACAGACATTTTCACCGTAATCTATCTATCTATCTATTATATCTAACTAGTTAGCTAGCTAAGTCTGTTCATATTCTATCTATCTATCTATCTATCTATCTATCTATCTATCTATCTATCTATCTATCGCTTAGTGCATTAGACGTTGCAGGTTTGTATCATGTTATTAAGAATGCAATGTTGTTTGTCAGGGCAAGCAGGCCCTACAGTCTTGGAAGATTGAGTCGGCACAGTATTATTTCCTCCAAGCTGTCACCACATTTCAATTGATCAACCAATTAATTCGACGCTTATTGCTTAGCGAGGAAGAAGAATGAGTTTTGGAAATACACAAGTGTCAGCAATCCAATCATTGCTAAATCTGATTAATTGGCAACAACCCCAAATGAGACGATGAAAACTCGACGCCTGAAAATTCTATCTTTTTCGAAATTTAGTTTCTACATTTTGTTTAAGGTCTTCGAATATATTTTAGATTACTCATTGCCATTATTGTGAATTTTTGACTACTCTTTGATATTTTTTTAATTTTTTTAGCGCAGCACCAGATAGAGTTTGTATTCTATGATCAACAGTTAAAATGACTTCAAGCAAATAAAGACTGTAGATCTTAGTGAGGACCACCGTTCTTTGAACTGGCGCAACATAAGAGCAGACTAAGAACTGTACCAAATAACAGAAACCACATTACTTGAAGACTTTCAGCAACAGCAACAACTCAAATGGATAGAGAGTAAATGATGACAAGCTATTGATGTTCCACACAACTTCGAATAAAATATTAAGAAGAAAACCCCAATTAATACTGGGAAGAGCAATAATAATTACTGAACTTGTGAAACCTATTTTACTGAAAAATTGTTTTAATTGAAAGGTTTTATAAACTTCAACTGAATGTTGCACTACCTACTCAATAAATGAAAGTTGAATGTTTCCTTATAAGGTATCGGCTAATATTAGAATTACCATTACATGCTTTCTTTTTCTACGTAACAAACAAAACAAACATACTGATCCGAATAGCAAAGCATATAATAATGATAATTCCTCATTTAAAAAATTTCGACAATACTTCTGCAAAAAGACAGAAGTCTTTAGTTTGGCAATTCAAGATTTATTATTCAGTAAATAAAACAGGCAAATCTTAGCTGAATACACAGGGAGGAATTTTCTTGTTAACCCAGCTGTATCTATTAAGAAAAAATTAAGCGGACAGTGCAATGTCTGCGTTTAATTTGAGGGAAAGTCTTGGCTCTCGTAACAGAAGTGATATCCCAAATTTCCAAAAACCTGTTCTGAAAAGATAAGTAACCTTTAGAAATCTATTCTGCTGTTTTTCTTTTCAATCTGAGAATGGAAAGAAATCACTTTATAGTATAAAAAATTAATAATTTAACAGAAGACATTTATATCTTAAGATATTTCCAGATTGAAATTCTGTTCTTATCATATTTCTGTTCAGAAGTATGATGCTTTTTCACTCAGCTGTGTTATGGATTCTTCGCTATATTCGAACTGAATCGCAGCAGTCCCAAAGATTCAATGGAAGACTTATCAAATTTATGACTAGAAGATTTGCCAAATTTTTAACTTCAGGACGATTTCTTTTGTCAGAATAAATCATGCTCATCAGAGAAAAACCCTATTTTAGCCCCCGCGGAACTTATAGGGATAGTATTAATTATATTTTTAACTCTTTGGATAGTTTTGGGTACAACATATTTATGGTGATTTTTTGTTACGTTTTCAACGTAATCTCGGAAATCATTATTATTGTGGTAGGGGGCGTGTGTCACTAGGCGCGTGCACGAGCGCAGTGTAACTAATAATTGACCTACACCATCGGCTATTAATATATAAGATTATTTTCGGATAACCCAACAAACGATTCGCCAAGCTTTTATCATTTTAAGAATCGATTCGTGCGAACTGGTGCCAACTGTTAGGATGCCACTTCTGCTTGTATTCCTGTAACATGGTATATTTTACAAGCACCTATGCGGTCTTTAACAAATTGAAAGCAAGATGCCCTATATTACTTATTCATATCCATGAAATTAGGGATGAGGCATATTTTGTTTTATTTATTTGAGCCTAGATGGAGACATTAAATGTAAATTAAATTCTCTTTACTAATTCGTGTAGTTGTTCGGATGAATCAATCTCACTGCGACGGAGAATGAAAAGCTATCATGACAGCAGATTTATCTCAGGATAAAATATACACGTTGACTGGATTCTTTTAAAGAAATGGCATATTAAAAATTCATACATATGCATCTCAGACATCCTTTGCCATATGTGTATTTACAATTTAATTAACCTCTACAGCAAACTATATCAACAATAATAACAGTTCTAAACTTATTTAAACTAACATAATTATAATTAAGGGTGTTTCAATAACTTCGACCGATTTCAAATGTAAATTAATCTTAAGCGTCTAATGATTTCTTTCTTTTTCTTTCAGATTTAACAACTTAAGTCTCTGGTAATTTCAACCGTGGAAAGATTAACAATCAAAGAACGAATTAAATTTTCAAGAGTGTCATTGGAGAAATTGTTCGTAAATTCAAACAAACTGGGTCGATGGCAGATGTTAAAATACCAGTGTGCGCTCGTTTACGTCGTTCAGCTAAAAACATTGCTGCAGTGCACGAGAATGTGGCCCCAAAATCCAGACACCGCTATTCATCATCGCGCGCAGGAATTGAACCTCTCCACTACAACGTTATATCCTTTCAAATTGCACTCTCGGTTGATCGATTATCTTGACGAAAGAAATCACGAAGCCCGCGAAATGTATTTCTGTTTGAACGACCATTTTCGTAATAGGCTTCGATAACACGATCTTTGATTGTTAAACTTTCCATGGTTGAAATTTCCAAAGACGTAAGTTGTTAAATCTGAAAGAAAAAGAAAAAAAATCATTAGACGCTTAAACTTAATTCACATTTAAAATAGGTCCAAGTTATTGGAACGCCTTTATAAACTTATAAATTACTTATGGATCTATGATATTCCTATAAAACTTCCTATGAACTTAGAATATACTTGTGAATTTTTAAAATTCTTATGAATTTCTTATAAACTTATAAGCTACTTATAAACTTTTTATGAGTTCATGAACCTCTTATAAAATAGATATAAAGTTATACATTTTCATAAACTTCTTGTAAACATACAAACCTCTTATAAATTAGTTAAGAAAATTTCCTACAACCTCTTACGAACATATAAACATTGCCTAATTAGGATCTTCTAATAAAGTTGTCAAGAATTTCACATGAATGTATGCACTTCCTATGCATTTTTACAGATTTATAAAACCCTATAAACTTTTTATGAAGTCATACGTTTCTTAAGATCTTATACATTTCTTATAAATTTATAAAACTATTATAAATTTCTCATGAACTTATAACATTTTTATGAATTCATAAGCTTTTTATAAATGTATACGTTTCGTTTAAATTATTTATAAACTTATTTTAAAACTTTTTTCTAAATTTATTACGAACTAAAAATTATGAAATTATTATAAACATGTTACGAAACTATAAACTTCTTATGAATTTCTTATAAATTCATAAAGATATTTTACATTTATTTAATCATAAACTACTTATAAACGTTTTATGAACTTGGAAAATTCGGATAAATTTATGATGATCTTAAAAGTTGTAAACTTCTTTTAAGCTTGTTATCAATTTATTATGAACTTATAAACTTCTAGAAAACTTCATATAAACTGATATATTTATAAATAATATACTATCCGGAATAAAACTTATTCTTGTTATGCTTTTACATATACTTTGAGTTGTTTTTATTTGAACCTCAAACATTGATAACACCAGCCAGAATTACAAATTTCGCATAATAATATGTAACCAATACGCTGTATTAGTTTCATACCATGCATCCCTTTGATACCATCCCAATACTCTCACTGGAATAACAAATCAGACACAGTAAACAGAAAAATATAATCTCTTGTTATATATGTTGTATTAGGTTGGTGCAAAAATAATGTCGTTTTTTATGTAATTTTTAACGTCAAAAAACGACATTATTTTTGCATCAACCTAATATATAACCTCTTTTCCCAAACAAGAAGTAATACCCGAACGAAAAGACTAAGAAAATTTGTCAGTCCTTTCCGTATGTGTGTATGTATTTTGACGACTACAGTATCACTTTCTATATATACCGATTTCAAGCTTATCCCTAAATAGACGTAACCATGTCTCTGTTTACGAGAGACCCGTATCTCTTTGTCTCTATTTACTGGTTTGTCTAAATAAATAGACTGCGTTTAAGAATGAAGCAGACTGTCGCCGCTTAGTTTTGATCTCATTGTCCACCTTTATATTTACATGCACTTTTTCCCATAAATATAGCATAACTTAAAATTTTTATCATTTATACAAACACACACGCACGCGCGCGCGCACACACACACACACACACATATATATATATATATATATATATATATGATTTTTATTTTGCGCTGCTGAATTTAGCAACTTGCTCGTTTAAATGACACGCTGGAAAATAGTTCTAAGCAATGAATTCAACCAATGATTTACAACGCGCGTCACCATTTTGCAAATGCGACGCAGCAAACGATTATAGGTTGGGTTAAGAAGTTCTTTCAAATATGTCATATTCTCGAGAACTGTCACTTTTAGAAGTGTAACTTTTACTCAAAATAATGCTATTTGTTGAAGGAGCAGTTCAAACAGATTTAAAATATCGAGAAATTACTTGAAATCAATGCCGGAATCGTTCTTTTATGGTCACATAGATAATTTACCTGAAACCTAGTGGGAAGGACATCGAAAACCAGGGAAACTATTTTGATCAATGAATAATGATGCTATGAATATATATGTATAAAATAATATATATATATATGGAGGCCTCACACTTATACACTCACCCACACGAATATACACACTTACACACATCATACGGACTCACTCCCTAATGAGCCAAATGATAACACCCACCCACAGCAATACACACGCTTACACATATCATACTCACTCACTCCCTAAGAACCAAATAACACACGCACAAACACTAAACAGAGACACATACCCTCACCAAGTCCAATAAAACTGTCAAACTGGCCAGAGAATTCATAGCAGCATGTATCTATCCAGCTCTTATCTCAAATAACAACTTAAAAGAGACTGTTTGACCAACACAAGGAATGTTAAAAGATTCATGTTAAAAAGATAAAAAAATAAAAAAAAACAAATGAAAACTACAGACAAAAGTTCATTTTCTCCATCAAGACATTCATTTCTGTAGTTTAGTGCTAGCAGCAAGCAGAAATATTTCTCCTCCCGATGATGGCCATTTCGGCCGAAACTAGTCGAGGAATCTAAATGGAATAATAATAAAAAAAACGAAAGAATATTAATCTACAACCCAGTGTGTCTGAAGATTTTAATTTTTTAATTTTTTTTATTGTTCAAAATATATATATATATATATAATGTAGGAAACTTTTATACTAACATTAAGATTTTGATACGCAAACTTCACCCCGTCCAAGCAAGAACAGATAGTGTAATCGTGAATAAAGAACCAAAAAAAGCTGAATGAGAAATTGGAGCACTTTGATCTGGAGTTGGGAAAGATATGGATTAGGATGGTTAGAATATTGTCTGTAATATTAGTTGCACTTGAACTGTGATAGAAGCACTGGAATTATTGGATGAACAGAAAATCCAAGGAATTGTTGGGACTACAGACTTCAGGTCGGTCGCTCAGGGTCTGTGAAAATACTTAGAAGGATGTTCAAGATTTGAGGAGACTCGCTGTCACACAATCATCAACGACAGCCATAAAACAATTTATGCGAACCTGCAAGTACAATAATAATAATAATAATAATAATAATAATAATAATAATAATAATAATAATAAGCAAAAAAGAAAGTGAGAATTACAGAAACACACTCAATAAATTTAGATTTTGTCATAAAGATTAGGGAACTGAAACAAGATGAAACCTATAAGAACATAGAAATTAGCGAAGGAAATGGAATACAGCATACCCAAATGAAGGAGAAGGTAAGAAAAGAGTACTACAGGGTGTGCGTCTGGTACGGAATACCTAGCTGACTTAAAAAAAAAAAACAACAATATCAGCCATAAATACCTTTGTTGTCTCTGTGGTGCAATACATTTTCAACATCTTTAACTTGACCATAGCTGACATTAAGCGAATGGACGCCAAAACGAGGAAGCTTCTCACCTGCCACTGCATGCATCAACCCAAAGCTGATGTTGATTGTCTGTATGTGCCCAGATCCGAAAGAGGCAGAGGATTAGTTCAACAAGTCTTACAAAACTACAACAATTAGCCTTCAAAGACAACTGGAAGCTACAGAGTATGATATGTATCAAAGAACTTTAAAATGTTAAGCATCTTTATTTCGTAATAAAGGAAGCAAACAATTTCAAAATAGAGTTTCAAATGGGTGTAGAAATACAAGTAAAGCGCAATACAACGAGCGAAGCTGCAAAATTCTTAAAAAAGAAAGCAAAGACAAATACAACCGACCAGATAAAGGAACGAAGGCAAGATAAACAGCTTCACGGTCATTACTCTTTCCGTACCAAACAAACTGGTGTAGACAGACCCCGTACCCATCAGTGGCTACGTAGTGAAGGGTTAAAAGCTGAAACTGAAGGTTTTATTCTTGCTACAGAGAACCAATGCTTGTTAACTAGAAATTACCAAACCCAGAAACAATTGAACATCTTTTATCAGGTTGCACGGTATTGGCACCCACTGAATATAAAACACGACATGACAGAGTGGGAAAATTTGCAACTTTTACGGAAAGGAAACTGAAATAAATTCGTATGAATCAGAGCCGGTTACAGAGATAGGACCTGTCACGTTTATATGGGACTTTGCAATACGCACAGACAGAACAATCAAAGCTAATCGCCCAGACATGGTTATTAGAGAGCGCCTCCCTGCAGAATGCAATGTATCTTTGAAAATCTTCAAAAAGCTATAAAAAAAACAAGGTTCTTGAAATCGAAATCTCAGAAATGTAGCACATTAGAACATCAACAATACTTGTTGTAGTTGGAGCCCTCGGATTGATTGGAAAAGGTTCCAATAGACTCATTGAAGGAATTCTTGTACTCCCATGCCTTAAGGAAATACAAAAAAATGTTCTCACGAGTACAGCCCACACCTTATGAAGGATTTTATCTATGTAAAATATATATATGTGTTTTTTTTGTTTTTTTTTTAATTGCTCAGCGGAAAATGTCATGATGCCATTTCTGACCTTAGGTCTCTTGGTGGGACCCGGAAAGAAATGAGAATAACACCAGAAATCAAAGGAAATAAAATAATAATAATAATAATAATAATAATAATAATAATAATAATAATAATAATAAATTGTTCTCACAAGTATAGCTCACACCTTATGAAGGCCTTTATCTATGTAAACTGTCTGTAATCTTGGGTTTTTTATTTTTATTTTTTTTACAAAATGTTCAGAGGAAAATGTCACGATACCATTTCTGATCTTAGGTCTCTGGTGGAATCCGGAAGTGAGTATACAACAGAAATCGAAGGAAATGGTATTGATGATGATAATAATAATAATAATAATAATAATAATAATAATAATAATAATAATAATAATGTTGATGATGATGATGATGATAAAAAACAACATATTCTTGAATAATATAAAGGATATACTTATGGATATTTTGGTTAGTTTGTTATGTTTATGAAAATAAACTCATACGCGATAATTTATGAAGCCATATATGTGGACGCCACGTGATAACGAAATAAAATAATTGTAATACGGCGTGGGTAATCCAGATTTTATCAATATATAAATAAATTGTTAAGAAGATAAAAATATTGTCTTAGTGGGAAATTGTGGTTAAATTAAAAAGCAATTTCAGTCAATCTGAACCGAAAAGATGACTACTGGTGTCGGTAAAAAAAAAAAAGAAACAAAAACAAGCAAAAACTATTTCAGTCACTCGCTTTCTCTCTCTCTCTCTCTCTCCCTCTATATATATATATATATATATATATATATATATATATATATATATATATATATATATATATATATATCAAGAAATTCAGTAGAGTAGTAATGTGGATAGAGATAAAGATTATTGATGAAAAGAAGACATGAAAATGAGCGTTTACACAAATCAAAGAATGGAAGAAGCGTGGTTATAGATAGATAGATAGAGAGAGACAGAGAGAGAGAGAAAAAGAGAGAGGGAAAAGCAGAGAGAGAGAAAGAGAGAGAGGGAAAAGCAGAGAGAGAGAGAGAGAGAGAGAGAGAGAGAAAATGAAAAGAAAGTGTGGAGAGAGAAGAGAACAAATAAAAACAACCAAAGCCAAAGAAATGCCGGCAAACTGAAGGGGAAAGGAAAAAAACGAAAGACCAACGTGAAAGTGAGAGAAGTAGATTAAACAAGAGATGAAGAGAGAGAGAGAGAGAGAGAGAGAGAGAGAGAGAGAGAGAGAGAGAGAGAGTCAGAGACAGAGACAGAGACAGAGACAGAGAGTGACAGAGAGAGATTTGTGTGGAAATAAAAGAAGTTCGAGAGAGTGAGAAAGAGAGAGAGAGACAGACAGAAAGCACTGCTAGAAAAGGGAAAAGATATACAGACGAGTGTACACAACGAAATGGGAAGGATAGAGAAAGAGAGAGAGAGAGAGATATAAGAAAAGAGAGAGAGAGAGAGAAGAGATAGAAAGAAAAAAAAGGATTTGAGATCTTTGTTCTAATTAGATGTATTTGCTTTCTAGACAGAATGTCAAGAGAGGATATATTTGATTCACGACGTACGAAAAGAGACATTTTTTGAAACTTTTTTAAGAAGCGGACGAAAATCTTTTTTGACGAGTTTTCATTCCTCACTTGCGACAAGTCAATCAAAGAAGACGTTTTACCATCATGCTAAATATTGAAGCCTTATTTCCAATATTTGAACATTTCCAAGAACTGTTCTCATCACCTGATAATGAAAGAGGATTTAGATCTCTTCAAGTAGATAGCAGTGTTCAAAGCGGAAAATCGTTGCATTTCAAATATAAGCTATTTATTTTCTTCTTACGCTTGATTAAATACCCATCAAGAGGAATAACGGTTTTAATAGAAAATAAATGAGATGAAAGAAAGAACAGAATATGCTGTTTTTGGTGAAAAATTAAATGGAAATCCTTTCATTTCTGCTTAAGGAAAAACAGTTTCAATGACTTTAATTTCTGTATTTCTCACTAACGCCATTGGATGATGTTCGAATTCAAAGGAAGAAAAAAATACACGAAATAGTAATTTGAACGCTGATTTTTAAGGCAATGTCTTTGGGAGTTTGAAGCAATAAAATATTCTTTCCTTTCTTTTTGTTTTGATCGTAGTAATTTAAGTTTAATATCGCAAGGGAAATTTGCATATTTGAAAACTAGTGCAAGGATTTTGAACATTGAACGTAGACTATTAAAGGTTCATTAGCAAGACTTGCGCAACATAATCAATACGCGCCCATTATATTTAAGCTTGTGTTATACTGAAACTTATATTGCTAAAACTCGTTATATTGTGTCATACTATGGGAATATTGTTTATTTCTTACTGATGCCAGTGGTTGCTGCTGGGGCTATGTTTAAAAAAATAAAAGGCCAAATGCTAATTTTCAAGATACACCAGACTTGACGCATTATAGTCTTTCTAACTGCTTCTCTCATTTTACTTGTTAATTTTATTCATGGTTCAGAGTTTTTTTTTCCCTTTCATTTCTGTGTTATATTTATGTCTCAACTCTTCTTTGCTTTCTCTCTCATCTGTCGTGAGCAAAAGTAATTTCTGCAAAGCATCGATTATCTTGTTGCATTGCTATTTTTTAAGAAAATTGATGGAATTTGACAACAGTACGACACAGTGAACCAACTTTCCTTACAGTAGATGCAGCTATTGATTCAAGTCAGTGGGTAACGTGAGCCCAAGAAGGCGCAGTATGTTGCTTTCCAGGAATATAGCGTCAGCCATGCTGATGGCAGACAGAAAAAATGATTAGTACTCATGAATATATTGACCATTTTGTAGACGTTTCCTAATTTGAAATAATGAACAACATTCGTCATTGAAAAGTAGAAAAATTATTTTACTGAAAAGAGAACAGTTTTTTGGGGAATATTGATATTAGTTGAATTCCTTCATAAAATATTCATCAACTGTCCATCTTAAAAATAGAATTAGTCTCAAAACAGAGTTAAAAACCAAATATGAAAAATGTTTCTGTGGATTTCTGGGATTTTTCAACCTTTCAGCACACTTGCGTATTTCAGCATCAGAAATGATTTAAACTTGATTATGAAAATGATAGATTAGGTTATCGACTGCATGTGAAAGAACTTCAGGTACCAGGTTCATCTTTGTTTCTTGTGTCGCATTTGTAACATGTTGATGGGTGTTCTTTTACAGAAAAACTCTACCCAGTAAAAGGGTGCTAGCTATTACAATTTCTTAATTTGTCCAGATTGAAACAATTTGTAATATATACTTTAGATTGAATCCTGCCAAACAAAATATTTTTTCACAGTAGATTGCGTGTAGGTTGAAATATTAAAAGGTTCTCCAGGATCGAGTTACGATTTTGTATTTTCATAATAATTTAGTTTTTAAGTAAAGATGACTATCCATTTTCTTACCGAGAAAGAAGAGAAGGACAAGTTTATAACCAATTTTCTTATTATGTAAGTTTCTGTAGAAACTATTTTCTTTCCTAAGGATTATAGTCAAAGTCCTACTGACCGCACAAACAGTAAAGAGATGAGTAAAATTCAAAGACATTTCTAAGATTTCTCTACCATTTTACCAATTTTTAAAAAAATTTTGAATTAAACACGCACACACACGCAAACACATGTATATATATTGGGTTTATTTTGGTAGCAATATTTTGTTTCTACAAGTTTGGTTAAAGACCGATGAAAGTTCTTTGACAAAGTTTTTTATTTATTGTTTCTCTATCCCAGACTATTTTACTGGTTTCCGGTTCAAAATTAAATATAAGTATTTTCGGCTTTCATAAGTTAATATCAAATGGTTTTGCCTTTTTTGCGCTACGTCTGCTTCATCGATTTAAAATATCGCGTCCTCCCGTGTGATGTAGCTTCTTTCTGTAGATTTCTCACATATCCTTAAGAGATAAGTAGATAGATTCTTTTTCTTTTAAGTCAATTTGATTACAAGAGTTTCTTAGGAATTTTATCTCCAGTTCATCTTTTAGTCAATTTAATTGCCAGAGTTTTCAGGATTCCTGTCACCAACTCGCCTTTTAATTGGCAAACATAAAATTTTGTTAATGATTTTAAATAATCATAAATGTAAAGCCCTTTGAAAAACTGACCAACTTATCCAGCTGGGTGGTATACTTTTCCGGAACACAAGTGGACGGATAGTGGGGTGGTACCCTAGACAATATCCATATAACAGGAAGTCAGCAGTAAGAGACAAGCGGCCAGTAAGGAAAGAACCGCCAGTGAGGAATCAGCAGTCGTCTAGACGGTCGGTGAATGTAAGCTTCCTCTCTCAGTGACCGGAAGTTAGTAAGACAGCAGCTCACGTTCTCTGAAAGAATACTACTACGATTAAGTGAGAAATCGTATTGTTGCTATTTCCCAATCAGTGTCTTGAAAAGCATTTGTCGTTTTTTTTGTTGAATTCGATCATGGTCAAAGAGGTAAACTGGTAAACATAGGGAGTCGGGTGTATATGCAGACACAACGGACAGGCTGTGTACTTACGACGAGCGTAGTCACACCATCAACCAGGAAATATGGAATAAAACAAAGCCAAAATCCTTAAAAAAGAGATTTCGTTGCATTTAAATAATGCTTATAAGGACTTCATTGGACTAAGTAATTGCTAGTGGAATTATATGTGTGTAGAAGAGGGGGATATAGAGACACATGCATCGGTTATAACTATACACAGAAAGGAAACGTTGAAGATGGTGGAACGCTGGAATTTTAAATTTTCAAATAATTTTTTCAGATCTGATTGGGCATATAGGCTAGCCGATTCCCTTCAGTTCATATTCCCTTATGGGTTTTGTTTTTATAATTTTTGTTATGAAATATCCCACAGATACTTACTGAAGCGGTACAAGGAACCAATCATCTTTCCAACATTTTTAGCAATGGATCGTACATACAAGTTGCACTTAAGTTCTGGGGTTTACTTGAATCCCAATAGGCATTCAAGTCCAGAAGCTTCCTTGAGTGGACAACAGTTGGGGAAAATTCAAGGTCTGCTCGCTGATGATTGAACTTTATTAGTATTTTTCTACACCTTAATATCGACGTTTCCGATATCCTAAGTTATATCTTGAAATACCCCATTTGCTGATAACTACGCATTCTGTTTTCTTATAATTAACGTTTAGTCATTCTCTTTGTTTTCATGGATTACTTTATCCAATAGTTCTTTCAATTATTCTTTCGAATCTGCAATCAACACAGTACTATTGGCAAATATATATTTTTCTATATTCTTAACTTGGCTCGAGCACCAGTGAGACATACATGACTTATACAGACACAAGACAGGGTGTATATCTTAGTCACGATACTAAAATAAAGAAAACTAGGAATATATATATATTATTACAAGTATTGATGTAGAGATAGGTTTTTTTCGTGTTAAAGTAGGAATTATGGGAAAGGTTGATAGAGAACAGGGTATCTGGAGGTTATGAGAGAAGCCATATTGTTTGCAATTGGAGGCGGACACGAGAAAGCCAGGAAGACTTTCAGCAATCACGTACAATATAGAGAGATGAAAACGTATGGGGGCGATTTAAAGAGACCGAAGAAAGAGAAAAGGAGATAGAAAGAAAAATACTTTTGAAAGTAAGAAAAAGAAAGATAGAACAAAAGAATTGAAAAGGAAAATTATGGTGGGAAGGGGAGAAATTGCAAGAAGAAAAAAAAAAAGGAAGATAACGAAAGCGTACGAGTGAGGAGTTAAGAGAGAAAGACAGAGAATAAAGAAAGAAAGTGTTAGAGGAAATAATAAGAAAGAAAGAACTGGATTAGATCAGGTTGATTGATTTTACAGTTTTACTCTTGTTGGGTTATTTAATGTCGAATTTTGTATGGGACACCCAATGAGTATTGAACTCACAACATAGAATTCATAGTCAACCAGAATAAATTCGTTAAACATTATCCAATGCCGAGGCGTCGAAAAGAAAGAAAGAGATGTGAAATTGGAAAAAAAGTGAAGCAAATATAATGAAATAAAAACGAGGAAAAGAACGAAGAAAAAACATAGGAGAAGAAAGAGAGAAAGAAAAAGAAAATAGAGTTAAAGGAAAAGAGCGAGAAGAGGAAGGAAAGGAAAAGAATAATAGAGAAAGGGAGAAAAATTGGGATATATTTAGACTATTGACCATGGAATATGGCTAAATAATACTGAAATGTTTCAGATTTTAGAAGTACGACAAGGTTGTCATTAACGATATTTTCATTTTATCGACTACGAAAAAAGGAAAACTAAACTGTTGTCAAAAATATCACTCACTCACTCACACACACACAAACGCACGCACGCGCGCGCGCACACACACACACACACACACACACACACACACACACAAAACAAACCCTCCACTAATTTATTCCATGAAGAAAGGGATTTTATAGATATAAAAGTAATTTTATGACAAAGAAGTGGAATCAGAAAATAGTCGTAAGAATACAAAGAACTGTAAAATCCTGAACATCTTCGACTCAGTTTGATTTCTGCAGAGTTGAATAGCTTTCTATAAAAGCATCCGGCCATAGTAACAGAAGTTGTCAGGTTCTTGCGTCGCTCTGTACATGTCATTGTTCAATGCAAAAACCTGATTGGCTGATAATGTTTGTGACATACTCTTATCAGAATTTCTGACGGCTTTTTGAATTAGATTAGCCAAAGGTAACCGACTGAAATTGCTTCAACAAAAGTCACGCGCATATTTGCCATTGTGTGTATGTCTCTCTGTCTTTGTCTCTCCCTCTCTCTGTCTCTCTCTCCTTCTCTGTCTCTGTCTCTCTCTCTCTATATATATATATGTACTTTACACGCAATAATAGTTACGCGCCTTCTTATAAACGTGGGCGATACAGAAAAGTTCTCAACCTGATCCATATCCCCAAAACTAACCAAATTTCCAAACATCAGAATTTTGTGGAATAGGTTTTTTCTTGGTTGTTCCGATAACTTATTAGCACCCCTTCATAAATATGTTGCAAATTATGACTATAAAAACATTAAATGATTTATGTCTCATACATAAGCACCTGACATAAAGAAATAGACGCAAAAAACGAAGAGTGTGACAAGCCTTCTTTTATATGCCGTGTTGCTTCAGGATGTGGATAATCATGGCTATCCACAGCTTCCTACCCTTCGTAGCTCTAAACAATGTTTATCACTTTATTCTTTCTTCCAGTTCTCTGCTTTGTCATCCATATGTGCAGGTGGTGTAACTAGTGGAGACTCGGAATCGAGAAATCGGAGAACCGAGTTCGAATTCCAGCTGACTTCGTCATATTGACTTACGCGTAAATATCCTTGGGTAATGAAAGAATCCATATATTCTCTCTCCCTAGCTATGGGCTAAATAGTAGGACTTGTGCCTAGAAAAAATACTGTCATCTCCAAAAAAATGGTTAACGTGGATGAGCCCGAAATGCGATCTGAAGGTTGGGCTTAGTAGAATCAAGCAGATGCGGAAGTTTAAATAACTGGGAAGCGTCTTGACAGAAGACGGGAGATGCAACCCTGAGATCCGTAGGCGTATCGGGATGGCCAAGGACACATTTCAAAAGATGGGCAAAGTAATGCGAGACAGAAGAATATCTTTGGTAACAAAGAAAAGAATACTGAACTGTTACGTAACATCTGTGGTTCTTTACAGCAGCAAATGTTGGACGATTTCCTCAATGATGAAGAAGAAACACGTGGCGACGGAGATGTAGTTCTACAGAAGGATGCTAGGGATAACATGGACCAAATGTGTGAGCAACAATGAGGATGCAAAACAAGGAGACTTATATGTAACACCAGGAAGAGGTAGCTGAAGTTTCTGAGACACATAATGAGGAAGGAATACCTGATACTCACGGGTCGAAAGGAAGAACTGCGACAAGGGAAAACACAATAAAGACAAGGGAAAACAACGCATGTCATACCTAGCGGGCTTAAGAAAGCAGATGAGAGAACTAAGGAGGTAACAGAGAGAAGGAACTTGGTGAGAGTTGCAAGGGATAGAGAGAGGTGGAGAGCCATGATCGCTTACGTCCTGAAAGGGAGAGGTAGCTGAAGTTTCTGGGACACAATAGGGAAGAACGGCCTGGAGAATCTGAATAGAGGGAAAGAGTGACAAGAGAAAACAGTGCATGACATACCTAGAGGACGTAAGCAAGTGGATGACAGAACATAATCTGGGGGAGGTTACAGAGGAAAGGAACATGTTGAGCGCTGCAAGGGATAGAGGGAGGTGGAGAACCATGAACTCCCACGTCCTAAAAGGACATGGCACATAAAAAGAAAAGAATATTCACTTACAAAATAAATTCTTACAATAAAAAAATACGTTTCGGCTTTAAATAACCCTTAAAAGGGTAGTTAAGCCATACAATTCACCCTTGCATGGAGTATTGCTGCCATATATGGTCTGGATCCCCTTCTATTTGCCTCGGGGTTCTTGATAGGCTCCAGAGGCGGATATACAATATAATTGGCCCTGCTCTGGCATCTCGTCTACAGTCACTTTCTCAGAGACGTACCGTCGCCTCTCTTTGTCTGTTTTACAAATATTTTCATGGCAATTGCTCCGAGGAGCTGCATTCGCTGGTTCCCAGACGTCATGGGTTCAAGCGCCGTACGAGGCTGGCATTCCGCTTTCACCCTTTCACTGTCGAAACTCCTAAATGTAGCCGTCTCTTCTATTCCAATAGCTTCATGTCTCGCACCTCTCGCTTGTGGATCTCCCTTCCCTATTCCAGTTTTTCTGAGAGCTATAATCCCCAGCTATTCAAATGTAATGTCAATCGACATCTCCAGTTGCCTTGATCTATCCAATACCCTTCTCCTCATCCTTTCTTCTATCACTCCTATCTGATCTTGCTCCAAATTTTCTGTAACCCCTTGCATCCTAGTGGCTTCCCGCTTTGCTTGGGGTGAAATGCTTTAAAAATAAAAAAAATTCCAAAGAAATCACTGTTCTGCCATCTGTTTACGTAAGACTATTAAATAGGTTTCTCGATGGTTCTTTTTGTCTCTATTGTCTTCAATATTCTCTTTGAGTTTCAAATTCTAGAAGCCTTATTTCCTCATTATGTATTCAAGAAATTTGAACATTATTTTTCTCATTCTAAGTAAACGTATCTTTTTTGTTCCTATTTTCCTTAAAACTTTATTGCTGCTCACATGCTCTGTCCATAGTATTCTCAGTATCCTTCTGTAGAACAACATCTCTATTACCTCAAGTTTCTCTTCATCTGTAAGGAATTTGTTCAATATTCACTGCTTTATAAAAAAATTGATTTAAATAGCACTTGATCCCTCTTTTCTTTGTTTCTAATGAAACTTTCATGTTTCTTAATGTGTTTAGCTTTCGGAAGACATCTTTCCTTATTCAAATACACCTTCGAAATGTGTCAAATTTTCTGTCATCTGTTCATCTCTTGGGCTGTTACTTTTGTTAACAACCTATATTCTGTCTTATTATAATTGTTGGTTATTTCTTTCTTCTCACTTTCCTTTACTACGCTGTCTAGGATTTCCTGCAGTTTCCTTTCTGTATCATCATGCTGTTAAGATTGTGTCCATACTGTTATTCAGTCGGTTATGTGCCATGCGTGATACACGCTTAGGTGATCATGTATCTTTCGATACATGACTGAGGAGGCAGAATTTTTCCCGCAGTAGGTTGTCATTTCTTTCTGCGGTAGACCAGTTGCCATCCAAGGCTATACAACCCGGTCTGTTCTGCTATTTACCCATAGCTGGGGGAGAAGAAGAAGATTCATACATTTCCCGAGGGTATTAGCACGTAAGTGAATGTAATGGATTCGAATGGAATTTGAACTCGGCTCTCTCAATCCGAGCCGCTATCCATTACTCCACCGCGCCTCCTTTTATTACAGGAAGGAAACAAAAGGCATCATCTCTTCTAAGGATCACATAAATATTAACACAGTAAATGCTAAAAGCATATAGAAATTCATTGGAAATTGTTTTAATGCTATCCGTTTATACAATATAACAGCTGGGATTTACGAAATAAACCGCTTAAGAGTTTTGCTTCCTGTAAATCTCAGCTAACACCAATCGTTCTGGCAACGTTGAAGATACGTTGTAATTTAGTTGGGGGATATATTATGCAGTGGTAATTTTACTGTAGCATTGTAATTAAGTATTTTCCTGACCCCGAACAGACTGCTCATCCCTAACGTTGACCGAGTAATTCCGCACTGGCCAATTATAACATCAAATTACTTTATCTTCACTTAATATGTACAGAAAGTATAAAAATTATTTTCGTATTTTTAAAAAATCGAGAATCACTAATTTAGATGATGAATACACATTGTAATATCTTCTTTTAAGTGCGATCATGGCTCTCCACTTCCTCCTATCCTTTGTAGAACTCAATAAGTTTTGTCTATTTGCTTCTTCTCCCAGACCCTGTTCTGTCATCCATTTGCTTAAGCCCGCTAGGCATGTCACGCATTGCTTTCCCTTGTCTATCTTTCCCTCTATTCGCCAAGCCGTTCTTTCTCATTACGTGTCCCAGAAATTTCAGTTGCCTTTTCCTGATGTTAAGTATAAGCTCTTCTTCCTTGTTTGCATCCTCTCCAAAACCTCATCGTTGCTCACACGCTCGCGCCATGATATCCTTAGCATTCTTCTGTAGAACCATATCTCCGTTGTCTCGAGTCTTTGAGGAGACCGTACAAGATTCGCTGCCGTAAAGGAGGACAGATATCACGTAGCAGTTTTGTACTCTTACCAATGAAATTCTCCTGTCTCTTAATATTCTGCCTAGCGTTTGGAATGCGTTTTTGGCCATCCCAATGCGTCTTCGGATCTCAGCGTTGCACTTACCGTCGTCTGTCAGAACATTCCCAGATATATCAATTTCCGCACCTGCTTGATTTTAGTGCCCCCGACCTGCAATTCGCATTTCGGGCTCATCCTTTTACTGATGATCATGCATTCTATCTTCTTGTATTTTATGCTTAGTCCCTTCTTCATACTCTCCGTCGTTACCTTCTGTAGGAGATTTTGCAATTTCTTTTCCGTGTCTGCTATCATCACTGTGTCATCTGCGTATCTTATGTTGTTAAGATTTTGACAGCCAATAATGAATTCCGGTGTGATTTTCATTTCTCTCAGAATTGCCTCGCTGTATAAGTTGAATAAATCCAGTGATAAGAGACATCCTTGCCTTATTTCCCTTTTCTATTTTTGTATATCTGCTGAACTCGTTCTCTATCTGCATGCAGGCCGTTTGCTGCCAGTATATGTTCTTCATAATTCTAATATCTTTTCCCAAAAATATCGAGGTTGCTGAGCAGTTCCAACAGATCTTTGTGACTTACTTTGTCGAACGCCTTAGGTGCATATCCTCCTACATTTATACTGATCTTTCTGATAACATTCTGAACATGAATATCGTATTCCTTGTTCCGGTGTCTTTAACGAACCCGCACCGTTATTGTCCTATCTCTGGCCTTATTCTGCTGCGCGCTCTATTCATCAAAATACGGATGATGAGTTTTGTTATTTGGCTCATTAGACTGATTGTTCGGTGGACTTCACATTCGTTTGCGCCGGGTTTCTTAGGCAGTGCAAGGTTTATCCTCACTGTTGTAGATTTCATTTATTATTTCTGTGATCTTGTCTATGCCGAAATAATCTAAGGCTATTACCATTTCCTTTACAATTCCGCCTGGCCCTGCCGCCTTGTTTCTATTTAATTTTACCAGTGCAGCTTCTACTTTGGTTTTTAGAATTTCCAATATATTCGTTACAGCGCTGAAGAATTTTTTCCTTCCCTGATATTAGGTTGGTGCAAAAATAATGTCGTTTTCTCACATATGTTACTTTTATATATGATTTCTGAATTAATTCATTGATATATATAGCCATGTTATATATCATTTTGAAGCGCGTTTTTCGCTCTATCGAATCGTGTTATTCGTTACCGTTCTCAATATCTTCATTCATTTTTTTTTTTGCAGGCTTTTCGACAGCATGGACAAAATTCAAATCCGCACGATTTTCTTGTTCCAGTTCAAACTAAGCCGAAAAGCTGCCGAGACAGCTCGTGATATCAATGATGCGTTTGGCCCAGGAACCACTAACGAACGTGTGGCACAACGGTGGTTCAAGAAATTTCGCAATGGTGACGAGAGCCTCGAAGATGAAGACGGTCGCGGCCGGCCGACCGATAACGAACGTTTGAAAGCCTTAATTGAAGCCGATCCTCGCAAAACCACACGAGAAGTTGCTGTTGAAATGGAGGTCGACCACTCAACAGTCGTTCGCCTTTTAAAGCAAATAGGGAAGTCAAAAAAGTTGGATAAATGGGTGAACGATAAACAAAAAAAAAATCGTCAAAAAACGACATTATTTTTGCACCAACCTAATATAAGCGTTCCATCCTTTGATTTTATGTAGCCTGTTGACGACTACATCTTCTGTTCTGATAGTTCGCTTATTTGTTTATGTATATATCTTTGTTGGTGGCGCCCAGTCTCTCTATTTTTGCATATTTTTGTTTGGCCACCCTTCTTTGTTTCACTATGTAATTTTCTGTATTCCGTTCGATATCTTGGCAGAGTTTTCTGTTTTCTTTCATCATGTCAAGAATCTCATCAGTCATCCATTCATTTTTTCTTTTTCCTCCATTCTCATTTGGGATGATATCGTTTGCTGATGTCACTAAAGCGTCTCTTAGTGCATCCCATTTCGAATTACCATTTCCATTGTGTCCCTCTTATCTTCTTTTCACACTGTCCATATATTTTTCTTCCAGGTACGAATCGTTCAGGAGTTTGGGTGCTGCGTGAGGCTTCTTCAGTTTCCGTCGATTCACTCTTAGTTTACATATAACAGGAAGATGATCGCTTCCGCAGTCCGCACTTGGGTAGGTTTTTCAGCGAGCCATTAATCTAACGTTGCATGACAACCTTATTTGCATCGTTACAAGGCAACGTTGCAGGTACGTTATGGGGAGTCTACAAAAACATTTCTGAAACTTGTACGTAACGTTGGAGAAACTTTGTAGCAACGTCATTTTGTTAGCTCGGATATAATGAAAAACAACAGCAAATAGTAAAGATGAAAAAGCATTGTTTTAGGGAAGGGCTGAATGGAAGCATTACATTAGATGATCTCGTATTAGATTAGATCAGTTTTAGATCTTATCAGAAATCAGTTCGGTTAGGTAAGTAAGTAAATTATTGCAGGTTTCGGTTTCTGGAATGTGTTAATTAATATTGACAAACGATTCAACTAACTTCAGTTGATATTAAATTAGATCAAAATTTAGATCTTATCAAAGATCAGTTTTGGTAGTAAAGTAATTCCGGCTCTGGAATGTGTTAATCACTATTAACAATAAGATGTACGAGTCCAATTATATAATTCAGAGAAATTATAAAAAATTCGATGGAATACCGCAAGTAACACCGAAGGCAAATTTATGAAATCACTGAGCATTTCACACAATAAGGGAAATAACCGAGAAATAAACTTTATATTATTTTACTACAGAAATACATAGCGGATAATTTTAATACTATCTATTTATGTGCGCGAAATGTAGCGGTTATTGGCGCGGAGACTAAGATTGGCTTACCGGTTTCAAACTCCAGGTGATGCCGTTGTGCTCTACAGGCGTACACACACACACACAGATAAGAAAAATAAACCTAATACCAATGAAAAGCCTAATTTTTGTCTTATTATAGAAATAACCAAAATGAGAAAATCAGAAGGAAATTGCTTATACCTCCTGACGTGTGGACCGAACGTTTATAAAAAAGCTTCATCTACGAAACTCTGAAGTCGGGCTGCTAAATATAGCATCGATCAGCTAAGTAACAAATTTCATATTTGTATTAATCACACACACACATATATATATATATATATAGTTTTTGGTTACACCAAGAGTTTCTTCCCACCACGAAGAAAAAACATCTGATGTTTGATTATTTGATCACGTTTTCGAATGTGTGTCGGGTTGAGAACTTTTCAACAGTCATTCGTATATGCTAAAACAGATTTATCCTGATGTCCACCCATGTGAACAAGTACACTTTCAAGAACACATTTCTAAATATAATTGACCTTTTCTAGCTTTTATTTATGCAGTAGGAAAAATATAAAATCCCCAAATGGAAGTTTCCAGCGGGTTGACAACTTTTTTTGAGCAAATCGCTAACCACCGAGACGTAAACGCCTCATATTATTCTCAAATTCATGGCTGGGATAGACACATTCGATAAGAGACACGCGTCGACGTGAGGATTAACTTCTACGAACTGTCAACTGACAAGTTTGCAAATAAACTTCATGGAAATTTAATCCGCCGCGTATGTTCTCCATCGTGGTGTGTACTGTGTAATTTCATACACCCCACAAACACATACACACATTCGCTCTACATTTATCATCATCATCTCTCTTTCTCTCTGTATATATATATATATATATATATATATATATATATATATATATATTACCTGAATCTGTAAAGTTTTTATATATGATTATCTATTATAATGGGAATATTTCCTTTTATTTTCCAAATACGGTTAGCGGTGGATAAAAATTTCCACGAACTTTATTTGCCATATTCATAGTTTCGTGAGCGCTCTCGGTTATTCTATTTAAGATGTTTTTTTTATTAAAAAAACAAAAAACAAAACAGTACAATTTTTATGCATGTTTATCTATAGTAATGTGAATGTCTTTTTTCATTTTCCAAAAACGGTCATCACATTGTGGCCGTGTTCATAGTTGATGGTATACATTCCATTATTATAGATAAGCATATATTCATTTTTTCCAACAGAAAACATGTTCCATATAAACTTTAAGCTTCCATCATTTTTTCCAATATCTCTCTCCATACACTCTATATTTTAAATTTATACCCCAATAATATAATGGGTTTATATTAACTTTGTTCTTTGAATCTGAGTATAATTTACCGTTCCTCCCATGAGACCCAGTATTTAAAAAAAACCCAAAAAGCAACTGTAATAAACGAACCAATCTCCTATATATGCCTGACGACTTGGGAAACCATGAAATTTTAAGTTGCACCACAAACGTTGGTATATGTGTATTTATTAATATATATTTCTTAGCTCTGTCTAATCCCATTGAGCACTGTTTTGTTTATACCATAAATTGAATTAAGTAAATGTTTATTTGCTTATCTGCGTATGTACCCTATCGCACGAATATACATTTACTAATATCTTGTTATTTAGTTTATATTCACACTTATATCGATAAACACACACACACACACATATATATATATATATATATACATATATGATCGACTCTCCCGTCGAGATTAGACGTATGAGGGTCAAGCAGATCAGTTTCCAGTTTTGATTATAGTGGTGAAGGCCTCGTGCAGGACCATCCACACTTTTTGGAGGGACGAATACGGAGACCTGGTGCACCGAGTGCCACAAGGTTCCCAAACGACCCTCCGCAGGTTTTGAATTCAGAGTTGTCCTTCTCCTAGCCATCCAAGGCTATAGAACCCAGTCTGTCCTGCTATTTTACCCATAGCTGGAGGGAGAAGAAGAGGATTCATACCTTTCCCAAGGGTATTAGCACGTAAGTGAATGTAAAGGATTCGACTGGAATTCGAACTCGGCTCTCCGATTCCTCAATCCAAGCCGATATCCATTACTCCACCGTGCCTCTCTGCCCCTCTCTCTCTCTCTCTCTCTCTCTCTCTCTCTCTCTCTCTATATATATATATATATATATATATATATATATATATATATATATATATATATATATATATATATATATATTAAAATATATATCTATCTATCTATCTATATATATATATATATATATATATATATATATATATATATAATGTTAGGTAGCGTCAGCTTACATCAGCGCCATGCAAATGTCCAGAATATCAATTTGCTCTGATATCTGGTGAGAACATGAGATAGGTTCAATTACGATCAAATAGTTAGTTTGATCCTCACTGGGTGCTCGATAATTTCAGCCTTGTACCATGGCTATACTTAGAAACATACAGAAGCCTAGATCTGACGGGACTATTTAAGGACATGAGTCGAGATTTTAGGTTAATATTTTGATTTTTGTAGAATCTTGCGGAATTGGACAAAACTAAACCTTTGCTTCTTATGCGCCATGTCCTTTCAGGACGTAGGCGATCATGGCTCTCCGCCTCCCTCTATCCCTTGCAGCTCTCAACAAGTTCCTTCCCACTGCCACCTCTACCAGACCACGTTCAGTCATCCACCTGCTTAAGCCAGCTAGGTATGTCATGCGTTGCGTTGTGTCTCTCTTTCCCTCTACTCTGATTTTCCAGGCCCTAATTCCTCATTATGTGTCCCTGAAACTTCAGCTGTCTCTTCCTGATGTTAAGTACAAGCCTGCTGCTTATTTGAATCCTATCTAAGACCTCATCGTTGCTCACACGCTAGGTCCATGATAACATCATTCTGTAGAACCACATCTCCGTCGCCTCGAGTATTTTCTTCATTTTTGAGGAAATAGCCCAACATTCGCTGCCGTAAAGAAGAACAGATATCATGTAACAGCTCAGTATTCTTTTTTTTGTTACCAAAGAAATCCTCCTGTCTCGTAATACTCTGCCTAGCTTTTGGAATGTGTCCTTGGACATCCCAATACGTCTATGGATCTCAGTGCCGCTCTTACCGTCCCCTGTCAAGACGTATCCCAGATGATTAAATTTCCGTGTTTGCTTGATTCTAGTGTTCCCAACTTACAAATCGCATTCACCCTTTTACTGATGACCATGCATTTTTGTCTTCTTATAGTTTATGATTAGTCCCTTCTTCTCACCTTCTGTAAGAGATTTTGTAAACCTAGAGTAGCAAATTCTATGTTCAATTTCCTTTTCTCCTTGACTAAATTTGTTATAACTGATCCAAACACTGCGAAATTTGAAGCGAATAGATTTTATTCATTTCAGATTCTAAATTTTTATGACGGATTCAGTGTATGTGCCATCACTGCTTTCAGTTTCATGTAATAGTTTCTTTGTTGAAAAGGTTTATCGTAAGTCGTACTTCTTGGAACACTAAGTACATATCTATGATTATTTTATATTAGGTTGGTGCAAAAATAATGACGTAATAATGTCGTTTTTTTGACGTATTTTTTAACGTCAAAAACGACATTATTACGTCATTATTTTTGCACCAACCTAATACATAGAAGAGACGATGGCAAGAATCGCACAATATATTTTTCAAACATCAATAAGGATTATAAATAAGATTCTGTATGTTTGTAATTCGATAAGAAGAAAAGTTGTTATTACATTTTTATTTAGAAATTTACTGAAAGTATTTTTTTTATGCTAAGTAAATGTTTATCTTTGCATTGATTAAACAGGAAAATCCTTTATGGATTAGTATTGCATGCAAACCCTGGCGATAAATGTCTATATAACCGGTAGAGTCAGAGAATTGGGCAAACTTTCTCAATTCGTGTTATGTCGCAATTAATCAGAGCTTATATTCAATTCCCCTCTCTCCACACACATAAAAATACGCACATACATCTCTCTATACATATATAAATATAAAAGTTGGCCTACATATATACGAAAATTGAATATACATATATATAGACGTGCGTGTGGTGTAACGGATAATAGCTTGAAAGTAGAATTTGGAGAGCTGGGTCCGAATTCCAGTCGAGTTTATTAAATTCACTTACGCGCAATTACCCTTGGGAAATGTACGAATCCATCTCTTCCCCCTCTTCTCTTTTGCCTAGGTTGGCACTCAGTCTAGGAGAAAGAAAACTCTGAATTTAAAGCCATAGGATGGCTTAGGGCCTCGTGGCTTATTATGTGAACTAGTTCTTTGTATTCAGGTCTCCCGAAAAGTGTTAATATGTGTCAGTAGTCTGACAGTTTAGCTGAATTTTTGAGCCTTTACACGTCAATGACGGCGGAAGAATCTATCACACACACACACACACACACACACACACACACACACACACACACACACACACACACACACAGCGAAACAGTCTGTGAATAACATATATATATACGCCCCTGAAAAAATAAAATTCGGCCGAGTACTTTAGAGGGAAAAGTGCAAATTTGTAAACAGTGACTGCGACTGCTACTGCTGATGCAAAAGCTCTTCTATGTATCGAGCACTCTGAGTCACTGGCGTGTTTATTCTAAAATAAATACGTAAAAATTCACCTTCCTCTCTGCCGGAAGCTGATAGCTCAGGCGAAAAATCTCCGACTGATGCCAAATCGGTTAGGTTTCGATCCTGGCTTGAGGCAATCGGATGTCTAGCCCCACTGGTGAGTTGTAATACAGCGAAACAGTCTGTCTCTGCATGTCACACACACACATAAACACACACATATATATGATATGTCCCGGAAAAGGATATATTTAATCGAAGGAGCTAAGTGGTTTTGGCTACTATAACCAAGTAGAATATGGTAGCAGTAATCGACTGGTACGCGTCGTAGTCGCAGGTATAACGTGTAGATCAATGGTGTATTCCAATGGGCGTCGTTATGAACTTAGCTCTCAGACTAAGGCTCATTAACTCATACTCGTACTTACACGTCCGTCGGTATTTATGACGGACACCAGCCAATCATATTCCAGTGAGGGGGAACACAGGTGTATGCATATTCCATGATATCAATATATACGATGGCTGCTATCTGGTTGTCGTGTATAGCAATTGTAAGATATCATTGCAAGACTAAGTTGTGCCTTATGATATCAAGTAGTATTGGAATTAAATTTTAAAAATGGCGAAACACGTAATTTTGGTTCAATCTCTAATCAAGAAGAGCATGTACCCAAGATAAAACATTATCAATGTCAATCCGCAGGTGTTATATAATAGTTTATCCTAGTTGGATAACTTAACGAAGTCTAAAGGGCCCAGCACTTTCAGTGGGCTTATCGCGCTCCTGGGCACCAACCCAGATATTTCTACATTCCCGTGCATGCGCAAGATGGCCACTGATTCTATGAAAGGATTTATCCACCCTTTGAATTATTTTGTTTATAATCCTGCTGGGTGTCTAGTCACCCACCTCACGAGTAAAACCTGATGCAGGAACTGGTTTAGGAGTCGATAACATGACCATGCAGGAAGTATGACTGGATTACATAGTACATAGTATCAGTAGCACTCGCAGAATGACCAGAATGAACACACACACACACGCACACACACAAACAAACACCCCCACACGCATATATATATATATATATATATATATATATATTAAGACATTTTTATGTTTATACATTATTTTTATAGATACAAATATTTAAGTAAATGCTCTGTTTATAATAAACAGTATTAACAACAATAATCGTCCTGAATGTCCGAGAAATTTCATAGGAAATATATGCCCAATCGAACCTGTATCCTACACATTAAAGTTCGTGGGAATTCATGGGTAATTTGTAGTATAAAAGCAGTAAACGGACCTTACTAACCAGACGCTTCCTTCGTAGCTAAAATGTCACGTCAGGCTATATGATGGTTCCGTGTAGATACGTGTTCAATATATATATATATATATATATATATATATATATATATATATATATATATATATATATATATATATATATACTAATAGTAATACTCAGTTGGTAAAAAACCTCGGATAGCACAACTTGCAACTATATCGAAACAAACTGGTACCCGAGGAAAAACTGGAAAAAAATCGGGAAGGTCGTTGATGATAAAAATCAACACAGAGACCTGAGAGATCCACGCGTTAACATGAAATGTTATAGAAGACTGGCCGTTCAACACAATCATTATGTTTCATACTTAATAATTACTGGCTATGCATAGCTTGTTTTTCATTACATCTTTCAATCATTTATCGTTTATAAAAATTAAATCAAGATGAAATTAAAATCCACAAAGTTAAATACTGCAATAATTTCGTTATTTTTCAAAAATGATGGATTAATAAGCTGTTATGTGTCGATGTTGTTCCAACTTATATAATAACAATATATCTATCACTGCGCTCAAATCTATCTATCTATCTATCTATCTATCTATCTATCTATCTATCTATCTATCTATCTATCTATCTATCTATCCCAGTATGGTCATATCTATCTATCTATCTATCTATCTATCTATCTATCTATGTCTATCATAATATGTCCACATCTATCTATCTATCTATTACAGTCTGTTAATGGCTATTGATGCATTTATCAGTCTGTAAATATCTATCGCAGTGTGTTAATATCTATCTATCTATCTATCTATCTATCTATCTATCTATCTATTGCAGTCTGTTAATGGCTATCTATGCATTTATCACTCTGTTAATATCTATTGCAGTGTGTTAATATCTATCTATCTATCTATCTATCTATCTATCTATCTATCTATCTATCTATCTATCTACAAACAATTTTTCGTAATTCAATCGGCAAAGTCTGTCTGGTTCACTTTTATTGTATTTTTCTATTTTCGAATAATTTGTATATCCATATAAAAATTTGTCAATAACCTGTCAGAAGTTCATGTTTTACTCTCCCTTTTAAAGTACTTTCATCATTATCTGTCATTAACAAGAACTGGGTGTTGTCAATATATATATATATATATATATATATATATATATATATATATAAAAATATATACGCACACACACATACCCGGTGTAAAATGGCCCTATTGTCAGATTAAGTTTGAAACCTTGTATAATATATATATATATATATATATATATATATATATATATATATATATATATATATATATATATATAATTTAATTAAAATACTTGTGGTACAAGGCCGAATGGGAAATGGGGAAAGGCTTGTCGACACTTTTTATCCTAGACTTAGCTCATCTGATTCACGACCCATTCATTCATTACGATTTGCTTTTTCACCACAAAAAAAAAACTCATTCCTACCATTCAATACTACATATACTACAATACCACAAATTCACAGGGAACCTAAAAATACTCATGGCATAACATTTCAATATGTACAAATAGTTCATATATATATATATATATATATATATATATATATATATATATATATAATAAAAAGTATTAAACACTAGTATTCCATGATCTTAATTTATTCCATTGGAATCGTAAATACAATCCAATTCATCAGACCTACAAATTCAAATAGAAAACAAAAAAACAACTCCGGGAATAAAATATAAAATTTAGTGAGAGTGTATGTATGAGAGTGTGTGACGAATGTTAGAGTAAATGAAAGCTATGGGGAACGGTAACAGATGAGAGAAGAACAGGAGAAGATCAGGAAGGTCTAAAGATTAAGGGGGACAATTAAAATTTAAAAGAGAGAAGTTTTAAAGAGGGGAGTCAAAGACGGTTTAAGTGAGAGAAATATGAATGTTGTCGGATGTCTAATACATTAAAGATGTAACCGGAAAGGATACATTTTGTGGTGACATACACACACAATAGACGATATAATCTTAAAGGTCAGAAGATGAGGGAGGGAGAGAAAAAGAAAAGAAAAGAAAAAGGGTTGGGGGAGAGAGATGGGGAGTGGGGAACTAAAACCGAAGACAATTTATATATCATGGAATCATAATCTTTAGGTGCATGCTTTGAAAAATAAACTTTGGAGTAAAGGTTTCTAAAAATGAATATCCTTTGATGCAACCTAATATTTTTCACCATATGCATATTAAAAGTTATTCTTTTGAAGAGCATCGACTGATTTTGTGAAAAATAGAAATGAAGCAGTTTTCCGAACTTTCGAGATACGGTCGATTTCGGGCAAACATCGTAATCGATCGGGAGAAATCTGTTTCATTGCAGAGAAATTGCGTTTGTCCACACAACCCAGAGTAAGGAAAAAAAATAAATAAATACAAATGCATAGCGAAACCACTTGAGATGCTTTATTGAGTGGATGGATGAACTGGTGATGAATAGCGGAAGATGATCTCTTTGATGGAGAAAGTCAATGAATATGCATTATACAATGCACGTTTTTACGCATTCAGATAGATTGGCTCTGCGTTCATATGGATCTCTTATCTATGCAACCGTCAACACTATCTATCTCTCTATCTATCTATCTCAGTCTATTCATATCTTTATCAGTCTGCCCATAAATATGCATGCCAGTCTATCCCTAAATCCCTCTTTTTATTTATCTTTGGCTATACCTAAATGTCCCTCTCTTTGAGTATCTATCTATCTATCTATCTATCTATCTATCTATCTATCTATCTATCAGTCTGCCCATAAATATCTATCTCAGTCTATCCCTAAACCCCTCTTTTTATTTATCTCTGGCTATACCTAAATGTCCCTCTCTTTGAGTATCTATCTATCTATCTATCTATCTATCTATCTATCTATCTATCTATCTATCTACGCCTACCCTTAATCTATCTATCTATCTATCTATCTATCTATCTATCTATCTATCTACGCCTACCCTTAATCTATCTATCTATCTATCTATCTATCTATCTATCTATCTATCTATCTATCTACGCCTACCCTTAATCTATCTATCTATCTATCACTGTCGGTTCAACAGTAAAAGAAAATGAATTAAGGGACATCAGTAGTATCTCACCACTGTCTCTGTTGTTTGTTTCTAAGAAGAAAAACCAGAGAATACGCGGAGACACTTTTGGACTCTCTCTGGACTGGAAAGGGAACATTTGCAATCTTCGTACGAGAATCGGTCCCTTACAAGAGAAGGACACACTGTTCAATATAACGTCCCATGTACAGGTAGAAATCAGCCGTTCTATTAATGTCAGATTCAAGAAAGAATAACCTAAGGAGAAGTGAATACATTTTGTATGGTGGATACCACTCTGGATAACACACACAGAACGTCGCTGGAGAGTGAGAAAATTGAATGTGGCGGCATATATCGGCGTAACTGTCGGGTGTATCAGTTGAGCTAAAGGCGGAGTTCAACATCACGTAGTTCTTTTTGCTCAACGAATAACAAACTGCTTGCGTGATTGAAAAAGTGAAAAAATAGAATAAACTGACAACCATGCATATATATTATATACATGGTTGTTAGCAAAAGAGACAGCTAATATGAAATTAAGTAGGTTCAGAAAATTACCTTGATACCGAAAATACTTGAAAATTACCGTATGTTACATACGGCATAATGAAAATTACCGTATGTTACATACGGCATAATGAAAATTACCGTATGTTACATACGGCATAATGAAAATCACCGTATGTTACATACGGCATAATGAAAATTACCGTATGTTACATACGGCATAATTCGCAATGCGCATAGGAATAGAGAATGGTGATCTTCAGAAATTGAGAAAGGTAATACGTCATAGGAAAATTTCGTTAGACAGAAAAAAGAGTGTTGAAGAGCCACATATTATCTAGCATCCTATATAGTTGTAAATGCTGGTCAAAGATGAAGGAGGGACTTGGAACAGCAGAGATGTGGTTCAACTGATGAACGTTGAGATTACAATGTACAGAACATGTGAACAACAAGGAAACTTATATTTACAATCAGAAAGAAACACCTGAAGTCTCAGCGAAGCATAATTGAGAAAGTAGGGCTAGAGAATTTAACACGCTCAGGACATATTGAGAGTAAGTGAAGCAAAGAAAAATATCGAGTTACTTACTATGAGAGTTTCAGCGAATGGATAACAGGCCAGGGACAAAGAAAGTTGCTTAAATAGTCACAAGATCAACAAAAGACAGGAAGTTGTGGAGCGCCGTAATCGTCAACGTCTTATTATAACATGACACATAAAAGGCTTATGAGCTTTGCTGCTAACATGAATGGTCAGCAGTAAGATGAAGAGCCCGAAATGCGATTTGCAGGTTGAGAACACTAGAATCAAGCAGACGCGGAAGCTTAAATAACCGGGATGCGTCTTGACAGGACGGTAAGTGCGACATTGAGATCCGTAGACGTATTGGGATGGCCAAAGACACATTCCAAGAGCTGAGCAGAGTATTACGAGACAGGGGGATTTCTTTGGTAACAATGAAAAGAATACTGAGCTGTTACATGAAATCTGTTCTTCTTTACGGCATCGAATGTTGGACGGTTTCCTCAAAGATGAAGAAGATATTCGAGGCGACGAGATGTGTTTCTACAGAAGGATGCTAAGAATATCATGAACTGGGCATGTGAGCAACGATGAGATCTTTGATAGGTTACAAGCAAGGAGAAGGCTTATACGTAACATCAGAAAGAGATAGCTGAAGTTTCTGGGACATATAATAAAGAAAGAGGGCCTGGAGAATTTGATACTCACGGGTCGAATAGAGGGAAAAAGAGACAAGGGAAAGCAACGCGTGACAGATCTGGCGAGCTTGAGCAGGTGGATTACAGAACGTGGTCTTGGGGAGCAAGCAGAGGGAAGGAACTTATTGAGAGCTGCAAGGGATAGAGGCTGATGGAGAGCCATGATCGCCTACATCCTGAAAGGACATGGCACATAAAAAGAAGCAAGGACGAAATTGAATAACAAATAGATAAAGAAAAACTATATAAGGCGTTTCGTTTGCTACTGGTTTTCGATTTTTACTCTGCGCTTTCGGAAGAAAATGAGCCTTGCTTTCCATGCAAATAATATAGTTAATAAAGGCCGTTGATTGGATTAGCCGGAATTCTGTATTGGCACAATGGAATATACGAAAAATAAATTAAACTGTCTGAAAATAGTTAGAATAATTATTTTTCTACCCGGAGTGGATATTTTTAGGACCCTGTTAATTTACAAAAAAAATCTAGTTCAGCCAATACAAGTGTCGAGAGCCACTCAATATAGAAAGCGTAACCTTTTCAAATTGAGGGTCAACCGTTATCTCTCCTACAGAATGGTACGAAAGTAATGAGAGTATTAGAACAACAAATCAGTCATGTCGCATATCCTCCATGCTTGCCAGAATGCACACGATTATGTGCCTATACACATGCAAAATGTAAGAGCTCATGTCAGCTATCTGAAATAGAAAATTATATTATGTAGGGGTAACAAGACTTTCGGACCACCCTGTACATGCAACCCTTCCTCCCTCTATATAGACCATTACAAAATCCACATGTATTAAGCCATTACATTGGGCGCTACTTAGGCCTTGTATTGGGTGATTAATAGTAAAAACAAAATGTCATGACAGGCGATGAAAAATGAGTAACGTACGACCCCAAGAGATGAGCTCCATGGAAGAAAGTCAAATGGTCGTATGGTGGTATCGTCGGGGTATTATTCATTTAGAATTCTGAAAATGCAATGAATCATTAAATGTTTATTTATACGTCCATTAGCTATAAACCATCGTCATAAATGTTTAGTCGAATAACACAGGAAAAAATATGGAACTCAGTTGGTCTATTCAACCTCACCCGCCATCTTCATCTGACTCTGCACCAACCGATCTTTTTGAAACGATAAAAATCCCTCTGATGGGAAGCATTTGCCTGACGAAAACCAAATTTAAGAGATCTTCGAAAATATTTTCCCATCAAAGCCTGCAGAATTTTACTCAGAAGGTATCCGAGAATTGGCTGAAAAGAGGCGAATAGCCATTGCAAATAACGATGAAAATATAATTCAATGAAATGTAATTGTATTTATTTTTTAAGAATAAAGACGATACACACAAACGGAAATTATTTATGACTCACATAACATTTTGATTATGAATATCACGACAGTTCTTCAGTATAAGTAGAAGTCATTCAGTTTGTCTTCACATAACAAAAAGGTTATATTTTACTAAAATAAAAAAAAAAATAGGCGTTTGTAACATATGAATAAATGAAAAATCGGGAGTAAATTTTTAGTCTTTATTCCTCACGTTGCCTTACATAAAGAAGGCCTAAGAACGAATCGGTTGAATAAGACAAATATCTTATGGAAAAAAAAACCAGAAAAAAAGATACTATAATTACTTACTCAGTTTCGCTCAAGGTCAAGACAGTAGAACACTCATTAAAGACCGCACTCAATATATTAAGAAATAATCTGCGTGGTAAGCTTTCTAACTTTGTTCTTTGTTCACCAAATCTTCCTACGAAACCTGCACAAATACAAAAGAATAATATTAGGAAGATTGTGTTAAGCTAACTTTCCCACCCAAGACAGCCTACCGACTTTTAAAAACAGTATAATGCTTATTCAACTTATACAACGAGGCGATTGTGAGAGAATTAGAAGTCCTACTAGGAATCATTATTGGCGTCTACATTCTTAACAACATAAGATATGCAGATGATGGCAGACACGGAAAGATAACTACAAAACTCCTATAGGTCGTAGTAAAGCGGGAAGAGAGTATTAAACATAAACAGCAAAAAGGCAGAATGCATCGTTTTTGGCAAAGGGATGAGCCCCAAATTTGTGATACCAAAATGAAACAAGTAAAACAAAAAAAATCTGTAAAAGAAAGAGCGATACTTTGGAATAGCCAAAGATACCTTCCAAAATCTAAGCAGGATATTGAGAAACAGAAAAACTTCGTTGAGTACAAAGAAAAACGTATTGAACTGCTATGCAATATCTGTCCTCCTATACACCTCTGGTCAAAATCTTATGAGCAGATACAAAATGGTTAAAAATATATAAAATAATGTTACTTTAATCAAAATATATTTGCGAAACATTTACATTTAATTAGAAAATGTAGTTTATCAACAAACAAGTGAACATTTTAAGCTTTTAATTGATTAATTTAAACAAACATTGAAAAAATAATTTTTTTGGTTGGTCATAAAAATAAGACCATGTAAGTAAAAATAGTAAATACAGAACAAATAAAGCACAACGGCAATTTAATTCTCTGTATATCTCCCATTTTACTTCGAAAATTCGCTTTGGCATACTCCTTATTCACAACTGCATGAGGGTGCTTTGGATGCTCGCCCAGGATGCATAAACTGCAGCACGAAGAGCATCCACAATTTCAAATTGCGATGTTTATAAACATCCTTTGACATCCATCCCCAAACATTCTCGATTGGGTTTCGATCTGGAGAGCGTTGTGGATTGCAGCATTATCTTGCTGGGAAATCCAGTTTTCTCCATATAGATGAGGGCCTTCAATAATTAGTGATGCCTTTCTTAACATGTCAATGTAACTCGCAGCTGTTTGACGACCTTTTACTTCCTGTAATTTAATTCTATTTTGCGAAAATGAACCCTAGACCATAATTGATCCATAATTGATAACACTGAAAACCGTCTGGGCCATCAAGACTGAATTTTTTCTCGTCTGAAAACAACACTTTCTTCCATTTATTCACATCTAAAGTTTGATAATCTGAAGCAAATTGCAGAGGGAAGGTTTTATGGCGAAGAAGAAAGCGAGGCCTCTGCAGTCGTTTCAAGTTCTTAAACCCTTTCTTATTTAAATGCCGTCGAATTGTTAAAGAGCTGCATTCAGCATCTGTATTCGCGTTTATCTGGTTTGATGTTAGGCTTGAATCTCTCTTAACTTCTCACCTAATGCGTCTGTCTAGAGATGGTGAGATTTTATTGGGGCGACCGCTTTATCTTTTAGAAGCATACGCATCCGGATTGCTATGGGATATCCATCCTGGTATTATTTGGTAATGAATGATTGACAATGTCCCCATGGATGAAGAAATAACCGAAGACAAACTGAAATCTGGTTCTACAAAAGAATGATGAGTATTCCAGGGAAGGAGCGTGTAAGCAACGAGGAAGTCTGAAAGAAAATGGTAAAAAAAAAAAAAATATAAACAAACTTATACTCAGAGTCAGAAAGGGACAGCTGAAATTTCTCGGCCACATAATGACGAAAGAGTTGTTGGCACAAGGCATACAGGGGGGCAAGAGAGTTGAGGAGAGGGCAGCGGACCAACTATTTAAGGAGATTTGTGACTGGAGGGCGGAACGGGGGCAGGATTTTTGGCAAAGGGAGAAAAGGACACGATCGACCACGTCCTGAGGGGGCATGGCACAAAAAAGAACTAAAAGTTCTACCAGGATTTATTACTGGTGGGCTCAATCTTAATCCATGATACGCAGATGACACCGTATTGGTGACGGGCACAGAAACAGCAGGTATTATTAGACAAGATAATAAAAGAAAGTGAGGAGCAGTTGAAAGAAATCAGAATGTATAGTCATTTTCAAAAGGAATAGTTATTAGGTTGGTGCAAAAATAATGACGTAATAATGTCGTTTTTTGACGTTAAAATACGTCAAAAAACGACATTATTACGTCATTATTTCTGCACCAACCTAATATATAAATCGTTATCTAGGTCTAATTTCCTTAGTCCGACCCCCCCCCCAATAGTTTCAGAGCTAGTTCAGATTGGCTGTTTGCTCACATTAATAGATTGATCTAACTAAAAAAGTAATCGCTCTCAGGGATCGCTGGGGACGATATTACAAAATTAAAAAGTCAACGATTTTCTCTATTCTGTTTCCTATAGATTCTCTTTTTACCAAGACATGCTTAATATAGTCGTTCGAGTGTTCAAGTGTTTCTTGGAACGATTCTCAGAAAATGTAAAAGCCGCTTATAAACACAGCTGTCATATCTTTGATGGAAAGACACGCATAATGAATATAAATAAACACTCCAGTCACTTTCTCACCGACGTGTCGTGGCTTCTACAAATATTTTCATGATATCTGCTTTGACGAGGTTTTTTTCTCTAGTGCCCTCACTACATGTGTGTGACTAGATTGGCATCTAGGTCGAACCCTTTTACTGTTAAAATAGCTAAATGAAACCGCCACTTCTACTCCAACGGTTTCTTTTTTCGTACTTCACGACTGTGGAACTCTCTTCCATTTAATTGCTTCCCTGATAACTACAATCTTCAAAAACTTAAATGTAATGTGTATCGCCATCTTCTGCCTTCTTGATCCCGTTCGTCTTTTGTCCTTTTCTCTATCCGCCTTATACTCAGTTTTTTTTTTTTTAACTTTCACTATCAGGATTTATTACTGGTGGACACAATCTTAATCCATGATACGCAGATGATACCGTATTGGTGACAGGCACAGAAATGGCAGGTATTACTAGACAAGGTAATATATGAAAGTGAACAGCAGTTGAAGAAAGTCAGAATGTATGATCATTTTCAACAGGGATGGCCCAATATGAAAACTATAAATTGGAGGCGTCAAATAAAACAAATACAGAAATTTTTCTGAGAAGTGGCGGAATAGACGATGCAAAATGTGGCACAGAAATCCGAAAGTGCAATAAAATAACTAAAGATGCCTTCCAAAGACTAAGCAAAATATTAAGAAACAGGAAAATTATGTTGGAACCAAAGGTTAGAGAGCTCAAATGTTATGCAATACCAATCTTCCTTTATGACAGTGAATGCTGGCCATTTCCTTCGCAGATGAATAGAACATTTCAGGTAACAGGGATGTGGTTCTACAGAAGGATAGTGACAATACTGTGAACGGAATATGTAAGCAATGAGGAAGTTTTAAGGAAAATAGAAATGAAAAGGTCTCGTTTACTTAGGGTTAGAAATTTGAATTTTTTTGAACAGATAATGAGGAAAGAGGGCTTAGAAAATTTGAGACTCATAGAACATGCTGAAAGCAAGGTAGGCGGAGGTAAACAGTGAGTAGCCTAGCTAACGAGCTTTGTAAATGGATGGTAGAACAGGAACTGAGGAGCATAGTAAGAAGACAGACATTATTACAAAGGATGGAAAGTTGTAAAGAGCCATGATCACCCACGTCCTGAAAAGAGACACTGTACATAAAAGAACATTACCTCGCCAGAGAGCAATGAATAACGAACTCATGTTATTACCAAAGTGTTATAAGGGATATCCACACAGAGCGCTCCACACTTATAACCTTGTGCCAGTGTAATCTAAAGTACTTATAACCATAATCATAACCATATTTTGTGATCCTCTTGAAAGTGTCAGTTTGAAAGTTATTAGAAGAACCATTCATCCTTGTGTCAGACATGACGTAGTGCGAATAACCCATAACTTCTAAAGAATATAAATAAACATCCAAATAAAGAACGGAGTAAAGTAATTGCGATTCTCATGAAACGCTTTAGATTTTGACGGTTGAAACTTTGATTGGTAAATTGCGAAGAGAATGTTGATTACTTGCGATGCTGGATCTTGGAGCGGAGAAGCCAGGATGAGGTTAGAATCTCTTCAGATCTTTGGACGTAGAATACCGCGACCATTAATTGGAAGAGATTTCGATTTCACGGAGCAAGCAAATCATTATTTTGCTGTGGAAATTAAGAGTGGATAGAAAAATAGCAAAGAAAGAGAAAAAATGGATTAAGCGAGAGAGGGGGTGAGAGAGAGAGAGAGAGAGCATAAAAAAGAGAAAAGAGCGTGAGAAAATATGGGGATGATGAACAGGAAGTGATGACATCAAGTCAAGAAAGATGCAGAAGAAAAATATAAGGTGAAGATGTATATATATATATATATATATATATATATATATATATATATATATATATATATGGAGAGAGAGAGAAAGTATAACAAAAAGAAGAGAACAGGTAAGAAGGAGATGTTGAAATGAGAGAAAGATATGAAGCAGTAAATTATAGGAAAGAAAGAGAACGGAAAAGGAAAAAGATTGAAAGGCAAAAATTAAAAGAGAGAGAGAGAGAGAGAGAGAGAGAGAGAGAGAAATTATGAGGATTAGAACGTGAGGAGAAAGAAAATAATAAAAAGTGCAAAGCTACATATCTTTCTATAGACGCACCCACACACATATATATAAATTAAATGAACGAAACATGAGCCTAAATATATTGAGATGAACGTAGATTTTCCAAGCGAAGCTTAGATGTGACACAAGGCGGAAAGTATGGGCGCCCAGTGAGGCGTGAACTCACTACACAGTCGTAATTGTTCTAGCGAGACAATATTACACCACTCCGAGGTGCCCCAGATAGAGAGATATAAGCAGGATGAGTTAACATACTAAGCTATGTCGATAGATATATACATAGGTTAAAATCTAAGAAGAAAATGTAAAAAAAAGATAACAATAAGAACGTACTTGTATTTTTTATAGTAATGTTCAACCATTACGAGACCCAAGAGACACTCAAAGTAAAGGGTGACTGTTTGGTTCTGCATGAGCGTATGAAAAGGTAAGAAGTGTTGTTCATGAGATTATGTATGAATATATATATATATATATATATATATATATATATATATATATATATATATATATATAGTGAGAGAGAGAGTGAAAGAGAGTGAGAGAGAGAAAGAGAGGGAGATTAAGAAAATATGAGAAAGAATAAAGGAAATTAAAATAAATTTAAAGGCGAGTGTAATAGACAAAGAGAAATAGAGAGCGGAGAAAGAGAGAATGATTGTGAGATTGGGCGAACGAGTAGAAGAGAGAGAGAGAGTGAGCGAGGGAGGTGATAATCGGAAGAAGATAAATAAAAAGGATTATAAATGCAGAAGTAAATGAACGGAAAATTAAAAATCTCATCCCACCTCAAGTGATGTCATATTATAGGGAGCGTAACTGATAAACTTCAGCATAAAGTCTGGTTGGTCAAGAATCCAACCAAGAAATGCTCCGCCTGTCCTAATGTATATTTTCGACAATCTCTTTCGGTTTAATTTTTTTTTTATTGTTTTAACTGTTTCATGTTACCATTTTTAATAATTCATTTTTCTTTAAATTTATGTTATTTTTCCTTAAATTTCTGTGTTATTTTTTCCTTAAATTCAAGTTTTATTTAATTTAAATTACTTAAGCTTTGTTTTGAGACGAGTACGTATGTATACACAGACACACACAGACACACACACACACACACACACACACACACACACATATATATATATATATATATATATATATATATATATATATATATCCAGGTAAGATAAGATGTAGGAAGATGACTGAGAATATAGTAAACGTTATGCTAAATTATGCCCCTAGCTCTTTCCCTTAACTTCCTGTGAACGTCATACATCTCTATATTTTAACAAATAATGTAATCATTTGTGTCAGTCGCAAAGGAAATTGTCTAGGATTTCCGTCTAGATAACATCATGTCATGACCTATGTATTCTTTTCAGTTGGTTTGGATTTCAACGTAGGCTTCATATTTGGTTAATCACGGTAAACCCAAAAGCCTGATTTTAATTTTGTTTTTATTTTCGGCTCCTATTTAAGGAGGAAGTATTCTGCTATTGAGATTAATCGTTCACTCACCATTAATTTACCATCGCCCGAGGAGACACATTTCTAGCGTTGAAACACGATTGCTATTGTGTAGCGATTTTTATCATGTTTTTGTTTTAATCTTCGATAATGAATAATATATATGTGTGTGTGCGTATGTGCATGTGTGTGTATGTGTGTGTCTATCTATAGACGTCTGTACTGTTTGTCTGTACATTAATTTAAAGTTAATTGTCGATCACACTATATTTGTAGTAATTTTTTTCTGGTGTGGTAAATAGTCTCGGGAGCCTATATCGACGCTTTACAAGGTACGGATCTTGGGGCTAATATTAAGTTAAAACTTTAGCTATCACGTCCATCCTTAATCTTTACCCTGCCTTTTTGCTCAGCCGATTCGAATGAATTTTCAAAAGAACTGTCAATTCCCGTTCTGTATCTGTGACAAGAGTAATTACATTTTAATTCTAAACTATTTTTTATGTCTCTCTAAAATAGAATAATTAACTTCCCTCCTTAGGCTCTTAGCCTAACGACTATGCTCCTGATATTAACTCAAATGGGAGCAGGTGATACACGAGAACCTCCGAGAAACGTTCGTCAGATAACTTCTCACATTGGGTTTTTAGTCCTCATGTATATAAGCGAGCTTGCCTTGGTACCCTAGGTCTCTGGCCGGTACGAGGTTTGTGACCCAAGGAGGTGTTGTGCTGCCCTGAACTTTAGGCAGACAAGACACATACACTCGGAGTATCGCGCATGAATCTTTCCTAGGTTATTTTCCCTCTCATTAAGGGTGCTGGGGGTTTTGGTGTTATCCGCCTGATAGAGATCCGAACATTTGAGGCTATCATCCTATCAGCAGGTGTATTATATCGGGCTTATTGTACAGCCATTTTGTCATCGATTTCTGGATCGTGCAGTAGTCTCTGGTGGGGGCCTCTCGATGTCATGATGATGGGTGCTGTTACATCCGCATCTCTGGGCGAGTCACCTCAGGTTATTTATGCGTGCATCCCCAACAGGCGTTTGTTTCACTGCCTACGAGCCACCCAACAAAAACAAACATGAAAAAAATCAAATTGAAAATGAACAAAACTAGCAAATCCAATCTCAAGAAATGTAGACCCCAGTTAAGCGCAGTACTAGATTGGCAGGTAGGTCTCATTATTTTACTTTTTAACGAGCTAGATGTAATTATCACTCCTATGCTAATAGTTTCTACTCTCGTCCTTTTCATCTGTGAAACTCTCTTCTGTCTTTTTGCGTTCGTGTAAACTACGATTTTCAAATATTTTAATGCAATGTCAGTAGCTATCTTCTGTCTTTTTGAATCCTGTTTTTTTCTATTTTCTCCTCACTAACGCTTTCTCATTTTCTTCCGCTCTCAGTAAACCCCTTGCGTCGTAATGGCTTTATCGCCTTGCTCGGAGTGAAATGATTTAACACCCAAAAGAAATGTTTGTGCTGCGAAGAGAATTACTGGAAAAATAATGAGCCTGCTGGAGCAAGATATGGACTGCGACTGAAGAAAAAATGTTAGAAATATAATAATCGCCCTTGCATTTATATTTAGCACACGAGAGCATCGTTTGACGTAAATATTAATTTGACCTTGCATGTTATTATGGCTTTTCTTCTGAGTAACATTTGCTGTTGATTGTCGATAAGGACAAAGACATTAAAGAGTTGTAAAGTATATTGTTCAAAGGAACCACTTCATTCTATTATGTGGCAACAACAGCGAATAATAAGACTGAATAAACAGCAAAAGTTGCAATAGTAATGCGTTTATTGTACATAATATAATGTTCTATTTCAGGTGGCTGACAAGAGCTCCTACAGTTTGTAAGAGTGGATTACGGTGACGAGATTCCGGACCAACTTATACATTTTATATTTGGGTGTATCAAAAGAATTTTGATTTCTTCATCGATTGTAGGCTTTTCGAAGATTATTTGACTTCAATTTTCAGTTTTATGTTTACATACGCTCTATCTCTGATATTGAGCACTTTATCCCATAAATATATCACATCTTAAAACTATATATATATATATATATATATATATATATATATATATATATATATATATATATAAATATAATTATTTATTTAAAAATTATAACATAAATATGTTATAAAATCACTACAAAAATAGCCATTTTGTTTCGACACCTCCGGTGTCTTATCAAGTGATGATGCTGAATGTCTTCTTCTGAGAAGGTTTTCAGTTTGCTGAGTTAAATGGACGAAATAATCCCTTTTGTTCGTGGTGGGAATGTTCTTAAGTGATAATCCGAAATTGATTCTATCCATAGTATAAGAATAGAATAGACAGTGCTCGACAGTAATAGGAGCTAATATCCAAGTATATGATTGGTGTATATGGAATAAATTCCAATAACCGACAATTACGATTCTTAAAAGAGTGCTCAATACAGAGTAGAGCAGATATAATTATTTATTTAAAACTATAACATACATATAAACATTCAACATCATTACTTGATAAGACACTGGAGGTGTTGAAACAAAATGGCTATTTTTGTAGTGATTTTATAACATATTTATGTTATAATTTTTTAATAAATAATTATATCTGGTCTACTGTGTATTGAGCACTCTTTCAGAATTAGTAATTGTCGAATATTGGAATTTATTACGTATACACCAATCATTTACTTGGATATATATATATATATATATATATATATATATATATATATATATATATATATATATATATATATATATATACCGTGTCTAATAAAAATGTATCGGGTCTGTTGTAATGGTAAGGGAGCTAAAATATGCAAAGTGAAGCCGCTTGGCACAGACTGATCTTGAACACTGGCAGGCATGAACACTAAGTTATAACATTCTCGTTTACTTTTGTTGTTTTATACCAGTCCTTGGAAAGAAAGTGTGTAGAGTGTGATTGTCTTGTCACACCATAGAGATTTCCCATCAGTGAGAATCGCTTTTACTGCAGTTTTTGGCGAAGGACAATATTCTCCAAGTCCGCAAACTATTAGGTTGGTGCAAAAATAATGTCGTTTTCTCACATACGTTACTATGTGAGAAAACGACAATAACATATTCCACATATCACTTTCCAGAAATCAAATAACGCTTGAAAGGAACAAGATTTCAAAACACTGAGGCAATCCAAGGAAACGCTATGAAGCAGCTGCTCTCTGTCCCAAAAAAGGAGTTCCAGAAAACGACGCTGGGTAAAGTGTCTGGCTTTAGAAAGGGGACTATTTCGAAGGAGATTAAATGCCGAATTGATATATATTAGGTTGATACAAAATAATGTCGTTTTCTCACATAGTAACATATGTGAGAAAACGACATTATTTTTGCACCAACCTAATATATATATATATATATATATAAAATAAAGAATGAGAAATCCTTAAAAATATTTAAGGTGCTGATAACTTATTTCACGGGCTATTGTCTAGTCATTCAAACCAAAATTACATGAAGAAATGGAGTTTAATTCACCCAGACACAAGGAGGAAGAAGGAAAAAAAGAAAAGAAAAAGAAAGCAGAGACAAAAAAGAAGAAAAAAAGAAAGATGGAAAAATTCAGATAGGAATTTTAATATTAAAAGGGATAAAGAAAGAAAAGGTGAAGAAAGACAGATTTCAATAGAAGGTTTATTGGGGTAAGAGAAAGGAAGATAGACATAGGGAGGGAAGAAAGAGTGAGATAGTAGACAGACTGACCCATGATAGGTTTTATTTTTTGGGTCTTCGCAAAAGAACAGAGTCAGGGAATGAGTGATCATGTTCAAAAAAGTTAATAATGAAAATGTCTAATTATTTCAAGCAGCGAAATCTTCACATTTTATCATATCCGTCCAAATTAGAAATTGGCAATAATAAAATCATAACATCATTAATAATAATAATATTGAAAATAAAAAATATAAAAATCATTTATATATAAATAAAAATAATATTTGAAATCAATATGATGAAATAAAATAAATTTAAAATTTTTAAGTGATTAATTGAAATAAAAAATTTTCTTCAAAATTTAAAAAAATTTTTATAAGAATATGCATCAATAATATCAATTAAAATAATTAAGAGATGAATAAAGGACTAGTTTCAGTAATAAAAGACCAATTTAAGTAATTAAAATATGCAAATATAAAAACATATACATACATATCCATATATATATATATATATATATATATATATATATATATATATATATATATATATTAGGAATATCTGATTGAATAAATTTCAAACATTATATCTACTTATTTTTATCATAATACTTTCATATTTACGAATTTAAAAAAAATATCTATTTATCTAGCTCGCTCGCTAATGGATTATAGATATAGTGATTTGAAATATGCATTATATACTCTGTTTCAGTCTAAAGGTTTATATATATATATATATATATATATATATATATATATATATATATATATATATATATATATATATATTTGAGTATCTGTATATACATAAAGAAACCCGAAACACACACATACACAAATATACATATATACATACATACATATATATATATATATATATATATATATATATATATATATATATATATATATATATATATATAAGTAAAATTGATTATAGAGAAAACTCGTGCAAAACCAGCTTTATAAGTCTGATATTGGAAATTATCATCTTGTAGATAAGAAATGAACGCTGGAAAATCTTTAGTTGAATTGGATTCTTTTGTTCAATCCACTCAAAGAGAAATAGCCCCGGATTTTAAGAAATTACTTAGACGTATCTCCTTTTGTTTCCTTTTTGTCTAGATAACAAAGAACCCGGCTGTTCGTTTCGATGCAGGATCTCAAGAATTGTTATCGAAGACGTTTCCTAAGCAGCATTTGATGTTTGCCGATTTA
>OZ010594.1:39774550-39832050 GCA_963932145.1 Acanthosepion lycidas
TGACATGAATTTTCCACGCTGGAGCTAAAAGGGCTGTCAACGCTTCACACTAAAACACCCGAATATATTCATGAACATTTCGTTGTGTATGCAATTTACTTCTAGGAAAAGAACCTACACGTATACCTCGGGTTACATCATTTCGAGTTTAAGTCGTTCTCGATTATACGTGGTTTGTCAAAAAATATGGAAAAATAAAAATCAAGTTTAAGTCATTTCATTCGACTTTACTTTGTCCGCCACAAATATTGAAGTCGTAATATCACTAGAAAAGCGTATAAAAGCATATAAAATCATGTTACTGTACAATAAATAAGAATAAAAGTATATAAAATCATATTAAAATATATAAATTTACAGTAAATGTTAATATAATCATCATAAATCCCAGAGAACGAAATATGAAAACATCTGCGACTACGTGTTATCGTTTAAGTTAGCCGTCTTTAAGAGCTCAATATTAGCGTATTAGCGTAGTTCCAATATCTACTGTTTGGCGTCGTTTCCAGCACTACTTGTGATTCCCGCGAAATTGAAATCCAGTTTAATTTAGACATACGCATAGTATACGTTTGCTTATCACACACTCTCACGTTCTCATTCATTTGGGGAATTTATATTTTGCCCCAATGGCCCCTAAAAAGATTCCTAGTGCAAATGCTAAGCATCATACCATAATGCTGGATGATAAACTTACTAGGATAAAACGCCATGAAAAAGTTAAAAAGGTTATATCAATTACTCAATTTTTTAGAATTATTTGGAGAACTGTATCAACAATTGTTCACAATAAGGATAAGGTTTTGGCACATATCAAATCTGATGCCCCAGGGATGAAGAATACTGTTATCAATAAGAAAAAAGGAAAAATCTTTGAAGAGATGGAAAAACTTTCTCTTTGGACTGATAGTTTGAATCATCAGCGTGCTACAATTAGTCAAGAAATCATTCAAGCTAAAGCATTGTCTTTGTTTGAGAACCTGAACAAAAAATACCCAGATAAGAAAGATGTAGAGTTTAAAGCGAGTCAAGGCTGGTCTTATGAGAAGAAGTTAAGAAGCAAGGTGAAAGTGCATCAGCTGACGAACAAGCAGAAGCCGATTTTCCTAAACCATTGGCTAAGATCATCGAAGAAAACGGGTTTCTTCCTGAACAGATTTTTAACGTTGTCGAAACTGGATTATAGTGGAAAAATGCAAGACCGTTCCAAAGAAGAAAAATCAATTCAAGGCTACAAAGTCTCAAAAGAATGTGTGACCGTTATGCTAGGAGGTAATTGTTCTGGAAATTTTAAATAAAAACCATTGCTGGTGTATCATGCACACACCCTATGCCCTGAAAAACGTAATCAAGACATATTTTCCTGTTATATGGGTAGGTGGGTGTGTGTTGGGGGGTAATCCAAAAACATGGGTGACTGTTGTTATTTTTGAAAATTGGTTCTTTAATCATTTTATCCCGGCAACAGAAAACTATTCCAAGAAGGGGATTCCTTTTAAGATCTTGGCGACCCGCAAAACATTGTAGATTTTGACCCCAACGTTACCGTCGTGTACCTCCCTCCAAACACTACGTCTATTATACAACCAATGGATCAGAGAATAATCGCAAACTTCAAGCGTTACTGTATGAATCGTACGTTGCCGCAAGCAATATCTGCAACCGATCTTGAGTGATGCACACTTCGTGACTTTTGGAAGATGTATGACATATATGATGCTCTACAGAACATAGCAGCGGCATGGAATGATGTTCAGAACACAGCAATTCGTGAATGTTTTCAAGGGGATTTGATAATGTTGAAATCAACAAAACGTTGGTGACCATGAGCAAAGACCTGGAGGTGGATTTCATAGATTTATTTGAAAAAACAAGCAGCCGCTAACGAACGTGGATTTGATAGAATTCAATGAACATCAAAAAAAAAAAAAAAAATGAAAAGTCAAACCTGAGTCACGTACTTTTCCCTAAAGAAAATGCAGTAAACATTTGCTTTTATTGGAAAGGGACTTAAGATCTTCGAGGATTTGGACCCAAATGGTCAACGCTTTTCAAAAGTTATGCACGTTTGTCCCGAAGCTTGTGCTTCTTATCATGTAATCCGTAAAGAAAAGAACACAGTTCAAGGAATTCTCGACTATTTTCTTATTAAAAAGCGTATCGAACAACAGCCAGAATTAACTGTTGAGGCTGACGATCCACAGCCATCTATGTCCACGATGTAAATAAACAGATTGAATGTAAATATTAGTAAATTTAATATAAATTAATTTATTTTCTATTATCGCAAAATAATTTTAATAACTGTATTTGTTATTTAATCTTACAAAATCATTTTATTTTATAATGTCTTAGAGCAAAACATTCACAAATAAAGAGTCTGTGATGTACTGGAAAGATCACCAAATTGTAAACATCTACATTTACAAGTATATACATACATGTATTCGTAAATTTAGATTACTTTTTTTCTGTACTATATTAAAAACTAAAATTTATTTGTTTGTAAGCTTAAAATAGATTTTTATTGAGATGTTTTGTCCATAAAAATCTATTTTAAGCTTACAAAGAAATAAATTTTAGTTTTTAATATAGTACAGAAAAAAGTAATCTAAATTTACGAATAAATGTATGTACATCAATATTTTATTAATAAAGATGCATTTATATATAAAATGCAGACCTGGGAATTGTTATTACCGACGTAAGGTGTGGTATATCTGTATTGTTTTAAACTTTACTTTTGTTAATTTTGTTTGAAAAATGTCATCTTGAATTGCAAATCAATTAAATCTTATTTCGTACATGTCCTCTTTTTTCACCGCCATTAGTACACGTACTATAAAATATTCCTGTAAGAAACCGTATACATTTAATTATTGAAGTAACCAATCACTAATCAGCTTTGTCAAATATTAACTTTTGAATAATTTAACTTACATCGTAATTTTACTTGCTTTTTACACTAGTAACGTTAAATGAAATATCTTGAATTTTTATCGGCTGTATCGTTGTCCGCCATTATTCATTTTAGTATTTATTTCATCTATTTTTAGTTGTTTTTATGATACACGGAGCCATTAGTAAACGGCAAAGATAAGAAATGAAGACGAACTGAAATAAGAATGAGAATAATATTTGACCTTGTAGAAATTTTCAGATAATATTACTAATTAATTTATTAGGTTGTGCAAAAATAATGACGTAATAATGTCGTTTTTTGACGTTAAGAAGTACGTCAAAAAACGACATCATTACGTCATTATTTTTGCACCAACCTAATATTATCTGGTAATTTAATCCCGTTGTTTTCAAGTTTTCATTTAGATCTCATGGTGTCTGAAGATTTTTCACTACGTAATTCTCCTTGCATTTTTCATTTCCTATCTGCAATACTCATATTAGATATCCGGTAGTTGTCACTAGAGACTGAGTTAGAACAAATCTCAAATTTTCATCAGCTTTCGCAGCGTCGTCAAAGAATCCAACAATGCCGTGAACAGTCTCAATTCTTCATTAAATGTCTTCTCAACCCAGTCTTGATTTCAGTCTTTTTGGAATTGTTCCAAGACAGCCAAGGCCATGTTCGACTGTTCTCTCATTTCTTTCAATTATTTTCCCAGTTTTTCTATTTCTTTTGTCTTCAATCTAATTACATATAGGAGATAAAGAAATTGAACATAGAATAGCCTTCACCAGAGTTAGTTTCAATCAACACCGCAAAATGCTACAAGACCATTAACTTGAAAACTCGAGCCACGTTCTTAAATAGCCTCGTCAGATTAAGACTTACACATGGATAAGCATGCATGGCACCAAACACATTCAGAAATGTTTAAACTTACAATAAACGCTTTTTAAGATCAATGGTTAAAAATTGCTTTGAACAAGTGAAGTCTAGGGGGTCTTCGCAAAGAACATTCTTCTTTGAGCATTGTGAACTGGGGCTACAGATTCACAAAGAAAGAACTGTATCAAATAAACGAAATCACATCACTTGGGGTATGCCAAAAGCAGCAACAACTAAAATGGATAGCATATGTATCTTGAAGAGAAAATTAATGACATAATTAAAATCTTAACATTCCACCCTATTTTTAATTAGGAAAAAAACTCCCAACAATACTGTAAAGACCGATAACATCTTCTGAACTTAATAAACATATTGTCCTGAAAAATTGTTTTAAGAGAAAGATATTATAATTTTCACCCGAAAGCTGTACTGACTGCTCGGTCAATGAATGACAAATGTTTCTTTTTAGGCAAACGATTAATGATACCATTACAATTAACATTAATGTCTACTGGTTCCGTCGCATCTATGTTTAATCAGGCATCTTTCTTTTATTTTAGATACAGACTTCAGGCTTGAATTTGGAGGGGACAGTGATTTTGGATTACAAACAGAATATCTTACCATTTTTAATTTTTAAAGAAACCTCTGATATATAACACTTGTTCAGTTCTTAGTCAATTAAAACTCAGATCTGTTATATCTGTTTTCTTTTCCACTCATTTCGTTGCATTCGCCGTCAACTTTTTTTTCACAAATTACATTTGCTGTTTTCTCGTTTCGGCTGCCCTCTGCGTAAACATGGTTATGACGGTTATAATAATTTGTACCTAACTTTTCGTTTTTCTGTTTTTCCCGCCTTTTTAGGTGTCCTCATGATTTTCACTTTTTTAGTTGCAAGGGCAGTGGATTGTGTTTTCTCGTTTAGGGTGCCCTCTGCATAAACGTGGCCATTAGTGTTTGTGATAATTTCTTCCTAACTTTAATTTCCTGTTGGGATTTTTTTTTCTATTTCTCTCAACTTGCTTGGATTCCTCGCAATTCCTGTATTTGTTTTAATTCTGTCGCTTCCTGTATCGGGCCAGACATTTAAAAATATATTTTCACTTCAAAGTTCCACGTAATTTGTGTTACGTTAGTTTCCGTATAACAGTATGCTGGGTCGTTAATTAACATTACTCTTAATTGTACTCGGCTGATATTTTTAATTTAGTGTAAATTTTGCATGCCGAACTCTCTCTCTCTCTCACACACACATATATATATATTCTTTGATATCTAATACACGTGTGGAAGGTCTTAATAATTGGTTGTCTGTCTGATTAGGAATTGAATGTTACTGAGTAGAAACAATTGTGGATTCGAATGTGGTTAATTAATACAATATGCCTTCATACCGATAAGGCATCACTAACAAGCATATATAAATAGTCGAGCCAACACAAAACAAACGTGGAGTGAAGATTCCGTTCAAACATGAAACTGACTGTAGCCGCTCGATGTTGACCGTACTATCCACTTTTATATCTATCTACGCATAGTAGTTGTCTGACCTTTGTCCTTTTTGAGTAGAGTCACTTGGTAGCGTAATTGTTATGCCTTCCTCATTTAGACATAAACCACTGTCTTTTATTCGTCATGTAGTTTTCTTGTCATTGTCTTTTCCTTCTGCTCAGGTCAGGTTTCATTTTCGAAGCTTGTTTTTTATTTTCTTTCTTCGTTTGGCAGACTTTCTGTCGCTTTTATTAATACTTTGCTTTGGTTTGCATATAGGTTTCCTTGAAGAATAGTGACAAGGTACTTAAGTTTTTATTTTATGTTTTTCATGCATTATTTTTTTGAGCAATAAAACAATTTAAACAAATGCAAGAACATTATAATAAATAGATTAATCGCAGTGCCTTTGGGCCTTTGAATCGTTTTTTAAATGATATCTATATAAAAGAAGGATTGTAGACCACACACACACACACACACACACACACACACACACACACACACATATATATATATATATATATATATATATATATATATATATATATATTTAAGTTCGGAAAAAATTGGTAATCCGTATGGGTAGTCCCAAGGAGGATGAAATCCTGAGAGCTCAATGTAAATCCAGTGCTAATAAAACAGACAGCTTTAAGGTTCCATTATAATAATTTATTTCACTAGAGCCCTTTTAAGTGACGTAGGATCATCAGATAACACTTCCAAAAATGAAACGAAAGATGAAATGAAAATTCACACTTTTGACGGGTAGTATCAAGTTTATGTAATTTAACAGAGAGGGTAGCGAGGGTTGGTCTGAGAGACATGGTTGTGTTTCGAGAGGGTTTATTTCTTTCAGTCATACTTAGTATGCGAGCCACGTCTGAAGAGTTCTTGGGTTGACCCACTTCCCAAAATCTCAGCAAACATTAGAATTATTTAATAATGATCTCTTTGTTGAGCAATGATCTATTCAGCACCCTTCGTATATATGTGACATACATGTATATACATTCTCCCTATATATATGTTGTGTTTATATCGTATCATCTTGTGTTTATATGTGCTCGTTGCAATCATTCATAATCAAATCAGATCAGATCGATATTAATCGAATCAGTCTCATATCCTTTAGTTTAGTTATTCCTGAGTCTGTGGCAAGAAGATGAGTAGAATTCTTGCATCGAAGATAGACAGGCAGAAGAATTTGGACGGATGTATTATTGTGAAGCATCTGCAAATGACGAACAAAGAATTCGCGATAATTGGCAACCGTTTCTTAGCGCTTTCACTGATTGCTTCCGCTCTCAGAACTCTCCTGCCTGACTGATCCATATTCAGTTGACGCCAGTTCTTCCAATTGTCCCTAACCTGCTACTTCATAACAAGTCCAGAGATGCCGGATAACAATTAAAAAAGAATTGATTGATTGATAGATAGACATACATATATATATGACGGCTGTCAATATTGCTTTGATAGTTATCTTTTTAAATAAAACCTGTATAAAAAGAAGGATTGCCGCCAAAATACACACGCGCATATATATATATATATATATATATATATATATATATATATATATATATATATATTAGGTTGGTGCAAAAATAATGTCGGTTTTTGACGCATTTTTCAATGTCAAAAACCGATATTATTTTTGCACCAACCTAATATATATATATATATATATATATATATATATATATATATATATATATATATATCCAAATGAGAGAATGAACAAACGGAGTAAAAATCCACAGTGTGTAAAATGTGTTGTTAAATGACAATCTGATTCTATAAACGACAACCACTTGCGCTAATACAAAGCTCTTCAGTAAAATGAATAGAGCCATATGGCTGATTGGCATTTGTTTACATTCGTAAAAAGAATACGCTAGATTTAGCTGCTCCATTCTGTCGAATGAAGATAGCTCAGTGGTAGAAATTCTAACTGACACCAAATCGGTTGGCCTTCAATCTTGGCTTGAGGCATTCGAATGTCTAATCGCTGTGATACAACGAAACAGTACTGTTAGAAAATGATATATATATATATATATATATATATATAAGAAAAATTGCAATTTTTACATATATTATTTATCTATTAAATATGTGCCGTGGAGATTGGAGCAACATTACTTTTCTGAGGACCGAAAATGCTATTGAGGCCAGGATAGGAAGCCTTTAGATCCTTTCTATCTGAAGCTTCTTGGAGTTCAGAGGTCTTTTCAGACCACCCACGCTCTTTCATGGCTCTGTTAGCTAGTTGAACCTGACGAAATACACGATTTTGAAATCTCATGACTTAGCAGTCAACAAGGAAAGTAACGCTACAACATACAGAAAAAAACAACTTGTTTTATACATAAAACAATCCATACATTCAGTTAAAAGTAAAAATAAAAATAATCCTTAATAAAAGCTAAAAGAATAGCTGAAATCTCTCGGACATACAAAAAATTCTGACAATTTCTACGTAATTTATATCGAGAAAAGAAGAAAATTATAAGAGCACAAGAAAAATTAAATAGCAAAATTAAGTACTTTGTCAGTTGTTTTTAATGAAACTTGTGTATCCAATAAGCTTTTGATAGTCAGAACCTTTTATTATTAGGCTGTTTTGCAAAAATAATATCGGTTTTTGACGTTAAAAAATACGTCAAAAACCGACATTATTTTTGCACCAACCTAATAGATTAACAATTTACTTAAAATATTTTTACACATCTTTATCCAAAACGGATACTTCATATCAAAAATCACATTAATATCTAATTTCTGATCATAAACCATATCATCATGAAGGGATTGTTTCAACTTGAAGTCACACTGTAAATCAGCGTGATTTCTCATTTTTAGCAACCTTGTAAATATCTCTTATCTGTCGAAAGTGTTGAAGTTCTTCCAAGATCTTCAAAGTTTTTACGGGAAAGAATTCGATTTAACTGACTGTTATTTTAATATTTTTTGTGAAATATATATACTATGGTTGTTCGTCTGATGTCTATGGATGCTATTCCCCTATTCGGTATTGATGGCAAGAACATTTCTATTAATATAATATTTACTGTTTCCAAATCTATTATAGTATTAACTCCGATCTTAATATCAAGTCCTCCTTTGATTTTGGTTTCTTGGAGACAGCATACATCAATGTTACAAGAATTATCAACGTCCCAAGAAAATAATTAATACTTTTCTTTTTTTTTTTCGCAACTCATATACCATTTAATGTCCCGATGGCAAAGATCTTGAAAACATTTACAAAGTTTTAAGTAAGTAATTTTAACGGTTGAAACTTTCTCCATCAAATGCATATGACATAACAAAGCTTTTAAAGAAGAACAAATTCGAAAAAGGTTTGCGTCATAGAATAATGTATATTGAAAATTAACGTATGTTAAGAAAACTAAAATTCGGATTTACAATCAAGTCTCCTGATGAACGGAGGGAATCTTCGCAAAACTTTTATTTATATACAATGGCGGGAAAGAAGGTTTTTGTAAATGATTATTTTATTAAGGCACTAGCAGCATGGCCCGGCGTTGCTCGTGCTTGATTCAAAAATCGTACGACTCATACAGCAATCGTTATCACTTGACTTAAAATATTTTTGCTCTTCCTTGCCTTTAAAGGAGTGCCCTTTGCCGAGCTGATGTTGCTACATGCCTTACTTCTTGTCTATATCACACTGCGATTTTTTTCTAAGCTCTATACTAAACATTAAATCTGTTACGAAAAAAGAACTAAACAAAATGAACACAAAACGATCAACTTTAAAAAAAAACTCGTAACAGGAAAAACCGAATGAAAAAATAATGTTAACAACAAATACTTTTTCACACCCAACCAAGTTCTGCGAAATCAGAATCAGCGTTGAGTTTAAGCAAGCGAATGAGCCAATTGGAGTAAAGTGCCATGCAGATTTAAATTTTTCCCACTTGTGACGAATGTAGCTATCGAATTTTTTTGCATGCTAGCATATTAGTTAACATTCGTGTAAGTCAGCTGTTGGCTCTCACGCTGGCCAATAGAATCTTCCTGCCTATTTGTGGCAGCCAGCTATTGGTTCTCACTCTGGCCAGTTGAGAATGGCTGCAAACTACATGAAAACTGCCGTAGCAGCATGAAAAAATCGATTATTTCCACTATCGATCGGAGTTGGGAAATGTAAAGTGGGTCTTGGCCTTACCGCTAACTTGGAGCATGTGCATGTAAATTTTGGTGCAAATCCGTCGAAAATTGCGGCCGTGCATTCGTTACACACACACACACACACACACACACACACACACACACACACACACACACACATCCTGCCTTTTATAGATAGCGATTAAGATTGTTTAGCAGTATGTTTTAATTAATTGTTTCTTTGAGGATTCGAAAATAAGTTGTTGCTTTTTTGATGGTGTCGTGTAACAGAAGATCATGGTGGATGATAGAGCATCTTAAGCATAGTGATGCTGAAGAAAGTCCACGGGTGAAAGTTTCACCCTTCAACTCTTTGTTAACATTAAACGCCTTAAAACATTAACGACACTGAGGTAACTTGCTTTTTAGCACTCAAAGAACATAAAATATAACGAGGAAAGCATTCCAATAATCAGTCTTGATTTGACGGTAAAATTAACAAAAGGAATAAAGTTACCGAGGTGGCTGAAAAGTTTTGCATGACAGTGCATATATTGGCGGGGTGTGGTTGAGATAACCGTGAAAACTCACAAAAATCGTGTACCTTTCTGTAGAAATAGCTAAATATTCATCTTTTATTATTTTTTTTTATACAGACATTCATGAGTCTAGCACAGCAACCATCATGGTTTTGTATCAAGGTTAGAATGTCATTAGGTTTCTGTTACGGGATTTTACCCATAATAATAATAATGGACTATTCCATACTTAATAAATACTGCGCCTCACCAAGTAAAACAAAACAAGTAACACAGACCTACGCACCAAAAAGAAAATTCCTCCCAGGAGAAAAATTTTTTTTAAGGCATATAAAAAAAATACCTCTTGCCGGGAGCAAGGCATAATTGAGAAAAGAATTGGTAATATGATGTACATAGTACAAGGAAAAAAATTCTCACACAGAAGACACGCAAACCAAATAAGGAAGAGACCGTTACAGGATGCTAATAGTCCACCCCATGAACCTTTGGAAATAGATCCAAAGAAAAAAAAATACTAAAAAAAAATCCTGCGACACAAAAGCTTCGGAAGCGGGGTGTTATTGGATCTTATGCATAATAATAATAATGGACTATTCCATACGTAATAAATACTGCGCCTCAGGAGTAGGAGAGGAGTGAGTCAGTAGTTCAAGTTTTGACCGACTGTTCGGTTATACTCTCATCCTACGGACGGGAGGAACCCGAAGGAGGCTTCGCCGAAGGAGGCTTCGCCGAAGGAGGCTTCGCCGAAGGGCGGAGTCTCATTCGGGGAGGTAGACCGGCCCTGAACCAGTTTATACGGGTTCAATGGGCATATTTTTGGCAGAGCCCACGGGCTCGGAGTGCCCACGTTAAAAAGGCCTTGTGCCACATGACACCCTCGTGGGGTGTGACTGAATATCATCAGTCGTTCAAGTTTTGACCGACTGTTCGTTTATACTCTCTTGCTACGGACGGGAGTAACCCGAAGGAGGTTACGCCGAAGGGCGGAGTCTCCTTCGGGGAGGTAGACCGGCCCTGAACACGTTTATACGCGTTCAATGGGCATATTTTTGGCCGAGCCCACGGGCTCGGAGTGCCCACGGGCTCGGAGTGCCCACGGGATCGAAATGCCTACGGGCTCGGAGTGCCCATGTTAAAAAGGCCTTGTGCCACATGACGCCCTCGTGGTGGGTGACTGAATATCGTCAGTACTTCAAGTCGAGTCAAGAGTCGAGTCAGAGGCCGTCCGAAACAGAGTCGCGTTCAGACAATTACTGCAAGACATTGGAATAGTGATACTGGTCGAAACTACATTGTTCTCTCTACTAAACCTGATTGGTCATACTAACACATTTACTTTGTATACATTCCTGTTTGTAATATATTTGTGTTATTCCATACTTGTGTTCGAGTTCTTTTTTATTGGTTCTACCTTGGACTATCACCGTGGTGCAAGGAACCGGACCATAATAGTTTCATAACGTAGCTGATCAATGTAGGTGGTTACTGGGCGACCAACCCGTCTTGCTCCATGGCTAGGTATCTTGAGCTGTAGATAACTCGCGATTTCTTGTTTAGCTCACCATCCATTTATATTCAAGGCGTCCCAGGAATGGGATAAGTAAATATCTAAAGTTTGCTGCAAACAAAAAATAGATTTGGAATTGAAAGGTGGTCTGGAAATGCAATCGAAATCAGGAAACGAATTCCAAATGTTTCTAACAAACACAGCTGCAACGCATCAAGATTAGATTTATTCTTGCCGCTTTTCAGTCTCTTACCATTTGTCGGCAAGACAGAATTAAAAAGGCATTTCTTATTCTTATTGTGGACAAAAAAAAATGGAGCGATACCATCTTGGTGGTTGTAGCTATTTCTTAATAATAAACATCAGTTTTAAGGTATCTAATTTTTATGATAGACAGGAAGACAGACGTTTTTTCCTATGAAACTCTGGCGCAATATAGTCTTCTTTAATTAGTAATTTACTAAATTACACCTATCTATATAAATATCTGATTATAAAAATGATGATACAGATGTCTAATGAAATTAGTGATATTAGCGACAACGATGTCGATAGAAATATTTTTCATTTATATAGAAACATCGAATTAAAATTATTAACGCTGATGATAGACATTTTGCATTTGCATAATGTTTTAGTAGCATCTGTTTTAAAATTCTGTTTAATGCAATTCACTTATGTTAAATGCTTGTTGTATATTTTGCTTCAATATTCATTATTTATGAGATTTTAATCAACCAGACAGTGTTTTTTCGTTTGTGAAATTGGCCAATCTTTCTATAAAAGTATAAGGTTTCAACAATATTTATCAGGTGTTGAACGAAAGGATTGGTTACATATTGTTGAAAATAATAATTTAATTTTCACATTATTTTGAAAAAAAAAAAAAATCCGAGGAAAATCTTTAGGACGTCTTGAAATCGTTTTGAAATTTCTATACGTCCACAAAGCTTATTTTAGCGAATGTTTGGGACGTTTTAGAAATAAATCTAAGGAATGATCTGACCAAGATTTAAATTTATCACCGGGTCACCTATTTTACCAACCGAAATGAGCAGAGTTCTGATTCATGGCAGAAGTAGTTGCGATTTCAAAGTGGCGTCATTGGTGAGGGTTCGAGCTTAGTTAAAGTCAATAGCTGATTTTTAAGATTTAACACTCCATGTGCGAATAAAAATTCTCACTTACTCCACTTCACTCCAAACACTACCCTAGACCAATCTAATATTACTGAGTACGTATAGCGATAAAACAGACACCTGCTTCGTGGTTGATGATGTTGTTTTTGCTTATTTTATATTGGAGCCGTTGATCAATGTTCGCAGCCAAATTAAAAAAAAATAGCCAAGTCCTTGATATTGTTACGACTAAATGCTGTTATTCATTGTACTTAGTTTTGGCACAAGGCCGCAGGCAAGGAGTCCTGGCAAGGATTGCACTCAGCATCTTCATGGGGCTTTATGCTAGATTTAGCTGAACATGTACTGTATTATACTTTTTTTATGTACCGTTTCCCTTCAGGACGTAGGCGATCATGACTCTCCACAATTTCCTGTCCTTCGTAGCTCTTATATAATTTTGTCTTTTTGTTATGTCTTCTATACCTTGCTCCACCATCCATCTAATCAAACTCACTAAGTAGGATAAGCGTTGCTTTCCTCTGTCCCTTCAGTCTGTCCTGTGAGTATCAGATTTTCCAAGACATCTTTCCTCATTATGTAACCTAGAAATTTTAACTATCTCTTCCCGATGTTAATCATAAGTTGCTTTTTTTGTTTACATTTTCTCTAAAACTTCGTCGTTGCTTGCATGTTCAGTTCATGTTATCCTCAGTATTCTTCTGTAGAACCACATTTCTGTTGCTAAGTTTGTTTTTTCTTTGTGAGGATATCGTTCAGCATTCAGTGCCATATAGTAGGACTCATATCACGTAACAGTTCAGTAGTCTTTTCTTTGTTTCTAACGAAATTTTTCTGTTTCTTTATATTCTGTTTAAATTTTTGGAATGCATATTTGGCTATCCTAGTACGTCTTTGGATTTCAGTGTTGTATTTTCCGTCATCTGCAAAAAAGATATTTAAATTTTTGTACTGAGATTGATATCTCCAATTTGTAATTTTCACTTTGGGATCATCATTTTGCTAGCAAACATGCATTTTGTCTTGAAGTTGATATTTAAGCATTTCTTCTTACTTAAATTCACTAACTTCTGTAAAACTTTTCACTCTTTTAAATGGGGATGGTCGGCGAGAAAAATGACCCTCGATATCCTGGACTCAAACGCATACTTGCACCTGTAGAATAGACTGCACTAGAAGTAGTTTCACCTAACACTGCAAGATGTTACAAACTCAAATATTAGACTAAAATCTCGAGTCGTGTTCTTAAATAGCTTTCGCAGATCTGAATTCTCATTTGAATGCCATGCATAGAACTCAATGTTTTAGGATCAATGATTAAAATTAGATTCAAGCGAAGAAATCCCGTAGGTTTTAAAGAAGATAATCATTCATCAGGTCTTATAGCCTGTCACTACAGAATCACAAAGAACTTTATTAAATGACTAAAAAGGTATCACTTGAAGATTTTCGACAGCAACAACACGAAGAATGGATTAAGCATGCAATTCGAAGGGAAAATAATCATATAATCAAGATGTTGACTGCCTTGCAATCGTGTAAACAAAAGGTTATGTTGGAAACACCCATCAATACTAGAAGTTCTTGCATGTTGAAATACTAGTTGAGCCTTGTCAGTATATAGATGGGTAACTGGTTGGGCTGTAAGCTTGGATGTGCGGGCGGTGTAATGGATAACAGCTAGAGCTCGTCATGTCCACTTACGTGCGAATACCCTTGGGAAATGCATGACTCCATCTATTTTCACCCCAAGGTGTAGGTTAATTAGTAGAACTTGTATCAATAAATCACTGTTACCCCCAAAACATTTTTATAATCTAAAATTATTTTCTGGCTTTAAATAACCTGCAAAAGGTTGATAAGCCATACAAGACAAATCAATCAATCAATACGGTCTGAGGAAGGTCGAGCAATGAATGCAACCTCTGTCTGAGAAATATCGAGTAAAAAAAGAAACTGTTTCAAGAGAAAATATTTTTTAATAAATTTGTACCAACCGTAAATGAATGTCGAAAAATTATTTATAAGCAAACGGTTAATTATCATTATTAATGGGTAGAATTGTTGTCAAGGCGTCTAGAGAATGTGTCTCGTTAAAAACACTGGGTGAGATGTGTCGCCTCGTAAAAACGCATAATGATAGACCTTCTTTACTCACGGATGTTGTGCAACTTGCTGCAGACGAAGATAGCGTTTTCTTCGTTTACGTCAAAAACCGAGCGAAATATTTAAATGTAGTTATTTTTCACTCATTGTCATGCGTCTATGATTTGACTGCTTTGTTATGTCACGAAAATACTACCAAGAATCTTACTTATTATAAAACCCAGGTTGTGTGCGTTTGTGTGTCTGTACGTTTATATATTGGCTCGGATTTCCTACATTTTTCAACCGATTTCAACAAATCTTCAAAGGACTACGTAAAATTACCTTGCAATGGTTCTGACAGCGCCAAAAATTGGAAAAAAAACAATTGTTTTTGCACAAAATCAATTTGAAAACACGATTAAGAGGCATCGCGTGAAGGAAAGGGAGACAACTCATATCGAGTTATAATTTTTATATAAAACCCAGGTTGTTTGTGTGTGTTCGTTTATATATGGGATCGGATTTCCTACATTTTTCAACCGATTTCAACAAAACTTCACTTTTTTTTTTTGGCAAGTAGTGTTTCTTATTGTCTTGCACACTTTTTTCTTTATATCTACATTCAGAATGCTTTAAAAATTCCATTTACAAGACAATTGTTTATAATAAAATTCTATTCAATCGGTAGACTCATAACGATTGAAAACAATGTTTTTGTTTGAGTTTGGGTTTGACCAATTCGTAAAAAAACAAAAACAAAACAAAAAAAACTAATTAAGACATACGTGTCCGTCAACCTTAAGCAACAATCTTTGTCAATTTTATTTTTCAGTCTTTATGATGATCTATCTCTTATTGTTACATCCCCGGGCAACGCCGGGCTCTACTGCTAGTAAGCAATAAAATTAAAATTAAAAAATATATAAATAAATTGCAGTTAAAAAAATCCGCCCCCAAACTTCTATAATTCTGTTATTTTCTACGCAGCGATTAAATCCGTAAATCTCTTGCCTGTTCTCTTCAGGACGTAGTTAGTCACGACTCTCCATGACTCTTCTTTTTATCTGGGAATTACCAATATTTCTTGGCAAAGATAGAAAAGTAGTTTCCCGTTGACTTATCGACGGTTTTGAATTCAACATAGATATTCTGTTGAACAAGCTGTCACTCAAGGCCCACTCTATGCAGCTATGGCTAAGAGATAAAGTGATGGCTTTATGATTTTCACGATGACATTTGTGTGAAAGTGAATGCAGCTGGTATAGTCGGAATTTAGCTCGTCGATCACCTTTTTCGCGTTCATGACTGTTACGCTCCTCGCACATGGAAACTAGTAAATATATACTGTAATAGATGAAAGATGAGTTTGAGTGATATGACATAATTGCTTACGATTAAAGGCTACTGAAAGACTTCATATGAAATAAAAAGAAACCTTTTATCGTCAACCGGCTAGCGGCTAAGCAAACATCGAATAATTCTGTGAAACTCTTGTCGGTTAAAGCTAAAGCCGGAGTTCTTTGTGCTAAAACATCTCAAAGCCGGACTGCAAACCCAATTATCTCCCTTGGAAATAATCCTGTCATCAAATTTTATTGAATATCCCGCGATTGTGCGTTTCAGTCATAGTTGATCATGATTTGTTAGGATCTTGGGGCATTCCGTGTAATATCGATATTTACGTTATCACCTTGTTTACTTTCAAACAGAGAGAAAGAGAGAAAGGGGGAGGGGGAGACAGACAGACAGAGAGAGAAGAAAAAAGAAACTTTTCAATACATTGATAGTTAGAAATGCCGAACTATTCAAATCTAATTAACAAACGAAATCGGATTTTGGTTGAAGTACATGATTATTTATCGCAGTAAAATAGATGCAAAATATATTGGGTGATACTGAAGAGCTAAGGAATGCAATCTCTGTCTGAGGAAGGTCGAGTAATGAATGAAATTTCTGTCTGAGGAAGGTCGAGTAATGAATGCAATGTCTGTCTGAGGAAGGTCGAGTAATAAATGCAATCTCCGTCTGTGGAAGGTCGAGTAATGAATGCAATCACTGCCTGAGGAACGTCGAGTAATGAATGCAAACTCTGAGGAACGTCGATTAATGAATGCAATCTCTGTCTGAGGAAGGTCGAATAATGAATGCAATGTCTGTCTGAGGAAGGTCGAGTAATGAATTCAAGCTCTGTCTGAGGAAGGTCGAGTAATGAATGCAAAGTCCGAGGAAGGTCGAGCAATGAATGCAATCTCTGTCTGAGGAAGGTCGAGTAATGAATGCAAACTCTGTCTGAGGAAGATCGAGTAATGAATGCAACCTCTGTCTGAGGAAGGTCGAGTAATGAATGCAATCTCCGCCTGAGGAAGGTCGAGTAATGAATGCAATCTCTGTCTGAGGAAGGTCGAGTAATGAATGAAATCTCTGTCTGAGAAAGGTCGAGTAATGAATGCAATCTCTGTCTGTGGAAGGTCGAGGAAAGAATGCTATCTCTGTCTGAGGATGGTCAAGTAATGAATGCAATCTCCGTCTCAGGAACGTCGAGTAATGAATGCAATCTCTGTCTGAGGAAGGTCGAGTTATGAATTCAACATCTGTCTGAGGAAGGTCTAGTAATGAATGCAAACTTTGTCTGAGGAAGTTCTAATAATGAATGCAATCTCTGTCTGAGGAAGGTCGAGTAATGAATGCAATCTCTGTCTGATGAAGGTCGAGTAATGAATGCAATCTCAGTCTGAGGATGGTCGTGTAATGAATGCAATGTCTGTCTGAGGAAGGTAGAGTAATGAATTCAATCTCTGTCTGAGGAAGATAGAGTAATGTATGTCACCGCTGTCTGAGGAAGGTCGAGTAATGAATGCAATCTCTGTCTGAGGAAGGTCGAGTAATGAATGCAAACTTTCTCTGAGGAAGGTCGAGTAATGAATGCAATCTCTGTCTGAGGAGGGTCGAGTAATGAATGCAATCTCTGCGGAAGGTCGAGTAATGTATGCAATTTCAGTCTGTGGAAGGCCGAGTAATAAATGCTATTTCTGTCTGAGGATGGTCGAGTAATGAATGCAATCTCCGTCTGTGGAATATCGAGTAATGAATAATATCTCTGTCTGATGAAGGTCGAGAAATGAATGCAATGTCTGTCTGAGGAAGGTCAAGTAATGAATGCAATCTCCGCCTGAGCAAGGTCGAGTAATGAATGCAATCTCTGTCTGAGGAAGGTCGAGTAATGAATGCAACTTCTGTCTTAGGAAGGTCGAGTAATGAATGCAATGTCTGTCTGAGGAAGGTCGAGTAATGAATGCAAGCTCTGTCTGAGGAAGATCGAGTAATGAATGCACCTTCTGTCTAAGGAAGGTCGAGTAATGAATGAAATCTCTGTCTGGGGATGGTCGAGTAATGAATGCAATCTCTGTCTGAGGAAGGTCGTCTAAGGAATTTAACATCTGTCTGAGGAAGGTCGAGTAATGAATGCAATCTCTATCTGAGAAAGGTCGAGTAATGAATGCAATCTCTGTCTGAGGAAGTTCTAATAATGAATGCAATCTCTGTCTGAGGAAGGTCAAGTAATGAATGCAACCTCTGTCTGAGGAAGTTCGAGTAATGAATGCAAACTCTGTCTGAGGAAGGTCGAGTAATGAATGCGATCTGTATGAGGAATGTCGAGTAATGAATGCAATCTCCGTCTGAGGAAGGTCAAGTAATGAATAAAACCTCTGCCTGAGGAAGGTCGAGTAATGAATGCAAACTCTCTCTGAGGAAGGTCGAGTAATGAATGCAATCTGTGTCTGTGGAAGGTCGAGTAATGAATGCAAACTGTCTGAGGACGGTCGAGTAATGAATGCAATCTCTGTCTGTGGAAGGTCGAGTAATAAATGCAATGTCTGTCTGAGGAAGGTCGAGTAATGAATGCAATCTCCGTCTGAGGAAGATCGATTAATAAATGCAACTTCTGTCTGAGGAAGGTCGAGTAATGAATGCAATCTCTGTCTGAGGATGGTCGTGTAATGAATGCAATTTCTGTGTGAGGAAGGTCGAGTAATGAATGCAATCTCTGTCTGAGGAAGATCGAGTAAAGAATGCAACCTCTGTCTGAGGAAGGTCGAAAAAAGAATGCAATCTCAGTCTGGGGATGGTCGAGTAATGAATGCAAACTCACTCTGAGGAAGTTCGAGTAATGAATGCAATCTCTGTCTAAGGAAGGTCGTGTAATGAATTCAACATCTGTCTGAGGAAGGTCGAGTAATGAATGCAAACTCTATCTGAGGAAGGTCGAGTAATGAATGCAATCTCTGTCTGAGGAAGTTCAAATAATGAATGCAATCTCTGTCTGAGGAAGGTCGAATAATGAATGCAATGTCTGTCTGAGGAAGGTCGAGTAATGAATGCAATCTCTGTCTGTGGAAGGTCGAGGAAAGAATGCTATCTCTGTCTGAGGATGGTCCAGTAATGAATGCAATCTCCGTCTCAGAAAGGTCGAGTAATGAATGCAATCTCTGTCTGAGGAAGGTCGAGTTATGAATTCAACATCTGTCTGAGGAAGGTCGAGTAATTAATGCAAACTTTGTCTGAGGAAGGTCAAGTATGGAATGCAATCTCTGTCTGAGGAAGGTTGAGTAATGAATGCAATCTCTGTCTATAAAGGTCGAGTAATGAATGCAATCTCAGACAGAGGATAGTCGTGTAATGAATGCAATGTCTGTCTGAGGAAGGTCGAGTAATGAATTCAATCTCTGTCTGAGGAAGATCGAGTAATGTATGTAACCGCTGTCTGAGGAAGGTCGAGTAATGAATGCAAGCTCTGTCTGAGGAAGATCGAGTAATGAATGCACCCTCCGTCTGAGGAAGGTCAAGTAATGAATGAAACCTCTGCCTGAGGAAGGTCGAGTAATGAATGCAAACTCTCTCTGAGGAAGGTCGAGTAATGAATGCAATCTGTGTCTGTGGAAGGTCGAGTAATGAATGCAAACTGTCTGAGGACGGTCGAGTAATGAATGCAATCTCTGTCTGTGGAAGGTCGAGTAATAAATGCAATGTCTGTCTGAGGAAGGTCGAGTAATGAATGCAATCTCCGTCTGAGGAAGGTCGAGTAATAAATGCAACTTCTGTCTGAGGAAGGTCGAGTAATGAATGCAATCTCTGTCTGAGGATGGTCGTGTAATGAATGCAATTTCTATGTGAGGAAGGTCGAGTAATGAATGCAATCTCTGTCTGAGGAAGATCGAGTAAAGAATGCAACCTCTGTCTGAGGAAAGTCGAAAAAAGAATGCAATCTCAGTCTGGGGATGGTCGAGTAATGAATGCAAACTCACTCTGAGGAAGGTCGAGTAATGAATGCAATCTCTGTCTAAGGAAGGTCATCTGATGTATTCAACATCTGTCTGAGGAAGGTCGAGTAATGAATGCAAACTCTATCTGAGGAAGGTCGAGTAATGAATGCAATCTCTGTCTGAGGAAGTTCGAATAATGAATGCAATCTCTGTCTGAGGAAAGTCGAGTAATGAATTCAAGCTCTGTCTGAGGAAGGTCGAGTAATGAAGGCAATCTCTGTCTGAGGAAGGTCGAATAATGAATGCAATGTCTGTCTGAGGAAGGTCAAGTAATGAATGCAATCTATGTCTGTGGAAAGTCGAGGAAAAAATGCTATCTCTGTCTGAGGATGGTCCAGTAATGAATGCAATCTCCGTCTCAGGAACGTCGAGTAATGAATGCAATCTCTGTCTGAGGAAGGTCGAGTTATGAATTCAACATCAGTCTGAGGAACACGCGTAATTAATGCAAACTTTGTCTGAGGAAGGTCAAGTATGGAATGCAATCTCTGTCTGAGGAAGGTCGAGTAATGAATGCAATCTCTGTCTGATGAAGGTCGAGTAATGAATGCAATCTCAGACAGAGGATGGTCGAGTAATGAATGCAATGTCTGTCTGAGGAAGGTCGAGTAATGAATTCAATCTCTGTCTGAGGAAGATTGAGTAATGTATGTAACCGCTGCCTGAGGAAGGTCGAGTAATGAATGCAATCTCTGTCTGAGGAAGGTCGAGTAATGAATGCAAACTTTCTCTGAGGAAGGTCGAGTAATGAATGCAATCTCTGTCTGAGGATGGTCGAGTAATGAATACAATCTCTGTTTGCGGAAGGTCGAGTAATGAATGCAATCTCTGTCTGTCGAAGGCCGAGTAATAAATGCTATCTCTGTCTGAGGATGGTCGAGTAATGAATGCAATTTCTGTGTGAGGAAGGTCGAGTAATGAATGCAATCTCTGTCTGAGGAAGATCGAGTAAAGAATGCAACCTCTGTCTGAGGAAGGTCGAAAAAAGAATGCAATCTCTGTCTGGGGATGGTCGAGTAATGAATGCAAACTCACTCTGAGGAAGTTCGAGTAATGAATGCAATCTCTGTCTAAGGAAGGTCGTCTAATGAATTCAACATCTGTCTGAGGAAGGTCGAGTAATGAATGCAAACTCTATCTGAGGAAGGTCGAGTAATGAATGCAATCTCTGTCTGAGGAAGTTCAAATAATGAATGCAATCTCTGTCTGAGGAAGGTCGAATAATGAATGCAATGTCTGTCTGAGGAAGGTCGAGTAATGAATGCAATCTCTGTCTGTGGAAGGTCGAGGAAAGAATGCTATCTCTGACTGAGGATGGTCCAGTAATGAATGCAATCTCCGTCTCAGGAAGGTCGAGTAATGAATGCAATCTCTGTCTGAGGAAGGTCGAGTTATGAATTCAACATCTGTCTGAGGAAGGTCGAGTAATTAATGCAAACTTTGTCTGAGGAAGGTCAAGTATGGAATGCAATCTCTGTCTGAGGAAGGTTGAGTAATGAATGCAATCTCTGTCTATAAAGGTCGAGTAATGAATGCAATCTCAGACAGAGGATAGTCGTGTAATGAATGCAATGTCTGTCTGAGGAAGGTCGAGTAATGAATTCAATCTCTGTCTGAGGAAGATCGAGTAATGTATGTAACCGCTGTCTGAGGAAGGTCGAGTAATGAATGCAAGCTCTGTCTGAGGAAGATCGAGTAATGAATGCACCCTCCGTCTGAGGAAGGTCAAGTAATGAATGAAACCTCTGCCTGAGGAAGGTCGAGTAATGAATGCAAACTCTCTCTGAGGAAGGTCGAGTAATGAATGCAATCTGTGTCTGTGGAAGGTCGAGTAATGAATGCAAACTGTCTGAGGACGGTCGAGTAATGAATGCAATCTCTGTCTGTGGAAGGTCGAGTAATAAATGCAATGTCTGTCTGAGGAAGGTCGAGTAATGAATGCAATCTCCGTCTGAGGAAGGTCGAGTAATAAATGCAACTTCTGTCTGAGGAAGGTCGAGTAATGAATGCAATCTCTGTCTGAGGATGGTCGTGTAATGAATGCAATTTCTGTGTGAGGAAGGTCGAGTAATGAATGCAATCTCTGTCTGTGGAAAGTCGAGGAAAAAATGTTATCTCTGTCTGAGGATGGTCCAGTAATGAATGCAATCTCCGTCTCAGGAACGTCGAGTAATGAATGCAATCTCTGTCTGAGGAAGGTCGAGTAATGAATTCAACATCAGTCTGAAGAACTCGCGTAATTAATGCAAACTTTGTCTGAGGAAGGTCAAGTATGGAATGCAATCTCTGTCTGAGGAAGGTCGAGTAATGAATGCAATCTCTGTCTGATGAAGGTCGAGTAATGAATGCAATCTCAGACAGAGGATGGTCGTGAAATGAATGCAATGTCTGTCTGAGGAAGGTCGAGTAATGAATTCAATCTCTGTCTGAGGAAGATCGAGTAATGTATGTAACCGCTGTCTGAGGAAGGTCGAGTAATGAATGCAATCTCTGTCTGAGGAAGGTCGAGTAATGAATGCAATCTCTGTTTGCGGAAGGTCGAGTAATGAATGCAATCTCTGCCTGTCGAAGGCCGAGTAATAAATGCTATCTCTGTCTGAGGATGGTCGAGTAATGAATGCAATCTCCACCCGTGGAAGGTCGAGTAATGAATACTATCTCTGTCTGATGAAGGTCGAGAAATGAATGCAATGTCTGTCTGAGGAAGGTCGAGTAATGAATGCAATCTCCGCCTGAGGAAGGTCGAGTAATGAATGCAATCTCTGTCTGAGGAAGGTCGAGTAATGAATGCAACTTCTGTCTTAGGAAGGTCGAGTAATGAATGCAATCTCTGTCTGAAGATGGTCGTGTAATGAATGCAATGTCTGTCTGAGGAAGGTCGAATAATGAATGCAGTGTCTGTCTGAGGAAGGTCGAGTAATGAATGCAATCTCTGTCTGAGGAAGATCGAGTAATGAATGCAACCTCTGTCTGAGGAAGGTCGAGTAATGAATGCAATCTCTGTCTGGGGATGGTCGAGTAATGAATGCAATCTCTGTCTGAGGAAGCTCCAGTAATGAATACAAACTCTGTCTGAGGAAGGTCGAGTAATGAATGCAATGTCTGTCTGAGGAAGGTCGAGTAATGAATGCAATCTCTGTCTGAGGATGGTCGAGAAATGAATGGAATGTCTGTCTGAGGAAGGTCGAGTAATGAATGCAATCTCTGTCTGAGGAAGGTCGAGTAATGAATGCAATCTCTGTCTGGGGATGGTCGAGTAATGAATGCAATCTCTGTCTGAGGAAGCTCCAGTAATGAATGCAAAATCTCTCTGAGGAAGGTCGAGTAATGAATGCAATCTCTGTCTGAGGATGGTCGAGTAATGAATGCAATCTCTCTCCGCGGAAGGACGAGTAATGAATGCAATCTCTGTCTGTGGAAGTTCGAGTAATGAATGCTATCTCTGTCTGAGGATGGACGAGTAATGAATGCAACCTCTGTCTGAGGAATGTCGAGTAATGAATGCAAACACTGTCTGAGGAAGGTCGAGTAATGAATGCGATCTGTATGAGGAAGGCGAATAATGAATGCAATCTACGTCTGAGGAAGGTCGAGTAATGAATGAAACCTCTGCCTGAGGAAGGTCGAGTAATGAATGCAAAGTCTCTCTGAGGAAGGTCGAGTAATGAATACTATCTCTGTCTGATGAAGGTCGAGAAATGAATGCAATGTCTGTCTGAGGAAGCTCGAGTAATGAATGCAATCTCCGCCTGAGGAAGGTCGAGTAATGAATGAAATCTCTGTCTGAGGAAGGTCGAGTAATGAATGCAACTTCTGTCTTAGGAAGGTCGAGTAATGAATGCAATCTCTGTCTGAGGATGGTCGTGTAATGAATGCAATGTTTGTCTGAGGAAGGTCGAATAATGAATGCAATCTCTGTCTGAGGAAGATCGAGTAATGAATGCAACCTCTGTCTGAGGAAGGTCGAGTAATGAATGCAATCTCTGTCTGGGGATCGCCGAGTAATGAATGCAATCTCTGTCTGAGGAAGCTCCAGTAATGAATACAAACTCTGTCTGAGGAAGGTCGAGTAATGAATGCAATGTCTGTCTGAGGAAGGTCGAGTAATGAATGCAATCTCTGTCTGAGGAAGGTCGAGTAATGAATGCAATCTCAGTCTGTGGAAGTTCGAGTAATGAATGCTATCTCTGTCTGAGGATGGTCGAGTAATGAATGCAACCTCTGTCTGAGGAAGGTCGAGTAATGAATGCCAACACAGTCTGAGGAAGGTCGAGTAATGAATGCGATCTGTATGAGGAAGGCGAGTAATGAATGCAATCTCCGTCTGAGGAAGGTCGAGTAATGAATGCAAAGTCTCTCTGAGTAAGGTCGAGAAATGAATGCAAATTGTGTCTGTGGAAAATCGAGTAATGTAGGCAAACTCTGTCTGAGGAAGGTCGAGTAATGAATGCAAACTCTGTGGAAGGTCGAGTAATAAATGCAATGTCTGTCTGAGGAAAGTCGAGTAATAAATGCAACTTCTGTCTGAGGATGGTCGTGTAATGAATGCAATTTCTGTGTGAGGAAGGTCGAGTAATGAATGCAATCTCTGTCTAAGGAAGGTCGTCTAATGAATTCAACATCTGTCTGAGGAAGGTCGAGTAATGAATGCAAACTCTATCTGAGGAAGGTCGAGTAATGAATGCAATCTCTGTCTGAGGAAGTTCAAATAATGAATGCAATCTCTGTCTGAGGAAGGTCGAATAATGAATGCAATGTCTGTCTGAGGAAGGTCGAGTAATGAATGCAATCTCTGTCTGTGGAAGGTCGAGGAAAGAATGCTATCTCTGTCTGAGGATGGTCCAGTAATGAATGCAATCTCCGTCTCAGGAAGGTCGAGTAATGAATGCAATCTCTGTCTGAGGAAGGTCGAGTTATGAATTCAACATCTGTCTGAGGAAGGTCGAGTAATTAATGCAAACTTTGTCTGAGGAAGGTCAAGTATGGAATGCAATCTCTGTCTGAGGAAGGTTGAGTAATGAATGCAATCTCTGTCTATAAAGGTCGAGTAATGAATGCAATCTCAGACAGAGGATAGTCGTGTAATGAATGCAATGTCTGTCTGAGGAAGGTCGAGTAATGAATTCAATCTCTGTCTGAGGAAGATCGAGTAATGTATGTAACCGCTGTCTGAGGAAGGTCGAGTAATGAATGCAAGCTCTGTCTGAGGAAGATCGAGTAATGAATGCACCCTCCGTCTGAGGAAGGTCAAGTAATGAATGAAACCTCTGCCTGAGGAAGGTCGAGTAATGAATGCAAACTCTCTCTGAGGAAGGTCGAGTAATGAATGCAATCTGTGTCTGTGGAAGGTCGAGTAATGAATGCAAACTGTCTGAGGACGGTCGAGTAATGAATGCAATCTCAGTCTGTGGAAGGTCGAGTAATAAATGCAATGTCTGTCTGAGGAAGGTCGAGTAATGAATGCAATCTCCGTCTGAGGAAGGTCGAGTAATAAATGCAACTTCTGTCTGAGGAAGGTCGAGTAATGAATGCAATCTCTGTCTGAGGATGGTCGTGTAATGAATGCAATTTCTGTGTGAGGAAGGTCGAGTAATGAATGCAATCTCTGTCTGTGGAAAGTCGAGGAAAAAATGTTATCTCTGTCTGAGGATGGTCCAGTAATGAATGCAATCTCCGTCTCAGGAACGTCGAGTAATGAATGCAATCTCTGTCTGAGGAAGGTCGAGTTATGAATTCAACATCAGTCTGAAGAACTCGCGTAATTAATGCAAACTTTGTCTGAGGAAGGTCAAGTATGGAATGCAATCTCTGTCTGAGGAAGGTCGAGTAATGAATGCAATCTCTGTCTGATGAAGGTCGAGTAATGAATGCAATCTCAGACAGAGGATGGTCGTGTAATGAATGCAATGTCTGTCTGAGGAAGGTCGAGTAATGAATTCAATCTCTGTCTGAGGAAGATCGAGTAATGTATGTAACCGCTGTCTGAGGAAGGTCGAGTAATGAATGCAATCTCTGTCTGAGGAAGGTCGAGTAATGAATGCAATCTCTGTTTGCGGAAGGTCGAGTAATGAATGCAATCTCTGCCTGTCGAAGGCCGAGTAATAAATGCTATCTCTGTCTGAGGATGGTCGAGTAATGAATGCAATCTCCACCCGTGGAAGGTCGAGTAATTAATACTATCTCTGTCTGATGAAGGTCGAGAAATGAATGCAATGTCTGTCTGAGGAAGGTCGAGTAATGAATGCAATCTCCGCCTGAGGAAGGTCGAGTAATGAATGCAATCTCTGTCTGAGGAAGGTCGAGTAATGAATGCAACTTCTGTCTTAGGAAGGTCGAGTAATGAATGCAATCTCTGTCTGAAGATGGTCGTGTAATGAATGCAATGTCTGTCTGAGGAAGGTCGAATAATGAATGCAGTGTCTGTCTGAGGAAGGTCGAGTAATGAATGCAATCTCTGTCTGAGGAAGATCGAGTAATGAATGCAACCTCTGTCTGAGGAAGGTCGAGTAATGAATGCAATCTCTGTCTGGGGATGGTCGAGTAATGAATGCAATCTCTGTCTGAGGAAGCTCCAGTAATGAATACAAACTCTGTCTGAGGAAGGTCGAGTAATGAATGCAATGTCTGTCTGAGGAAGGTCGAGTAATGAATGCAATCTCTGTCTGAGGATGGTCGAGAAATGAATGGAATGTCTGTCTGAGGAAGGTCGAGTAATGAATGCAATCTCTGTCTGAGGAAGGTCGAGTAATGAATGCAATCTCTGTCTGGGGATGGTCGAGTAATGAATGCAATCTCTGTCTGTGGAAGTTCGAGTAATGAATGCTATCTCTGTCTGAGGATGGACGAGTAATGAATGCAACCTCTGTCTGAGGAATGTCGAGTAATGAATGCAAACACTGTCTGAGGAAGGTCGAGTAATGAATGCGATCTGTATGAGGAAGGCGAATAATGAATGCAATCTCCGTCTGAGGAAGGTCGAGTAATGAATGAAACCTCTGCCTGAGGAAGGTCGAGTAATGAATGCAAAGTCTCTCTGAGGAAGGTCGAGTAATGAATACTATCTCTGTCTGATGAAGGTCGAGAAATGAATGCAATGTCTGTCTGAGGAAGGTCGAGTAATGAATGCAATCTCCGCCTGAGGAAGGTCGAGTAATGAATGAAATCTCTGTCTGAGGAAGGTCGAGTAATGAATGCAACTTCTGTCTTAGGAAGGTCGAGTAATGAATGCAATCTCTGTCTGAGGATGGTCGTGTAATGAATGCAATGTTTGTCTGAGGAAGGTCGAATAATGAATGCAATCTCTGTCTGAGGAAGATCGAGTAATGAATGCAACCTCTGTCTGAGGAAGGTCGAGTAATGAATGCAATCTCTGTCTGGGGATGGCCGAGTAATGAATGCAATCTCTGTCTGAGGAAGCTCCAGTAATGAATACAAACTCTGTCTGAGGAAGGTCGAGTAATGAATGCAATGTCTGTCTGAGGAAGGTCGAGTAATGAATGCAATCTCTGTCTGAGGAAGGTCGAGTAATGAATGCAATCTCAGTCTGTGGAAGTTCGAGTAATGAATGCTATCTCTGTCTGAGGATGGTCGAGTAATGAATGCAACCTCTGTCTGAGGAAGGTCGAGTAATGAATGCCAACACAGTCTGAGGAAGGTCGAGTAATGAATGCGATCTGTATGAGGAAGGCGAGTAATGAATGCAATCTCCGTCTGAGGAAGGTCGAGTAATGAATGCAAAGTCTCTCTGAGTAAGGTCGAGAAATGAATGCAAATTGTGTCTGTGGAAAATCGAGTAATGTAGGCAAACTCTGTCTGAGGAAGGTCGAGTAATGAATGCAAACTCTGTGGAAGGTCGAGTAATAAATGCAATGTCTGTCTGAGGAAAGTCGAGTAATAAATGCAACTTCTGTCTGAGGATGGTCGTGTAATGAATGCAATTTCTGTGTGAGGAAGGTCGAGTAATGAATGCAGTCTCTGTCTGAGGAAGGTCGAGTAATGAATGCAATCTCTGTCTGGGGATGGTCGAGTAATGAATGCAATCTGTGTCTGATGAAGGTCCAGTAATGAATGCAAACTCTATCTGAGGAAGGTCAAGTAATGAATGCAATCTCCCTCTGAGGAAGGTCCAGTAATGAATGCAATCTCTGTCTAAGGAAGGTCGTCTAATGAATGCAACATCTGTCTGAGGAAGGTCGAGTAATGAATGCAAAACTCTACCTGAGGAATGTCGAGTAATGAATGCAATCTCTGTCTGAGAAAGTTCGAATAATGAATGTAATCTCTGTCTGAGGAAGGTCAAGTAATGAATGCTACCTCTGTCTGAAGAAGTTCGAGTAATGAATGCAATATCTGTCAGAGGAAGGTCGAGTAATGAATGCGATCTGTATGAGGAAGGTCGAGTATTGAATGCAATCTCCGTCTGAGGAAGGTCGAGTAATGAATGAAACCTCTGTCTGAGGAAGGTCGAGTAATGAATGCAATGTCTGACTGAGGAAGGTCGAGTAATGAATGCAATCTCTGTCTGAGGATGGTCGAGTAATGAATGCAATGTTTGTCTGAGAAAGGTCGAGTGATGAATGCAATTTCTGCTTGAGGAAGGTCGAGTAATTAATGCAACTCCTGTCTGAGGAAGGTCGAGTAATGAATGCAATATCTGTCAGAGGAAGGTCGAGTAATGAATGCGATCTGTATGAGGAAGGTCGAGTAATGAATGCAATCTCCGTCTGAGGAAGGTCGAGTAATGAATGAAACCTCTGTCTGAGGAAGGTCAAGTAATGAATGCAATGTCTGTCTGAGGAAGGTCGAGTAATGAATGCAATCTCTGTCTGAGGATGGTAGAGTAATGAATGCAATTAATGCAACTTCTGTCTGAGGAAGGTCGAGTAATGAATGCAACTTCTGTCTGAGGAAGGTCGAGTCATGTATGCAATCTCTGTCTGAGAATAGTCAAGTAATGAATGCAATGTCTGTCTGAGACAGGTCGAGTAATGATTGCAATCTCTGTCTGAGGAGGTTCGAACAATGAATGCAGTCTCTGTCTGAGGAAGTTCGAGTAATGAATGCAATCACTGTCTGAGGAAGGCCGAGTAATGAATAAAAACTCTGTCTGTGGAAATGTCGAGTAATTAATTCAACATCTGTCTGAGGAAGGTTGAGTAATGAATGCAATCTCAGTCTGAAGATGGTCGAGTAATGAATGCAATCTCTGTCTTAGTAAGGTCGAGTAATGAATGCAATCTCTGTCTGAGGAAGGTCGAGTAATTAATGCCACCTCTCTCTGAGGAATGTCGAGTAATGAATGCAATCTCTGACGAAGGGTGAGTACTGAATGTTAACCTCTGTTTGAGAAAGTTATATATTGTCTGATTACGTTTAGATTAGTGAGAAAATTAACATCGATTAGTGAAGTTTACAAACAGGATCATTATAATTCATGCATATTAATCATTAGTTTCCACAAGAAAGAAAAATAATTTTGAATTTTGACATCAGAGCGCATCAAATATTGTCGAGATAGTTTGAATACACCTGTAACGGTAGTTAGAATTTTCAGAAGCAGATTATTATAATCCTTCTGAATTATAATAATAATAATAATAATAGTAATAATAATAATAATAATAATAATAATATTAGGTTGGTGCAAAAGTAATATCCTTTTTTGACGTAAAAAAATAGGTCAAAAAACTATATTATTTCTGCACCAACATAATAATAATAATAATAATTCATTCTTATGGTACTCATTCTGAAAAAAAAAAAAAATTCCGGAATCCCCCTAATTTTCAACCCTTCAAACGCATGAAGTTTATTACATGTGCAAACTACTAACGTCCCAACCAACCGGGGAATGAACAGAATGTCAGGAGAGTTCCAAAAGATTTATACAAAACTGTTTTATTAATTCCTTTCTGTAAGTAATTAACTAACAGAAAATTTCAAGATGAGTACAATTAACATCATGTTTCAGTCGCATACCATTTACGCTGGTTGCATTCCATTGGCTTTGTCACATTGATTGCATGTACAACCATTTTCCTCAAGACAAAGAACGTTTGTCCACAGGCTTGTATTTTTATATTTTTTTAATAATGGCATGCAATTTTTAAGCATCATTTGAAGAAGACTGGCATATTGTCAGACTAATGTTAAACATTTTTAAACACTGTGTGTTTTCTTTTCTTTTTCTTTTTTTAAATCGCGATCTTCTTTATATGTTATAAAATATTGAAAGAGTTGCGTCAATCATTTTATTCTTCAATAATAATAATAATAATAATAATAATAATAATAATGATAAAATAAAGATAATAATAATACTTATTGATATAAGCAAAATTATACAATTTACAATTTAACGTATATCAAGAAGAACAGAATTAATTTCGACCAATAAAGTGCTCGATCGTAAACCAGATCATTAATTACTGAATCAGAAGTAATATAAGTTCACAATACTTATCAGAGATTAACTCTGAGTTTCGTGATTTCTAAAGAAGGATTCTATCCGCGTCCTGTTGAATGAGAAATACGAAACTTCGAGTCGACCTCTGATAAGTATTGTGGATTTATACTCGTGATTCAATAATGTAAAATAAATTATATAAATTAACTTTTAAAAATACAATAATTGGTAATTCAATTTCGCATCATTCTGTGAATTCAAAGTCGAGATTCTGGGTTCAAAAATAATATGATGAAATGCTAAAAACAGACTTTGGATTCTTTTGTTGAATTGTCAATAATGAAGAGACGTTAGACAAACCCTTAGCTATTTAGATACATAGCTGCTTGAACGTCATATGGCGGACACTGAATAAATCTGTTAAATCTTTTCTTAACTTCAAAGACACTTTTGCGAAAATCCCTAACATCGAAAGTTAATTGATTTGAGGTCCTTCAGGAGACGTGAAACATACAACGACTCCATAGCTTTGGTTTGGTTTATTTTGTTTTATAGCATATCAACCTGAATGGGTTATTTAATGTCGACAAAATTTTTAGGATAGGTTTGTATGAATAGAATATGTATTCTTTGTAAGAAATTAGTTTGTAGATCAGGTTTAATTGACTTATTTTGTGTAGACAGGATTTTGCCGAGAGTCAAATATATTGCTGGTAATATTGTTTTCCAAAAATATATTGCTGGTAATTTTTTTCCAAAAATTTATAGCTGGTGTTTTTACTATAAAAATGTATTTATATACTTTCATAGTGTTTTGACTCCTGTTTGGAGGTTAACTATTTTGCCCCTAGCTGGGACCCTAACAGGTGCTGCCACCCCGGGTCAGTGTGGACCTGGGAACAACAACAATTAAGAGGTGCTTCCACGATCCTCAAAACCTCGCTAACAGAGGCGTTGCTGCCGGATAATGTTTATCGTCATACCAAGGACGCACCATAACTTTTGCCGAGAGTTGTCCAAATTTATCTGTCTGTATCTCAAGCGGACGTTTTAAAAGAACAAATATTAATAGGCCATCAAACACCATCGGCTGGAAGTTTCCGACGTGTAAAGAAGAGCTTTTCCTGTACATAGATTTCATGTTTCAAATCTCTGGTGTGTTCGGCTACTTTATTGGTTATCGTGAAGAATAAAAGCTCCTCTATTTATGGAAGATGAATATTTTATTTGCAGTGTTTCTTTTGGTCCAGCCTGATGAGTGTAGAAAAGGCCAGTATAACTAGCCTGGTTTTCATGTGTTTTTTTCGCCCCATCTTGATGGATGTAGAGAAGTTCAATACATCGATCTTCCTTTATCGGCTACCCAGGGAAGAAAAAAATAGCGTTACTGAAATTGGCGAGAATGTCGAACTGTTACATTATACTCTAGAAGTGAAGCGATTCGTTTGTGTTAGCCAATGATCTCTTCTTTTCCACGTTAGTCTTTGCTGTGGTCAAAAGCGTCCAAGCGTTTTGTGGTTGGGAGGTTATCACACTTTAACCAAAGTTTGCAATTTTATTCTTTATTTTTTTCTAGAATTTTATTTTGTTTCGACAATTGATGATGCAAACAACGTAGACAAATGATTGGATCAGCACCAAAATATCATCATCATCATCTACGGTCCTCTGAACTTCTTATCACATTAGATAACATCATCACCGCAAAGTCTTGTATTTGTATTTGTATGGCTAAAGTATTGTATTTTCAAGTGACTCGACATCATGAGAACTTACAAGAACTTCAGCAAAATGATAGCGACCAAGAACTTTAGCTTCCTGAATCGTGCCCAATGATAAAATAAATCGACTGAATAATTCTTAGAATTTTACCTCTGAATTTCAAACAACGCCAAACTTATAATTCTATACTTCCGACGGTTCAATTTTTTACTTCCGATTAGTTCAAACCTGACGTCAGCACAGGTCGGCCACATTTAAGCAATTTTACAATTGCATTGACCTTATACGGAATCGAAAATTTAATTTTGATATGCATTTTCTTGGTTACGCTCATTATTTCCTGAATGTTAAGCAAAACAAGTTACAGTATTCTACTAAAAATGGCATAAACACTATTGTCTATTTCTACTACGGCATTAGAAAAGTTCATTGTATACTGATTAGATTACAGACTAAATCATCAGAAAGTCCATTACCCAATGTGTCATTCAACCATCTCTCTCTCTCTCTCTCTCTCTCTCTCTCTCTCTATATATATATATATATATATATATGTATGTATATGTGTGTGTGTGTGCGTGTGAGTGTGTGTGTATGTGTGGACACCCAGTGGCGATAGTCATAGTCTGAAGATTTCGTTTAAGCATAAAACAGACTTTTGCCGCTGGGTGTTGACCTTAATGTCCACGTTTATATTTACATACGCCCTATCCCTAATATCGAGCAATTTAACTCATAAATATAGCAAGTATCATTTTACGACCACTGTAGCAACATTTACACACAAAATGACGGCGTAACGTTGCGTTCGATCCTTGGAACGACTCTATTTAATTTCTACGTCTCATATTGGAAACAAAGTCTTTAATCGTTCTACGAAGCCGTCCTCTATACGCACGTTATATCGATGGCATATTCATATTAGAAAATCACTTAGAAGAAATTAAATAAAACTGAAGGAAGCATTTGAGAATAAGTCTGTCCTACACTTAACTTGCTAACTCAACATTAAAAATAAAATCACTTTACTTGACATATTTGTCGATGCCAATCGACACAATTTTACCACTTCTATTTACAAAAAACCCCCAAAAAACACTGGCAGAAACTCCTGTTTACTCAACTACAAAAGAGAATGCCCTCACAGAAACAAAATAGCCGTTGGTATACACCCCTACACACACACACACACACACACACACACACACACACACACACACACACACATATATATATATATATATATATATATATATATATATGTGTGTGTGTGTGTGTGTGTGTGTGTATACTAGCAGCATGGCCCGGCGTTGCCCGTGCTTGATTCAAAAATCGTACGACTCATGCAGCAATCGCTATCACTTGACTTATTAATTGAATGTTTTTGCCCTTCCTTGCCTTTAAAGGTGTGCCCTTTGCCGTGCTGATGTTTCTACATACCTTACTTCTTGCCTATCTCACACTGCAATTTTTTTCTAAGCTCTATACTAAACATTAAATCTGTTACGAAAAAAGAACTAAACAAAATGAACACAAAACGATCTGCTTTAAAAAAGGACTCGTAACTGGAAAAACCGAATGAAAAAAGAATGTTAACAAGAAATTCTTTTTCACACCCAAACCAGTTCTGCGGAATCAGAATCAACGTTGAGTTTAAGCAAGCGAATGAGCAAATTGGTGTATAGTGCAATGCAGATTTAAATTTTTCCCACTTGTGACGAATGCAGCTATCGATTTTTTTTGCATGCTAGCATGCTAGTTAACATTCGTGTCATTCAGCTGTTGGCTCACACGCTGGCCAATAGAATATTCCTGCCTATTCGTGGCAGCCAGCTATAGGCTCTCACTCTGGCCAGTAGAAAATGGCCGCAAACTACATGAAAACTGCCATAGAAGTATGAAAAAATCGATTATTTCCACTATCGATGGGAGTTGGGAAATGCAAAGTCGGTCTTGGCCTTCCCGCTAAATTGGAGCATATGCATGTAAATTTTGGTGCAAATCCGTCGAAAATTGCGGCCGTGCATTCGTTACACACACACACACACATCTTGCCTTATATATATATATATATATATATATATATATATATATATATATATATATATATTGTAAACAATAGGAATTAGGATTACTATATAATATTGATGATCATCATTTCACCTTGTAAATTGAAACTACAAGGATTTTCAAATACATCAGTTTAACAAAAAAATCAAAATAAACTATTTTTTAAAGGCAGGAAGTAAATGTATGAAAACGGAAAAAAGAAAGAAAGAGAAACAGACTAGTAAGAAGACAAGCAAGGAAGAGGAGAAGGTGGGAAAGGAGAGTATATAGGGAGTGGCTATGTCTAGACATGGTAATGGTGCGAGGAGACAGACACATGTAAACTGACCTGATTTAAACAGGAAAAATAAAAATGGAAAATTATTTTCAATAATCTTATATTATTAATAATAAAATTAAGGGATATAATTATATATTTATATTAAGGAGAAAGAATTTTCGAAATATTAAAAGATTAAAAAACATAAGGATTTAATTATTTTCTTTTTAGGAGATGTATCATTTAATGTTCTTCATTTTAAATTAAAAAGAACATAACATATACTAAACTATTACCATTTAAATGAAAATAAAAGTTCCTATTGTATTTAATATGTATGGACTGTTTGAATAAAACATTAAGCTCTCTTTGTGAATCAGTTTTGTATATATATATATATATATATATATATATATATATATATATATATATATATATATATTCTATATGTGTGTGTGGGTGTGTGTGTGTGTAGTATACTAATGAAATATTCAACTATCCAGTACCAACAAACAATAAATCAACCAATCTGGCCATAAACTAACAGAAAACCGAATCGAATAGATAAATTTAGGACCAAACTCCCATCTGTAACCGAAATTTAACTCACTCATAAAGAAAACAAATAGAAATCTTATACCAGTTACTATCCCAACTTGAAACTGAGAAACTAATAAATATCCATCCAAATTTCCAAGATCCCCTGAGGAAAAAGAGTATTTATTATAGCGCTCCAATGCCAGTTTTACCGAAAGGGCTCGGAAGCAACAAACTTTTTTTTTAATAATATTTACATTCATTAACTCAGAAAAGAAAACATTTTTATATATACAAGAAAAACACAATAAAAAAAATAAACAAATCCATATTGTCAGTCTTGTTCAACAAAACGAGTATATATATATATTGTTAAACTGATGGATTTCATAACGAATATATATATATATATATATATATATATATATATATATATAAAGAAGAAATATAGTCTTAAGGTGTGCTATATTTATGGGATAAAGTGCTGAATATCAGATATAGAGCATGTATAAATATAAAAGTAAACATAGAGGTCAACACTTAGAGGCGACAGTCTGTTTCACAAAAAAACAACGAACCCAAATAAATAAAGTAAATAATAAACAAAGTAGCAAACCATTATGACCAAAATATTAGTTAGACTAAAAATTCAAACCAAAAAATCGGACGAAAAATAGCTATAACTGTTATATAACGATAAAAAATAAAATAAAATAAAACAAAATAAAAAATAAAATAAAATAAAAATAAAAAATAAATATATACTACGTTACTTAAAAACCGAAAAGAGAAAATATACAAGTAAAATAAATTGACCTAAATTCATCCAAGTAAATAAATAAACTAACCAATCCCGATAAAGTTACCGTTAGAAAAAACAAATAAAGATAATCAACCCAAATAAACACGAATTAAAAAACTGTTTCTGACAAAATAATAGTTAGAATAAACTACAACAACCAACCCCAAAACCGAACAAATAACTTTAATTAAATTCTCAAACCAAAACAAAACTATTAAATAAGTGATATAAACAAATCTTTACTACGTTAATAAAAAAACACCGATTAAAAAATAAGTAAGTAAATAAATAAATAAAATAAGAAACAAAAAATAAAAGCAAGCAAAATAATTTAACCCAAATAAATAAATAAACGACTTCCGGTAAAATAATCGCCATAATAGACTACCCACAGTGCACTACTGACCCGTATATGTATAAATAGCCGAGAAAAATAACAGCATACGTGGCCTGACGATTGCATATAGCATGAAACAGACTGTCGCCCCTAAGTGTTGACTTCTATGTTCACTTTTATATTTATATATATATATATATATATGTAGGTACCTACACTGAATTTTCGATACCTAAAATTTTAAATTAAATTTTAAAAATGAAAAAGCATTCTTGAAGATTTCATTCTAGTTTTAATTGAAAGCTAAAGGACTAAATTTATTATTTCAAGTAAGTAAAATATTCTGGTGTATTTCAGATAGAAATTATATACATTGGAATGTCAAATAATTGCTCGAATTTTTAAAATTTTCTTAAAAACGGCCATTTTCTTAATTGTTAAGAAACATATTTATCGGGTTTTAAATTCTTTAAAAATTAAATTATAGATTTGTGACACGTTATTTGAGTAAAATTACAAAATATAAAGTTAAATTAATCTAATTTGACATAAATATTACTTATAGCTTAAAAAAATCAGTATACAAGCCTTTCTTAACGATGGGTTCCTCTTTCTTTGATCTTTATTCATTTATAGAGACGAACTTAAGGTGATGACAGCTTTTATGGATAACTAGAAATGACAGAAATTTATGAACTCTAAGTGAACGCATTTTTATTTAGTTTTTAACTGCCTAGTAATTTTTAAAAATTAACATATTTTCAGCAATTATTTAATATTTTATTGACTTTTAGTTTCAAGAAGCTTTATGAAATTTGCATTTCGTCTCTAGATTCTTAAGTTTACTAACTTAAACAAAAAATTAATTAAATGAAGTATGACCAAAACTAAAATAAATACATAAAATAAAAATATTTAGTGAAATAGCATTTAAGAAAAGTCAAACTTTTTTTTTTTATATTTTGTTTTCCTCGGAAAAAGCGCAAAATAAAACAAACCCTTTTTCTCTAGTTCGCCTCCGTCGTAAAAAAAAAAAGAAAAATTTTTTAACCAAAACTTCTGGGTACAGCAGCACAGTTCTTACAACTGAACAGCCGGACTATCTGCCCATATGATTTAATTATAATGTTGCATGTTTGTATAGAACCTTCCACATTTTTTGGAAGAACCGATCACAGAGAACTGATGTCACAAGTTCTGCAAACGACCTTTCTGCAATTTTGAATTTCGAATTGACTAAGCTATAGTGCTCTGTCTGTTCAACTATTTACTCATACCTGAGGGTGGGAGGGAGATAGATTCAAACCTTTCCCAAGGGTATTTACGCGTAAGTGAATGTAATGAACACGACTGGAATCCGAACTTGCCTCTTCGATTTTACAATCCGAGCACACACATAAACACACACAGACACATAAACACACACACATACACACACACATAATATATTTTCTGGTTATACGTTATTTTTAATAGATAATATTTTTTTTAAGTAAATGATCTTTATTTTAATATAGGACATTTTAAATATAATTTCATATAGGACACATATTCGATTCCTGTCGGAGAATGCATATTTTCTACGAAATTTCTCGAACATTCAGGCCGGTAAATGCAATTAATTCTGTTTATGTAAAAAAAAACAAAAAAAAAACAAACAAAAAAAAACAGGGCATTTACTTAAATAAATTGCATCTATAAAAAATAATGTATAAACAGAAAATATATGAAATAATTGTCGAACTTAATCTATGTAATAATATGTTATGAATGTTTACGTTAAGATAAGCTTCGTGAGCAAATATGATCGTTCGGGAAAGATCTTTGAAGATTTGTTGTTTATAAACAGTAATTTGGACTTTGCTAACCAGACCTTTCTCTGTATCTGAGTGATATAGCACGTCGGATCAATTGACGATTCCATACAGGTTCGATTCTTGTCGGAATAAATTGTATCTATTAAAAATAAGGTACACACACATATACATACATATGAAGAAATATAGTTTTAAGGTATGCTATATTTATAGGTTAAAATGCTCAATATCAGGGCGTGTATTTGGGCGTTGACTTCATTTTCCATTTTTATATTCACACACACACACACACACACTCAATCCTAATAGGAAATTTTAAATTATTTTATTGTTCGATAATAATCTGCTCACGAAACATACCTTAACGGAAACATGAATAATATGAATGCCATTGAATATATTTTATTTTGTTTTGAAAGCAGGTTTTTTATTTTGCTTTATTCATCATTATGGCTTTATTAACCTAACCTAATACTGGCGCATGGCCGAGTTGTCAGAACGTTCGTTTCCAGATAAGACCCGGTTTCGATGGTTGGCCCAAACCTTGTGAGCGAAATTAGCTAGACAAAATTGTTCATCGATCGTTGTGCTAGCAAAAAATCACAAAGGCATCGTGACCGAGGGTCTGAGTGAACTGGCTTTTTTTTTCAAACTGTTCATCATTCCCTGAAATTGCAACTTCAGCATAAACCACAGGTAGGCTCTGAACAAACACAAATGTGCCTCAGCAGATGTCCGCAAGAGGGATTGGCTGGCTGTCCTGTCAGGCTATATGAGCAACCAACCATTATAACTTAAGCTTAGTCTCATCCACAATCACAGTTTTGGTGAATTCAGTAATGTTGGAATTCCCTACATTAATAATTATCTTTGAGAATACTTCTAATCCCTTTTTCACGGGGATTTTCCTTAAAATGAATATTGCACTGATGTCTGTCAAAATGCCACAGATGTAGGATATGTAGTAATAATGATAATAATAATAAAACTTATTATTGCGTGATTATCTTATTAGCCATTATTCGACGATGAGGAAATTTGAAATCAATAGTTGCCTAATGTAGATTTGTTGCATTAAAATTAATATTGTACTGATGTAAGAGTCTGGCAAAAGCCCCCAGGTGTAGCAAATAATAATAATAATAATAATTATAATAATAATAATAATAATAATAATAATAATAATAATAATAATAATAGGCTAATATCTTTTACGGAAAGGAAACTACAAGAAATTGGTCTGAACACCACCCAAATCAGGTTAGAGAGATAAGACATGTAACAATTTTATAGGAATTTACAAGACACACAGACAGAACAATCAAAGCTAATCGCTCAGACATTGTGACCAAAGACGTGAACAGGAATGTGCTTTCTTATTAACATGGCAGTACCTGCCCGATTGTAATGTATCTTTGAAGAGCTTAAAAAGACCATCAAACTACAAAGATCTTGAAGTGGAAATCTAAAAGATGTGCCCCATAAGGACATCAATAATTCCAGTTGTAGTTAGAGCCCTCTGATTGATTGCAAAAAGGTTCCAATTGACCCATTGAAAGAATTCCTGCTAGCCCAAGCCTTAAAAAAATGAAAAAAAAATTGTCATCACAAGTACAGTCCACACCGTACGAAGGGCTTTATCTATGTAAAATGTATGGGATCTTAGGGATTTTTGGTTGTTTTTTTCTCAAAAAATGTTCAGTGGAAAATGTTATGACACACTTTCTGACCTTAGGTCTCTGGTTGGAACCCGGAAAGAAATGGGTATACACCAGAAATCAAAGAAAATGAAATAAAAATAATAATAAAACTTACTATTTGTGATTTTCTTGCTAACTATTATTCTACGCAGAGAAATTTCAAAATCAATAATAGATTTATCTGGTAAAAGACTAAATGTCCAGGTCACCCAGTGAAAAGAGAAATTACTAAGATAAGTAACTAATGTGCTAACCACAACTTCAATGCGAGTTACCTTTCGTTTTTCTCAAAATCTTCCCTGATTGAAAGCTACTCAATGTTCGTTACAGTTCTAAATTCTAGGTTAATCTGCGACAAGAGAGGGAGATGCGAAAGTGTTATTTTCTAAGAATAGGCGATGATAACAAAGCATTATGTTTATGAAACTCATAAAATTGATAGAATAAAATGCCATAAGATAAAATATAATGAAATGTTTCGGCCTTTTTTCTTGTAGAAATGAATTTGACAGTATTGTCATGAAAGATGATAAAACGTTGTTGAGGTCAGCGATTATTTTTGTTTAGCACGAGAAATGGAAACATATAGAAAAAAGGAATTTGCAATGATAACAAAAGCACTATAATTGACTGGAGCGGATTTAGTCAAAGTAAACTAAAGAAGAAGAAGAAGAAGAAGAAGAAGTAGAAGAAGAAGAAGAAGAAGAAGAAGAAGAAGAAGAAAACGATGATGAAGAAGAAAAAGGACGAGCAGAAGAAGAAGAAGAAGAAGAAGAGGATGAAGAAAAGAAGAAGAAGAAAACGATGATGAAGAAGAAAAAAGAGGAGCAGAAGAAGAAGAAAAAGAAGAAGAAAAAGAAGAAAAGAAGAAGAAGAAAAAAGAAGAAAACGATGATGAAGAAGAAAAAGAAGGAGAAGCAGTAGAAGAAGATGAAGAAAAGAAGAAGGAGAAGAAGAAAACGTTGATGATGATGATGATGATGATGATGATGATGATGATGATGATGAAGAAGAAGAAGAAGAAGAAGGAGAAGAAGAAGAAGAAGAAGTAATACCAGGATAGGATGAAGAAACGATGAAAACGTCCAGATGTAAAATAAAGACAAATAAAGCGTAAGAAATATAGGGATTATCCACGTATCACCAAACGACTAAAAGAAATAAAAGAAAATAAAAAAAGGATGAAGAAAATAAAAAAAAAAATAATGTAAAAAATATATATATATAAAAAGAGAATGGAAAAGTTAAAGGAAAGAAAGAAAAAAGAAGGAAAGTCCAACGAAAGATAAGAGAAGAAAAGAGAAAAGAAAGAGAAGAAAAGATGAATTAAAAAGAAAGAAGGGAGATATAGTTGGAGGATAAAATGAATAGTACAAATGAAAAAGAAGAAATTAAGGAAAGTAAAAGAAAGCAAAGAAATAAAAGGAAGCAAGAAAATAAATTAGACTTGAAGAAAAAGAACGGAATTAAAACAAAAAGAATAAATTGAAAAAAAGAATGAAGATCGGAAGAATAGAATAAAGAAAAGAACGAATGCAATGAGAATAGAAAGAAAGGGCGAAGTAATAAATGGCAAAAGAAAGAAAAGAATGAATAATAGAATGAAATAGAACAGAATGAAAAATGAAACATTAAAAGAAAGAGTATAGAGCAAGAAAAACGATGAAGATAGAAAGAATAGAATAAAAAAATAATAATGAAGAAAAAATATAATAGATGGTAGAAAAGGAAAGCAAGAAGAATAGAATGAAGAAAAGAAATAACATAGGGAAAATCGAAGGAGAGAAATAATTGAAAGAAATAAAAATAATGAAGAAATGAAGGCAGAAAAGAACAATTAGAGGAAAGAAGATTTGAATACGAAAAAGAGGAAAGCAAGAAGACTAGAAATCGAGAAATAATTGACAGGAATGAAAAGAATTGAAAAAGAAAAAAAAATACCCCAAAGAATTCAAGTATAATAGAATGAAGAAAAGAAACAAAGAGAGAAGGAAAAAGGGAAATGCGCGAATATTGTATTAAAGGAACAGAAAAAAAAATGAAAATAAAGGTAGAATATAAAGAAAAGAAAATATCTTTTGTCTTTACAAAAATCACACACATGCAAACAGAAATACACCCGCACACACATACACAGGTATATATTCGTACACTGGCGTGTAAAAGTTTTGGAATAACTATATAAAATGATTATACCCGGATATAAGAGACTCGGATATAAGAGAAACCCGGATATAAGAGATATTTTCTCTGGTCCCAAATTAGAGCCATACTTACCTAAACAAAATAGACAAAACCCGGATATAAGAGAAACCCGGATATAAGAGATCTATTCTCCGGTCCCGACAACTCTCTTATATCCCGGTTACATTGTACATATTTATTTAAGATTGTTTAAAAGCCTGCTTTTATCAGTAGTGTCTGTGGACATTAAAAACTGGAGAAAAAATTTGTTGCCTTTTCTTAGGTGTCTTGTGACAGAAGATACACCACCATGGAAAAAAATTGAGCCAATGAAGGATACGAGATGATAAAGTCATAATAATATGCAAAATTATAACTAGGAATTGTCTCATCTTATTAATATAGAGTGTAAGATGCGATGGTAGAAGAAAGGTGGTAAAACCACCTCAGCAATTTTACGAGCTAAAATAAATGGTCAATGCCATCATCATAAGTCACAAGACAATATATCCTAGAATTAAAACCATTCTAAATATATACACTGGAATGCAAACGTTTTGTGACAGCTACATTAAAAGATTATACCCATTTATTTAATGAAGACGTTAAAATTGTTTAGCAGTATGGTTTTATTAGTCATGGACCTTTCTTTGCTTCCTTGTAACAGAAGATACACTGCCTTAAGCAGCTTGATACTGAAAAAGGGCTATACAAAACTGCTGGATCAATTGAAAGATATGAGATGATAAAGTTATTATAATATTCAAATTTCTAAGCAGGAATTGATCCATCTTATTAACATAATGTCTCTTGGTAAGTCATTGTAATTGAACATTAGTTTGCTTTTTACAAGAAAACTATGGTTAAAATTTCTACCAAGACATAGATAAAAATTATGACAAAAGATTGCCAGGCGTCTGAGAATTTTCAGAGACAGTGTTCAAACCATCCTAAAGACGGTTGCTACTACTGGAAGTGTTTTAAATGCAAAGGCAACAAAAGTTAGACAAGAGAGATAAAAGAAAGATTATGCGAGTTTCAGTCTGCAATCCAAAATTAACACCCAAGACAAGTGATGAGACAGTGAACCTTGGTACACATCACTTGCAAGAAAAAAGTTTCTTGCGGATTCAACTTTTTGAAGGCTGGTCAGCACAAAGTAATTGAAACATTGTAGTGAGAACAGAAGAAGCACGTGATGCAACGAAAACCACGCATTCTCCAAGAGCTTTGGGATTACTGCCTAATGAGAAAATCTGGACCTTGTTTCATTCAATATCTCATTGAATTAATCCAAAGACAACAGCACTAATTACTGACTTTATGCTTTGGTATATACTTTCTCTACAAGATTCTTAAACAATTAATTTCTTTTTTAATTACGAAAAGAGCTAAAAGGTGATATTTTCGCTAGTGGTCCATTATTTTTGCATGGCCTTTTTTCAGCATTACATAAGATGCTCTATCAATTACTAAAGAGCATTAATAAAAATGCAGTAAGTTGTTTTTTTTTTTCCTAAAATGTACAGAGGAAATCATACTGCTAATCACTCTCGCATTGGGGGTAAAATAAACAAATGTAATTAATTTATTAAGGTGGCCCCAAATTTCGCCGTATATATATAAATTCGTAGCTTATTAAGAGTTCTAGGTACGACCAAGAAGGAATTCCACCAGAATATTGATGTTGGGATTTTTGATCAAATTTTGGCAATTGGTTGGACTGAGAACATTTCATTGCTCGACTTGGAAATAAAACAAAATAACATGAAAATATATAAAAAAAAAAGGCAAGAACTCGCATATGAGAAAGAAGGAAATTAAGAAAAAAAAGAAGAAAGAAGAAAAAAATGAGAAATAAAATAAAAAAACAAGAATAAATATTACTAAAAAAAATGTATTAACAATAATTGCTAGCATGAAGCTGAGGACGAAAAAATTCTTAAAAAATGAATTCATGTTGTCTTTTTCTTTTTTCCTTTTTCTTTCTTTTTCTTTTTTTCCTTCGTTTTTCTTTTTCTTTATATTTTCTTTTTATTTGTTTGTTCTTTTTTCTTTCTTTATTCTTCAATGTCCTTTTCTTTCTTTTTCTTTTCTTTTCTCAATATTTTCTTTTTCATTCTGTTTTCGTTTTCTTTATTCTTTCTTCCTTTTTCTTTCTCTTTCCTTTTCTTTTCCTATTCTTTTTCGTTTTCTTTCTTTTTCTTTATATTTTCTTTTTATTTGTTTGTTCTTTTTTCTTTCTTTATTCTTTCTTTCCTTTTTCATATTCTTCAATGTCCTTTTCTTTCTTTTTCTTTCCTTTTCTCAATATTTTCTTTTTCATTCTGTTTTCGTTTTCTTTCTTTATTCTTTCTTTCCTTTTTCTTTCTCTTTCCTTTTCTTTTTCTATTCTTTTTCGTTTTCTTTCTTTTTCTTTATATTTTCGTTTCTCCTCTCTTCCTTCTTTTCCTTTACTTTTTTTTTTTCTTTTTTAGTGGATTAAATATAATTTGAAATATTCCAGTAATTGAAAAACGAAGTAACTGCTTAAAGAATACAACGCAGCTGTCAAGTCCAAAATCTTTAAGAGTTTCTTTTATTTAATATTTATTTTTTTCAATTTTATCTTTGCAATTCCTTTGCAGATTCATGAAAACTAGATTTATTGAATATGTCAGTAAACATTGTCTACATAACATTTCTGTCCAATTAAGCAAAACATTAAGATACATTTGTCTGGGTACAAATAGATGTGCGTGTAGCGTCGCTGTTATCAGTGTGAATGACGTGTCTTGCTCAAATTCCAGCCAAGGCTATTGCATCCTCCTCCGCACAAATACCCTTGGTAGACGTATGAATCAATCTCAGACTGAATTCTTCTAGGATAAGGACAGCTCACAATTCAAAAGTATTTCGGCAGATGTTAGTAACTTCACTACATCAAAACCTACTTCCTACGGAAATCACTGTAGCAATAGAGGCAGGTCGATTCTAGACCGTGCTTTATCACTCAATTTGAAAGTTGAGGTTTGACATGATAAATAAAAACGCAAAATATTTTTTTCTAAATCGTTACCATTTATTGAGGAAACAAGTTTAAAGATTAAGTTTAGGTTCAAAATCGTAACGTTGAAATTTTATTCTTGCGATCAGTGAAAGTCTTATAGCACACACAGCTTTATAAAATTTATAAATTAATGAAGCTTTACAAATTGTATATGGACATTATGCTTGGCAGAAACACATTATTACTAAATCTTTGTGTCATCAAGTAAGACTTTCATTTACTTCAAAGGTAAATTATACTGAACAATTCGACTATATTATAATGTAATGTTATACAATGCAGTAGTTTTACTGTGATTTTCAATAAATAATGCAAATTTAAAATATTTTGTGTAATAAATTGTGTCCCTCAGTATTATAGTGCTATCTTTTATCTATTTTTAGTTTTTATTAATTATGACCTAACAAATGGTATTACAAATCTTATTAATTTCGTAATATTTTACAATTTTTACTGTTTTTACTTATCGAATACAGTAAAAAAATTCCATACTTTGTTTGTGGTGATTTATTATTAAAATTTTGGTTTTAATATATTTTCCTTTCTATGTCTCTAATACAAAATATATCAATTTAATTTGAATTTATTCTTGAAAGAGTAAAATTTTGAAGTTAAATTGTAAGAAAAAACCTGCAGAAAGTAGGTATTTCTGTACATTTTTTCAAACGATCTTTAAAACTAAACACTGAAAAAATTGCTAAAAGCTATAAATTTAATTGTGTCAATAATTATCACGTCAAAACCAAACTTTCACACAGAATGCAATGTTGATTTTCCAAATCAGCAATGTTGATATTTCCAAAAATCAACTTGCCCTACTGTAGCAGCACGCATTTTAGTGAGGTTATAGACCTATACTCCACAATGGCGTGTATAGGATTAACAAATAAAACTGGGTATCTAGTGAGGATCGAACTCACTACAAACGGTAATGTTCTCCTCAGTTATATCATCTTAAGGCCGCACTAGCTTGGAAGAAACGAAATCATAATGAGACTTCTTATCGAGTCGCTACACTACTCACAGTGCTGCACACAGAGCCTTGCCTAGGGTGTTAAGATTTTAAGATCATTCAATGTCCATGAATCTTCAAGATTGGAGCAAACTAGAAGATGCTTCAGAGTTTGTAATTGTCCGCATTGGCAGTTGGGATCAACATCAGTGGTATATCCCCATTTCTGAAGATTAGGTCTACAGCGAGCAACAGCTGTTCTGATGTGATTCAGTGTGTGCGCGCGCATCTATCTATCTATCTATCTATCTATCTATCTATCTATCTATCTATCTATCTATCTATCTATCTATCTGTGTGTGTGTGTGTTTGTGTGTATATATATATATATATACGCACGCACGCGCGCGCACACACAGACACACACATATATGTATGTGTACGTGTTCGCGTTCACCTGTGCGTGTATTCTGTATTTGCTTTCAAACTATATTATTGATAATGTCAACATTACTTACTTCACTTTAGACATTTCTTGCTTTTTTTGTACTCCGAATCTGTAATCTAATTACTGAGGTCGTTTCCAATTTTAGGACAGAAAATGCCTTCGTAACTAAGGGATATACTTATTAAAGCCAACAAAAATCGCTTATTGACTGATTTGAAATTAAGTTATGGATTGAGTCAGAATAAATACGTGCTTATTCACGCGTTAACGGTACCATGAAGGTGAAACGTTACCTAACTTAACAACAGAATTAGCAGAATTTCGAATACTGATTTTCAAACGAGTCAACTCAATTGTAAGACTCATGCAATATAATCTTCCTTGTTTCCTCGATAGCTGTGAGTACTTTCATATAATCTTAATATCAATTATAGCTGTATTATGTTCAACTAGGATTTCCAAATTGAAAGTACTAATGTACTGTTCTAAAGTAACTGGAGCTATACAATCTTCCTCAATCATAGTACATCCATGTGCTTATTAGTTGAATAAAACACGAATTGAAATTTAAATAATTATCGTTACAAGAATGAATATAAATACAATGAGTGCTGAAAAATCCCCGGCTCTATTAAGAAGCTCTTCCAAAAATATATGTTCGTTTATTTTATTAGATTTTGGGAAGTGAGCTAAGCTGACAATTTTTAAGCATCCATCATACAACATGTAAGGAGCGTTTGTTGAGTATTTGTCCATACATAATTCCAGAGAGAAAATTGATTAATCCTTTTTGATACATCTTCCACTCAGAGATACGCCCTTCATCCTTTGATGCACTTGTAGAACTCAACTGATTAGGATTGAAGCCACGATTGCATTTCATTAACCAGTGCATTCTCATACTGGAACTGCTTGCCTTTCAAACATAACTTGCTTATAGCCATATCACCAGTTAACCAATTTTCGTCCGATCATCGAAGTTAAGCAGCATCGAGCCTGGTCAATATACCGTGACCACACGGGATCACCAGGGACTGTAAGTTTTGATATGCGTCAGGTGTAATGGATAACGGTTCAGAATTGGAAATCGGAATGCCGAGTTCCAATTCTAGCCGGGTTCGTTACATTCTCTTACGCGCAAATACCCTTGGGAAAGGTATGAGCTCACCACTTCTCTCTCCAGCTATGGGTTAATTAGTAGGACTTGTATCGGTAAATTATTATTATTTCCCAAAAAATGATTACTCTAAAAATATTTTCTGGCTTTAAATAACCTTCAATTGTTTGATAAGCCGTAAAACACAAATCAATCTACTAAAAAATCATATATAATTACATGAAGAGAGAGAGAGAGAGAGAGAGAGAGAAAGAAAGAGAGGAAGAAAGAAAGAGAGAGAGGTAGATATCAGAAGGTGCGAGGTTAAATGAATAGGAAGATGGAGAAGAATTTCATAGTCACTGAAGCGTGATTTTCTTTGTGCAATACGGTAGGTTTGTACAGCTGAATTGTCTAGCAACCTCAACACACGTATGTTGGTAAATCTACTTTCATGAGTTTTCACTGCTGATTGTAATTTCCACAGAAATCAAGCATAATAAGTGGTGATTATTAAATTAAATTTAACCAAAGAATACAGGAGGTATAATAAGTGGTGGTTACTAAGATAAATTTAACCAGCGGGTACAGAAATAAGGCATAATAAGTGGTGGTTATAATTGTAAATTTAACCAGAGAATACAGAACTGAGGCATAATAAGTGGTGGTTATTAAGGTAAATTTAACCAGTGGATACAGAAATAAGGCATAATAAGTGGTGGTTATTAAGGTAAATTTAACCAGTGAATACAGTATTGATTCATAATAATTGGTGGTTATTAAATTTAAACAGAGAATAGAGAAGGTATAAGTGGTGATTATTAAGGTAAATTTAACCAAGGAAAGCATCACACTATTTTGGTTACAAGAACCTGAGCATCACTTTTTAAGCGGATGGCTTGGCACTTGCATTTTTGGTTAGTGAGGAGTCGTCATGCTTCTGTTGTTTGGAACCTAATGTGATGAAACCGACTTTCATTTTGCGTAATTATTCAATAGCAAAAGGATAAGAGAATGTTACATATCAGCATTCTCTTATCGTTGAGGAAAATGTCTTTTTTGGTAAAAAAAAACAAAAAAAAAAAACAAAAAACAAAAAAACATATATTGGTCCTGCCATGACATTTTTCTCGTGATGATTGACCTGTGAGCAAAAAGATATATGTAATACTAAGGATAATATTAGTCGTTTATTTGTAAGGAAATATTCGACATTCATTGACCGAATAGTAAGTGCCACTGGCGGTTAAAGTTTATAAGATCCTTCTTTTAAGACATTTTCCCAGGAAAACAGGTTTCTCAAGTCCAGTAGCCGTTATCGCTCTTTCCAATATCTATGGTGTCTTCCTTCCTAACCTTTTGTTTGGAGCGTCAACATCTTGATCATATTATTATTTCCTTTTCGAGTTACACGTGACATTTATTTTAGTTTTGTTGTTGTTGATAGTCCACAAGTGATATCATTTCTTTTATTTGCTATAGTTCTTTGTTTCTGATTCCATAGCATCAGTTCAGAATGTTCGAAGAAAGAGGGTCCTCTCTGTGACTGACAAGCTTAATTCGCTCGAAGCTACTTTAACAATTGATATGAGAAAGCGGTTGTACACAGCTGACTGTTTAAATATTTCTGAACGCCATGCATAACATGAAAGCCTCGATCTGATGTGGCTATTAAAAAAACACGACCCGGGCTTTCAGGTTAATGTTTTGGTTTTATAACAGTTCGTAGTGTTGGCTGAAATTATCCCAAGCAAAGCCTAATCTATGTTTAATTCCCTTACCTACTCTTCTAAATTTGTTATAATGCCATTACGACTTTATTCCAATTCCAGATCATAGTTTCTGTTTTGAAAGTTTTATCTTGAGTTCTGTTTCCTGGGAAATTTGGTAGAGGATGTTGATTTTCCGTTCAAGATTATTCTTAACTTAAATATGAATACCAATGTCATTAGCATAACCGCCCCCTCATCACCAGAACATTGGCATTGGGAGGGAAAGCAGGATCTCTGTATTCTCTTAGTAGATTCGTTTGGGATGTGATATGGTAGGGTTAAATGAGCATTAACGGTGCCACTATCTTCAAACTTGTCCCAAAAGTGTCGAGTAGTGAATTTGAAAAATTCGTAGCATTAGGCATTTACAATAACCCAATTATGCAACTCTGATCGACATACATGAATTGAACATACTAACAACGGATTTTGATATTAGTTTTTTTTTTTTTTCTCTAGGCTAGGTAATCTATATGTATGAATGGATTATATAGCGGTTATATGGAAGCAAAGATATTAAATGGACTCTATTGTACCAAATTATTGGAATAATCATGTCGGTGAGAAATTTCCAAATTCTATGATCATTTATAATTCTATTTCTTTCAATGTTAGTAATTGAACACGTACGGTACGCTCTGTCATTCTTCTTTTTCTATGTGCCGTGTCTCTTTAGAACGTTGGCGATTATGGCTCTCCACAATTTCCTGTCCTTTGTGGTTCTTAGTAAGGTATATCCATTAGTGCAGGTTGACTTTTCATTTTTTTTTTTTAGAAAATCAATATTACAAATATTGGAAAACCTGTGGTTTCACGTGATAATTATTGACACCGAGAATTCATAGCTTTTAGCAATTTTTGAGCATTTAGTTTTAAAAACCGGCTGAAAAATGGACAGAAATACCTTATTTCCGACTTCCAAATTTTACAACTTCAATAATAAATTCAAATAAAGTTGATATATTTTGTATCAGAAACATTGAATAGAAAATATATTGAAACCAGATTTCTAATTATAAATCACCACAAACAAAATATTTAATTGTTTTTATTCCATTCGGTAACTATAAACTGTGTAAAAAATTGTAAAAAAATTACAAAACATTCTACTCAATGAATAAGATTTATTAGGTTATTTGTGAGATCATTTGTTAAATCATAATTAATAAAACAAAAAAAAATATAAATGTGTATATTACAGCATAATACTGCTGGGCACAAATTATAAGACAGAATGTTTGAAATTTGGATTGTTTATTGAAAATCACACGAAAATTACTGCACTTTATAACATATTACATCATAATATAGTTAAATTGTTCATTTTATATCCTTTTGAAGGATTTTACATTAGTAATAATGTACTTGAGTCATGCATCTTGTCCATATACAATTTGTGACGATTCAGTAAATTTATAAATTTTATAAAACTGTGCTATAACGCTTTCGCTGTTCCCCAGAATGAAATTCCATCGCAGCTCATTTAAATATAAACTTAATCTTTAAACTCATCTCCTCAAAAAACGGTAACGATTTGGAAAAGAATATTTTGTGTCTTTATTTATTATGTCAAACATTCTAATTGAGTGCAATGCCAGTGTTCCAAAATCGGCCAGCCCTAATGTCCTTTTGCTATCATTCCTAATCTCTGCTCTGCCAACAATTTACACAAGACAGATTAGGCATTGCTTTTCTCTATCAATATGCCCCGGGAGTGTCAAATTCCCTAAGCTTTCTTTCTTAATTCGGTCATGGAAATTTCAATTGTCTCTTTCTGATTCTTATTATAAGTGTGTTTTTTGTTCCTGTTTTCCTTAAAACTGCCTAGTTACTCACATATTCAGTCCATGGTACTCTCAGCATCCTTTCGCAGAACCATATTACTGTTGTCGCAAGTCTCTTCATCATCTGGGAGGAAATTGTCCAGCATTTTCTGCCATAGAGAAGTATCGATATTACATAAGAATTCATACGCTTCTCTTTCTTTCAAATGAAACTTTCATGTTTTCTTAATAATTTGTTTAGATTTATGAAGACATTTGATTCCTACTAGATGGAATTTCAAATTGTATATCTTTTTAACGCTATCATTATACATTTCTTTTCAATTGCGTTATTCAGGGGTCTGTCGTATCGCAATTTGTGTGACGACTTGATCCTATACAAGTTGCCTAGTGTTACTCGTTAGATTGGAAAGTGGTCGCTTTGAGAGTTGATTTTAAGGTTCACTTTTATATGTACGAAAGGCTCTATCACTGATACCCAGTACTTTATCCCAAATCATATAAATAAAATATAATAAATATAGCATACCTTAAAACTATATTTTTCATATATATATATATATTTATATATATATATATATATATATATATATATATATAGTTGTGTGTGTGCGTATCAGTAGTATCGGAGTTTTGGGGATAATATAAATGATGAATTATTGTCAGTGTTCGATTGTATATATATGTTTCCGTTTATGTTACCAAAATTGATACGAGGTTCATTTTTGTACTTGTCTAGGTATTCTTCCACACAAAGAATATCTACTGCAGAATGTTTCCTGAGAAAAATATTGAAAATCTTCGCCATTATGTACTAGATGAAATAAGTTAGAAGTAATAATTCTTAATGAGAAATCGAAGAGCCAAGTTTGAATTTTCTAACGCACAAATATCCTTCGGAATGGTACGAATTCATCTCCTCCACCCAGTTATGGGTTAAATAGTAGTCCTTGTATCTGGAAAAAAATTGTTAGTCTCAAAAAATGATAATGCAATATTCACTCGCAAAAATATATTCTTACAATTCAAATTATGTTTCGTTTTTAAATAACCCACAATGGCTTGATAAGCCGTAAAAACAACAAAAACTATGTGTTGGGTTCATCACTTTGAGATAGAGACAATCCATCCAGTGAAAACACCCATTCTCCCCTTCACCAAAGAAGGCTACGGTCGTTTCATCTGTAGGGATGCAGATGCATTGTTTATTGATTATTAAAGGCCACGTCATCAACGTCAACTTACTGAGGAAGTAACGAAAGGCTATCAAGACCAAACACCCAGGAAAACTGAAGGGGTCTTGTGTCATCAAGACAATGCTACAGCACACAAATCCTTGGTTTCAATGGCTGCTCTTCCGCAGCATAAAAAAAAACTCTTGGCAGGGAACCAGTATTGCAGGGATGACGCCCTCATATATGCCGCTGTTGAACTTTTTAACCAGCTGAACAGTCATATGTCAGTTTACCTTGAAAGCAACAATACAGTTATTAATAAAAAGAGCTGAAATTAATGCATTCACACCTCTAGCATCATTCCTTCATAGTCAGTCTTCATTTCAGCTTACCTTCGTATTAGTACAGATTTGAGTCCTACTTAAATATGACGTTTCCGTGGTAGAATTGATTACGGCATCGTTCTTGAAAGACTATATCCCTTAATAAGATACATGTGTCAGTTGATAGTCCTTCATATGTATTTAACTCTACATGGAGGTCATTTGAATTCTGGTATGGATGATTAGTTTGCCTAGTGACTCAGTTATAAATACGAACAATATTTATCTATACACTCAAGTACATATATATCTAGTGTTTACCAATGAACGCAAGTATAAATATAGCCATGTAAAAAATCAACCAATATTTTATGTATGAACCCAAGTTTATCTATAGATACATGTAAAGACACCGAATATTTTGCCTATAGGTTAAAGTATAAATACCACCACTGTTTCTAGTAGTCTCATGTAGAAACAGGAGCAATATTTAACTAAAGAAAAGTATAATAATAAAAAATAAAACGACATTTCGACCGTAACTAATTCATGTCTTATAAATCATCAACCAACCAGTATCGAAATTCCCGCTAATTGATTTAATGATTAGAGCGAATTCAAAATGAACTCAAAACTTTATAATTCTTTACCCGAAAATTTAAGTAACCAATGGTTTATCACTTGAAGTGAACTTTTCAAATTTTAATTCATTACATTAATTTATTATAATTTATTACCAAGGAGGAACATCAAACATGAGTTGTTGATTAATATGGAAGCAATCTCAAAGACCGTTAACGTAAGTAAGGGAAATAATATCCACAATGAGAATATTATAAGTAATTATATTTAAATGACACATGGCTTGGAAAAGGTGACTCTAATGGTTTGCATCATTCATTATCAAAGCTGTAAAATAAAGAATAAACAATGATTGTTTATATGTTATATATGAAAATAAAGAATTCTGGTATGTAAAGTATTGGTGTAAATGATGGAGTCCATTACGCGCACATCACTTTAAATCTTTACTCCATATCTTTATGAAGGTGGTGTAATAGATATCGGTTCGAAATGAGAAATTGAAGAGCCGAGTTCAAATTCTAGTCGAGTTCATTATATTCCCTTACGCGCAAATACCCTTGAGAAAGGTAGGAATCCGTCACTTCTCCTCTCAGTTGCATGGGATGCTGAGCTCATGATCTTTGGTTGACAACCAAGCTAGAAGAGGGACAACTTTGAAGTCAAAACTGATTGGGTATAGGGCTAGCTATTTCATCCTATTTCATCCTACTTGCTACAGGAACAACTACAGCAACACCTTGTGTTTCTGAGAGCTGTGGCCACATACTCTAAATGGAGTCTACAAGACTTGGGTGAGTGTGAGTAATATCTTTATTCAAAAAGCCAAACTATTAGGTTGGTGCAAAAATAATGACGTAATAATGTCGTTTTTTGACGTTAAAAAACGACATTATTACGTCATTATTTTTGCACCAACCTAATATAATATATGAATAACTTTGGGCCTGATTTTGGTTTATATAGTTGTGTATGGTGTGAGTAGACGGGTCGAGTTAATCCCATGAAATTAGACGTTTTTATATTCAAAGTTATTTGAATGCTGTAAAAATTATTTCCATTTTTAATTTATGGCCGTGTTGACTTTCACGATCAGATTATATTCAATCTTGAAAGTCCCAATCACTTCCAGTAATCTTAATTTAGTACTTCCCTATGTCTTTTCTATAAAATTCTATATTTCTTCCATATGAATTTATATATATTATCATGTTAACTGTTCTGAGGGGCTTTCTTCTTTGGTACCTCGATGTTACAAATTTAAACGCAGTACTAGATTTGCAGTTAGGTCTCATAATTTTACGGTGGAAATTTCTAGATGTAACCGTAAGTTGTATGCTAACAGTTTCTTCTTTCTCACTTTTCGCTTGTGGAACTCTCTTCTCGTTTCTTGCTTTCCAGTCCTTCAAAAATTTAAATGCAATGTCAGTTGTCATCTTCTGTCTCTTTCATTCCTGTTCTTTTATCGTATCTCTCTCTCTCCTTAATGAGGATTTCTTTCAAATACGTTCACAGTAAATACTTTTGTCTCCGTGGCTTTAGCACCTTGCTTAAAATAAGTAAAAAAAGAAAGCAACAAGATGAAGAAAACTTATAGGAAAGGTTGATTTAAAGCGTCTTTCTGATTTTTGACGATCTTTCTGACAATAAATTCTCAATGAGTGATCCAAATACAGTGTAACCCGGACATAAGAGAGTTGTCGGGACCGGAGACAAAGTATCTTATATCAGGGTTTATCTTATATCCGGGTTTATCTTATATCCGGGTTTGGTCTATTTTGTTTAGGTAAGTATGGCTCTAATTTGGGATCAGATAAAATATCTCTTATATCCGGGTTTCTCTTATATATGGGTCTCTTATATCCGGGTTACACTGTATATCGATCAGAACTTGTATTAAACTGAGACTTTGTAAGCCAAATGACCACTTAAACTGTCGTCGAAGATCAATCAGAGAACAACGCTATTAGAGACAGCTATTAGATTTTCAAACCAGGTTGGCTATGTTATGTCTGGAAATTATCTCTATGCTTTATTATTCGGCACACCAAAGCCAAATCTCATGATAACAAGGTGCATGATTTGCAGTCGATGTTTGCTGAGGGCCCCCACCACTGGATTAGCGCCCGCAACATGCCATGACATAAAAGGGAACTCTCTATATATTATTAATGCAATTTCTGTGTAGGCGTTCATAGATGGATTATTGAAGCTGATCATTATTGATACAGTCCAAAAACTGGTCATATTTAGTTGCTTATCTGATCTGATACCGTTGAGTATGTGTGAGTATTGTTGTGTTGTCAACTAATATCTGTCTAATATTATGTTGTAACGTTCATATAACTGCTCTCATGATGTCTAATGTGTAGACGAGGTTCAGTTCTGCTTCATGACAATGCCCGGACATATGTTAGCAGAATGACACTGCAGAAACATCACCGTCATATTCCTCTGATCTCACACCCACTGATTATCAGTTTTGTTTAGCTCGCACTTGTACACACAGACACAGGTATGTATATATATATGAGCGCTTTTCGGCGTTAGTTATTGTTACGGCTCTGTCTTAGTTTGATTTATGCGTTTATACGTGTATGTGTGTATCGGTGTGATGAACAAAGTGCGATTTCTTTGTAACATTTGTTACTCGAAAGTTAATAGATATATTAAATTAACGAGTGAATACTGTCAGGATTTGTACATACGTAATGTGGTTACTTAGTAAGCTTTTGTTTAGAGTGTTTTGTTTAGCTCGCGTGTGTACACATACACAAACACACACACACAAATACACAGGTATATATAAGAGAGCTTTTCAGCGTTATTTATTGTTATGGTTCTGTCTTAGTTTGATTTCTAGAGGTTGCATAATATTAGGTTATTTGGAAGATAATACCCTATTTTAGAATAAACCATTTGTATTCTAATACATTGTTATAACAATTGCACAAAAATATATTACTCATTCCTAATCATTAAATTGTCCCCTTTTTTAATTTCATATCAAGCTCTTTCTGAATTTAACTTAAAACATTATGCACCTCACATCTTGAAGATGGAAAAAAAAGAGATAAGTTTACTTTTTTAGCATGAGTTCAAGCTTGGTCATAATATTTATCAAATTGCTGCCAACATTAACAGCCTATCAGGTGACGGATTCACTTGTAATGGAACGGTACGGTGCTAATTTCTAAATATCTGCGGCAGAATTTGACGATCGAGGTGGTAAAGGGCGTTCATCTGCAGTTGAAAGCCAACATCTGAAAGCACAAGTCGAACAAAATCCACATCAAAGTGTCAGATATTTGTCTCAGATAATCGGTGTCAGAATTTCAGTAATAACGGACCATCTCAAGAAAAGGAGATTAAACTCGAAAAAATAGTTCTATATGAACTCAATGGAAGTCAAAGAGTTCGACGTTTTGAAGTGCGTTCGATGCCGCAACTGCAAAATTCGAATGGTCCATTTCTTGATGGAATAATAATTTTGATGAGAAATGTTTTTAATCATGACGACGGATCCAAACGCTTTCTATAACCGAAATTGCAACAGCAGAAGATTATGGTGACTGTCTGGTGGTCCGCTAATGGCATTATCCATGACAGCTTTCTTGAATCTAAAGTTTAATATTGAAGTTGAATGCTTAGCAACTGGAAGAAATACATATTCAGTTAAGTAAAATGCACTGATTAAAGGACGAGGTCAAGTTCTGCTTCATGACAATGTCCGGACATATTTTAGAAGAATAACACTGTAGAAGCTTCACTGTCTTCTGATCTCACATCCACTGATTATAACTTTTTCGGACATCTTGAAAATTTCTTAAGCCATCTCCTTTGCAACGGAATGTTTTTTGGCGTCCAAACCATTACTGTTTTATCGTTAAGACAAAGAAACGGGTAACTGAAGGACAGAAATGTATAGATCTTCTGGGTTACTATTTTGACTGACTTATACATTATTTAAATACATTAACTAAGGAATAAGAGATGATTCTAAAATGGGAAATTATTTCCCGAACAACCTAATACTTTTATTTTTCGTAAGAGTCTTTGTTTTTCAATTTTTATTTCGTCTATTTTCGCATTTCTTTACTTAGCAGTTTTGGTTTTAATAGTGTTGTACTTCTGGTACTTTACCGATTCTGTCTATCTTCCTCACTCTTTCACTCTCTCTATATCTATCTGTTTATCTATCTGAAGAAATATAGTTTTAAGTTGTGCTATATTTACGGGCTAAAGTGCTCAATATCAGAGATAGAGCGTATATAAATATAAAAGTGAACATTGAAGTGAACACTCAGAAGTGACAGACTGTTTCATGCTAGATGCTGGCGAGAGAATAAATAAACATAGAAAATAAAAAAATGCTAATAAATAAAAACAAGTAAAATAAATAACCCAAATAAATAAATAAACATGCCAGTCCCGCCAAAATAACCGCCAGAATGTA
>OZ010594.1:39837050-39932050 GCA_963932145.1 Acanthosepion lycidas
TGAGTTCATTTCTTAGGAGATATATTTGGAAAAGCAAACCAAGGAAATATTTGTTATTTATGTAAACGTAATGTTGAAATCTTTTGTAGCGATTATTAGTAATAGAATAAATTAGATACAAAGTGTGTTTTTAATGATATGAAACAAACAATTTAGAAAGAATATAAAATGTGTTAATGAAGGTGTGTGAGTGTGTGTAGAAACGTCTTTTTTGTACATTCGTATGTGAATAATTCAAGAGAGAGGTTGTGACTTACATTTTGAGAAGAGTACTTTGCTAGAATTATTAGGTATGACTCTGTGCTGTCGAATAAGCTTAAGACATTGTATGTTGTGTACTATACTGCGTTATGTTCAATGCGACACGAGGTTCGCTGGGGATTGAAAAATCCACCCAGAGAGGAAAAAACATGTCATCTTTCAGGCATTTTGTAGCTAAACGAAAAATGGGTTACAGTTTCCTACGCGCCTTTTTCTTATATGCTGATTTTTGGCAATAGTCATTAGCAGAGGTCTTTTGGCGGACAAGTGCGATAATTCAGCAATTTCTCTCAACTTCAGGATGTGGTCGACATGGTTCTCCACAACTTCCTTTTTTGTTTCCTTCATTAATAGTTTCTCCTGTATGATTCCTCTTCCTCGTCGTTGTCCTTATCCCTGTACTCGTTTTACTTGGACTTGTCAGGTCAGCTACTCGATTTTTTTGACTGTTTCACTTGGCTTCTGTTGGGTCCTGTGAGTGTTTGTCTGTTTCGAAACTGCTCTGGCATGATTGTTTGACTGATCTTTCGTATATTATGATGCCTTTTTTTCTCCTTATACCAATTCCAAGAAAGTTTTTTTTAATTTTTTTATTGATGCGACACGCAAGGACTTCTCGGATAATCACATTGCTAATAACATCAGTGACATTATAACTGTAATTATTGTCGCTCTTCTGGCGGCCATGTCCAGGATATTGCTTAATTGCACTAAATGCCTAGGTTGTCCGACCGTTATTTTAATTTTCATTTCAGTTGATAATACGTTGTCATGTAACTTCTATAAACACAGCTAATGCCCACGCCCACTTTGTTGATTTCTCTTGTTGTTGTTGTTGTTCTTCTTCTTCTTCTTCTTTTGCACAATTCCTAGTGTATCACTGTGATGGATAGAGTACTCCTTAATATGTGAACAGTGCAGAAGAGTTAGATCTGGATTTCAAATATCTTGACGTTGTCATGGATTTTATTGTATTTTCCATCCATTTCTTGATAAGACAGAGAACATTATAATTATTAAAAAAAATGTTTTATTATATAACCAATGACAAAGCGAATAATGTGATTTTTATTGTTTCCAAAGATTTTCTGTTATTTCCAAAATACCGTTATTAACAGGAAAACTTGAGTGGACAAAACTCCTCGTAGGAAATGGTTTGTGCATGTTAGGATTTTTTTTGAATTCCCTGGAGAGATGGTGCAGCAGTGATTTTGTTGAATTGTCCTTGAGTTCCTTTCTTTATCAGATCCGAAGATCCAACCACAAAAGAAAACTTTTAGTTTTTTTTTAAGAGCCACATTTTTTTTCTATTTCTATGTTCAGGTCATTGGGTTTATTTAGTTTTTAAACAAACGTTCACAGAGATGTTTTTATCACCTGGTACGCTTATGGTATTATTATTGGTATTATTATTATTATTATTATTATTATTATTATTATTATTATTATTATTATTACACAAATATTAAATAGAGTTACTTAACACTTGCCTTATCTATTCAATTTTGATTAAAAACAGTATCATTCTTTTCGAAATTGTCTTAAAATTGGAAAAAAAAAAACATTACACTGCATATTGCTAAAGTACTTTTTATTATTTTATTCTCTTAGTAAATTTATTATTAGTGCAGTACTAGATTTGAAGCAAGGTCTCATAATTTTACAGTTAAAAATTTCTAGATGTAACCGTAAGTTCTATGCTAACAATTTCTATTCTCACACTTCTCGCTTGTGGAAGTTTCTTCCGGTTTCTTGATTTCCAGTTAAGTTTGATTTTCACAAATTTAAATCTTCTGTCTCTTTAATTGTTGTTCTTTTATTGGTATCTCTCCTTAATAATGTTTGTTTTTTCTCTTGAATTCTTTCACAATAAGTAAAACATTGTATCTTAGTGGCTTTATTACCTTGCTTGTGGTGAAATAATTAAAAAAATTGAGCATACTTCAAGATGCACCCGAAATACAACAAATGCCATCTACATTGGTGACCAAAATGACCGCTACTGATATTACTGTGACGTGTACGATATATGTTTATAATAATAATAATAATAATAATAATAATAATAATAATGATAATAATAATAATAATAATACTAATAATAATAATGATAATAATAATAATAATAATAATAATGATAATAATAATAATAAATACCCTGATATTACACTATGTTTGGCTGGTCATGGCTTCCGATATTAATGGATTGGAGGTGTTAGCATACATATGTTTTGTCTTAGCGAAATAAGACCAGCGACAGTAATGTTGCGTTGTCTCGGGCTTCCCTTAGTCTATCGCTAATTCTCCAGGCGTTACCGCTGTATCACAGACTGAATGAACGACATGACGCGTAAGTTTCTTTCAAGTTTTTTTCTTCGCTTTAATTTCAGGGGGCAACAAAGTAGTATCAGCATCGTTTCTTGAAGGAAAAGAGAGGGCGTTGCTTTTTAAGTTCGATAAGATTTGAATTTCTTCTGTCTTGGATGCCAACTTTTGGCATTACTCTATATTTTATCGAGGAAAAACTAAATAAATAAATGTCAAATTCTTTCTGTCTGTTCGTGTGTCTGAAACTCCCTCTAACTTGGTCCTCTAAAAAGACATATCATACCTTTTTGGAATCAGGATGATTCTGGGATTGAACATTTATCCTTCATCTAGTGCTTGAACATCCAGCGTTGGGATTTATATCCAGATGAGGAGGGAATAGTTATAAATTCAAGTTTTAAAATAACTGAAATAAATTAGTGATTTTAAGTGTTTAATTTATATTGAGTTTAAAGTAACACAAAAATAAAAAATAAAAATATGTTAAATTCAGCTTAAATATCTCCAAAACTGTGAATTTTGGAAATAAATTTCTTCCAATTGAATTAGAGTTAAAGTGAGAGGTTTCGTGAGGTGTGATTTTGAAGCTCCGCAGAGTTTGTGATTTAAGAACTTAATTTTCAGCCTGAATTGGAATATCGGCCCAAATCGGTCTGTTAGACGGAATTGGACATACAGAACGAATTAGAGTTACAGTGAGGTTTTGAAGTTCCTTGGAGTGACTTCGTAAATTCAAAGTTATTTCTTCAAAATTATCATTGCTGTTTTCTAAGCTGGACCACAGATTCCGTTAGTTTTGAGAAGGAGGCTTTTAAGCTAGTTATAAATATTGAAATAAATTCGACCAAGGTAAAATAACTAATCGAATGAATTTTCTAGAATAATAAAACTATCATGTTCATATATCCTATGATATTGGGCAGTGTGTTTAAATTGTATGATTAGATTTAAAAAAAAAAAAACAAACAAAAAAACATGAGAAAAAGTAACAATGGAAGCATCATTGGTGAACGTCGACGCATGATCGACGTATATACGAGTGCATACGGTATTAAATTCTCCTCCTCATCACCATCTCTATCGTTATCATTAGTGTCAGTGTGATCTGAAGAGTTTCGTAAATTCTCTTGAAGTTCTTTCGCGCAGGTTTTTAATTATTTTCCCGCCCCCCAGCATTTAATTGCTCAATCGATTCCATTGAACGCGTTCATTTCCTCACGCCATACTGGTGCCTGTGTCAAAATGCCTCGAATATCAAAGATTCCATCCCATCTCTTAAGAATTTTGTTTATTTTCTTTTCTGCTTCAAGAAGCTTTTTTAATTCTTTACTTATCAGATACTTGAGAAGTCAGAGCCAAGTGGAAATAAAATGTGCTAACAAATAAAAATCTTACCACGATTTCGCCTTAAAATCTAGTATATATATATATATATATATATATATATATATATATATATATATATATATATATATATATATAATGTGTGTGTGTGTCTGTGTGTGTGTACCTGAATTACTACCACAAATATAAGACATAATTACTACGTATAAATATCCTCTATAATTCATTTACATGTTTAAATATATGTAAGTATATATATATATATATATATATATATATATATATATATATATATATGCATGTATATGTATGTATGTATGTATGTATATATATATATGCATGTATATGTATGTATGTATGTATGTATATATATATATATATATGTGTACGTTGGCCTTTGTTTATGTGTGTATGTTTGATGTATGCGTGAAAAAGATAATTTATTACTTAGCACTTCTATCCCACCCAATATATACACAAGTGGTTTATGAAAATTCTTTTGTCCGAACGATTCCCCAACACTGAACAATTGACCATCAAGCATCAAATTTGTGAAAGGGTGGGTTCTGGTTGGATCGAGCAGTTTTCAGAATTCTATTATTTCTCTCCATTTATCTTCATATATATATATATATATATATATATATATATATATATATATATATATATATATATATGATTAATATGAGTGAAAATTTGTCATTTAGCTGATTGATCTTACTTTCAGCATCCTGATACGAGAGTCTGTCCTTAATTCAGTGAGTATCAGCAATTTACTATATAATACTAAATAATGAAAAATTATGTGATTGTAGAAACCCTGAAGACTGTCCTTTGGAAAATAAATGCCGCACAAAATCTGTGGTATACCAATGCACTATCTCATCCATTGAGAGTCGTAATACTGATAGGATATACATTGCTTCAACGAAGAATGAATTTAAAATTAGATGGAGACAACACAAAAGCTCCTTCAATAATATTAGAAATAGAAATCAGACATCTCTATCCAAATATTTTTGGTATTTAAAAGAAATGAATAAAACACCAAAAGTAAAATGGAAAATAATAAATAGAACAAGAACTTGTAAAACCTGGGATGACCCATCCCCTTTATGCCTACATGAAAAATTACACATTATCAAGTTTCTAAATAATGAAAATTTATTAAACCATAGACATGAGTTAACGGTTTTCTGCCGACATCAACAAATTTTCGCATTAATTAATTAGCATAAAAATAAGTCTAATAAAAGGTATAATAGCTTAACCCAATCATAAAATAGAAAAACCCTTTATGAAGTCGTCAAAAAACAAATTGCAGGTCAGTGCGATGCGTTTAAGTATGAAACAGCCCTTTAGAAAAAAAAGAAACACAAAAAAACAAACAAATGATAAATAAATAAATAAGTAAATAAAATAAAACAAAATTCTCTCGACACTTAACGACATATTATGGTGCCAAAAGCTATCTTTTGCTATGACTGACCAGACGATGTGCGCACATGAATGGCACCATTCGCTTTGAAATGGATACCCCCACCCTACCTCGGCTTGACCGCTTTCTGATATGTGGATAAAAATGATCTCTTAGGCCCCTTACCAAAATGGTCGCCCCAGCCGTTTCCATAGTAATCAATTTTGCGAATGAACATGCATGTAAAGATACGTAAATTTCAAGATTGGTTATTCCTAATTTTTCGCTTGAGGATGAAATAGGGCTTGATACTTAATTAAACTCAATTTAATTTTGATAATTATATTGAGGTTTTCGGCTGTCGTTTTTGAAACATGAGAATTCTTATGTAGCGAAGGAATCATATTTAAAAAATAATTATTATATATATATATATATATATATATATATATATATATATATATATAGTAAATTGCTGATACCCTCTGAAGTGAAGAGACGGACTCTCGAGTCAGGATGCTAAAAAATGTATGCAACAGTCTAATTTTTACCAATAAATTTATGTGTTCCTATGATATTAACCTTTTTACCTGTATCTTTATTTTGGAAACTATTGATATCAGCACAGATTTTCTGTATCGTAGCCAGAAATCTCCTACCATTTCTGAGAATATTTTTGTATAGCTAATGAGATTTGCCGATACGTCGATTGAATTTACTTTTTAAGAATGAAATATAGAGGCAAATTGATGTGGTCTCGATGCGCTCAGTCCTGGGGCCGACCATGGCGAATATGTTTGTAGGTTTCTATGAAAATCAATTGTTATCCGGAACCATGAAACCGTTAGTGTACTATCGTTATGTAGACGACACATTTTGCCTCTTTGAGAACCCAACGAAGGCTAATTATTTTTTTTTACTTAATGTTAAGCATCCAGCATTAAAATACACATTGGAAACAAACAAATTCCACTTTGTCGTTCTTAGATGCATTGGTAACCAAAACTTCTTCATGTTACCTTACATCGATTTACCGTAAACCAACGTTTATTGGTTTATATATTCAGTTTTGGGGTGCATTTTGCCGCAACAAGCGGAAAATTAATTTAATTGGGACGCTATCACATAGGACTCTAATGATTTTCTCACAATCAAAATTAGAAAAGATCAGTAAAACTTTATCTAATAATGGGTATCCATTAGATATGATTAGGTCAGGTATCAGTAAGAAAATATCTGATTTTTCGAAACTAAACCGAGTGCGGTTAATAAATGCCCAAATTATTTTCCTTTGCCTTGTCTGGTCAAAGAAAGTGAGAAATTCGCCAAATAAATTTGCCAAAAAAATTCGTTTTGCAGTAGAGCATTGTTATTTGTCTTCTAGTGTGCGTGTTGTGTTTTCTACTACGTCTGTTTTGACGTCTATTCGAAAGGATATTCTACCCCCAACCATATTAATAATGCTCTTTATGATTTTAAATGTAGTTGAACACGTGGAAATGTCTCGGAAATGTCTCGTGAATGTCTCGTGAATGTACATTCACAAGACATTTCCGCCACACTACCGCTGGGTGTAAAGCTGTGAAGAAAACTTCGACAATGTGTTATATGACATTGGAAGAAATTATTAAAATTATAAAAAAGAACATAAGACCAAAGAAAAGATTTATTATCGGCGAAAGAATCAAGTATTTAGAGACCAGACAAGCACCCAATGAATCCATTATACAATACTTACATAGATTGAAAGATCGAGCCAAATATTGTGAATTTGAAAAATTAGAAGCACGGAAAATGACTATAGAAGATGAAGTGATCCTTCTCAGAACAATTTAAGGCTTGCAATACCAAAACCACAAACTAAAATACTAGAATGTCTACTGAATAGTAGCATGATTTTGGAAGCTAGCGACGAGTTTTTACAACAATTAGAATTGATTAGAGAATTTAATCAACCAAAAGAAGAATTTGAGACATACAGGACAAGCACGACCAAATCCATATCTAGGAAAATATGCTCAAATTGCAAAAAAAAAAAAGAGTTAATTTTCAGGACGTATGCAAATACGAAGAGAAAATAGAAAGAGTACAAACTGAAATATTTACAATGAATACACAAAAAAAGTAGAGAAAAAATACTTAAATATTTAAATATTTGGCCATTTGGGATAAATGGCCAAATATTTAACATGCAGGCAGTGAAGTCACGTTGATACCAAAAAGATTCTGGATGAAATTAGGACAACCCCCCAAAAAAAACAGTCCATTTAAATCAATTTGATGGAAAGACTATAAAAATAATGGGTACATTTCAATGCAGTTTTGAAACCAACAAGCGTTTTGAAATAATTCCTATTAAAGTTGCAGAATGCGAAAAAGATAACGGATTACTAGAAATTGATGTATTAAAATTAGATACAGCGAGACTAATGAATTCCATGGAAGCAGAAGAAAATGAAATAGGATTATTGAAAGCTTTATAGCAATCATTTGACTAAAAGAAAATAATCACCCAAAATATATAGTCAAGTAACCAAATTAAGCAAAATGATACAACAAGGCATACTAGAAAGTGTAACTCAAGGTGGTAGCAATTGGGCATCACCGATAGTAGCGATAAAGAAATCTGACGGAGATTTAAGAATATGTGGTGATTACAAGATAGTGGTAAATCACCAGATATGTTTGGACTTTTTTCCATTGCTACATATCGAAACTATGAGTTAGCAAAAATGGAACACTTTGATCTCAAGGCAGCATACAACAAAATAAAAATTGACGAGAAATTCAAGGAAATCACCACGATAAACACCTCTATAGGCTTAGTAAGATGGATTCGTCTAGCATTTGGGGTAAATACTTCAAACCATATGTTTCAAAAAGCAATTGAAAGAATCTTGTTAGGAAAAACATAAAATATAATATACTAGGACGATATATGTGTAGGGGCAAGAACTATAGAAGAATTAAAATATAAAACAGAACATTTTAGTGAGATTAAAAAAGGCAAGAATGCCTGTAAACAAAGACAAGTGTAATTTTGACTGTAAGAAGATATCATATTTAGGATATCACATATCAAAAGAAGGTATGTCCCCCGACGATAGACTAACAATGAAAATAACAGAAATAGCTGCTCCAACAAATAAAAAAGAATTAGAATCCTTTTGCGGGGCTAATAAATTTTTATAGTAAATACATACCAAGATACAGCAACATAATAGAGCCATTTGCAAAATTACGCAAAAAATGCAATGAATTTAACTGAACGCAAAAGAAAACTATCGCTTTTGAAACACTAAAAAATACTGAGGAGGAAACCAATAATAAAGGTTTTTGATCCACAAAAAGAAGTAACGTTAATCACAGACACGAGTGAAAAGGCGATTGGTGCTATTCTATCTCAAGAAGAACACCCAATCATGTACATATCAAGAAGATTAACTCGAATATTGAAAAAGAAGCACTAGCGACTGTATGGAACATGGAAAGGGCACAAAGCCTTTTGATAGGAAAAAACGTCTTATTAAAATCGGACTAAAAACCATTAGAATTCATATTTAACCCGAGAAAATAATTGTCAAAAGTCACATCGTCAACCAAAAGAAGAATTTGAGACATACAGGACGAACACGACCAAATCCATATCTAGGAAAATATGCTCAAATTAAAAAAAAAGAAAAAAAAAGAGTTCATTTTCAGGACGTATGCAAATACGAAGAGAAAATAGAAAGAGTACAAACGAGGAAGAAACTGAAAAATTAAAAAAAAATCATGGCATTCTATTTTGACATAGTATACGTAAAAGGAACATTATCCCTCACGTAGACGCTTTATCAAGATTGCAGTTCAAGAATGAAACAGAAGAAAAACAAGAAAATACTGAAGATGAAATAATACACGGGGTAGAATCATTAAATGCACTCAAAATTAAAACAAGCAAGACCCAATATTAAGCAGAATAGTAGAATGAATAAAAATAATATATGGTGCAATTGTTCGATGGCAGAGCGACCCTTTAAATAAACGAAGCACAAACTAAGCATAGAAAATGTCATAATATGCAATGGGGATGAATAGTAGCTCCACAAATACTGAGAATGGACATATTAAAATGAGTATATGATGACGTGCATTGTGGCATAACAGCAACACAAAGAAGACTAAAGTTACAAGCCTGGTGGCCAGGATATTCAAAAGGTGTAGAGGAATACGTTAAGAGATGCCCAAAATGTGCGGAAATAAAAAAAAAAAACAAGCAAAAGTTCACTCATGGCTCATGGAAGCAGAGCCATATATTATTGTCTTCGTGGATCACGCACATATCAAAGATAGGGGATTGTTATTAGTATTAGTAGACTCATATTCAGGATGGCCAGAGGTTGTCAGAGTAAAAACAAGTACTAAGAACTATATTCTTAAGCAATGGAGTACCCCGGACAATAGTCCCCGATAATGCACCCAAATTTTGTGATGTGAACTTATGTGCGTGGTTAAAACAGATTGGATATATCCCATACAAGACACCACCATATCACCCACAATCTAATGGCATTGCGGAATGAATGGTACAAACGGTAAAAATGGGATTAAAAGTATTCTCATCACTTAATGAAAGCATAGAAGCGTATCTAACAAAAATGCTCAGTTATAGATCGAATCCACATGCGAGAAGAAAACTGAGCCCTTCGGCATTGATAGGAAAATAAATCAGAGCCGCCATAACTATGTCTTTTGCAACGAAAGAAAAGGTATGGTAGAGAAAGAATAAAGAGTCTAATCCAGAAGAAGCAAATTTCCTGATATAAAAAGGACACAACTCGAGAAAAAGGGACAACATATATTGGGACATGCAGATCAGTTGAGAAGCAGAAACGAACTGGATGACGTAGTAATGGAAGATCAGGAACAAGAAGAGACAGAAAGTTACAAAAGTGGAGCAGAGCAGGAAATGGAAGAAAGTGAGAATGAAAAGACAGACGAATATGAAGAAAAAAATGAAAAAGAGACCGAGATTAAAATTAACGAGAAAACAAGAAAGACAAGAAGAAGGACAAGGCAATACGAAAATAATCAGTAATAGTAAAAGAAAAAAACAAACAAGAGAATATGATCTCTCCGATTCAGAGAGGTGTAGTATCGTATGCAAATTAAATAGACAAATATAAATAGAGAACAACTGGTGAACATAGGGTGGCTATGCCTAGAAAACCCGGTTGCTATTCAGGACACGGAGAACTGTACTACAACTTCTACTACGCAGAGAGATAAGCAAAACATAATAGAAAGAGTGATAGAGTAGGGATAGCATTGCGACGTTGCATCTGTGAAAAAGAGGTTGCAGGTTGGAAATTAGGTTCTCCTCCGAAAGAATAAAGTATAAACTATTTTGAAATCTATCACAAGAGGGCTAAGGAATTCCAGCCCAGATATGGCAACAGTGCAGCAAAAAGAAGTCTGTTCCAAGAAGAAGCAGTTCTTAGGAAAAAGTTGAGTGAAACATCCTGCTTACATTTGGAATACATAGGAAATGAGAAACGATTCAACTTTGTGAAGTAGCATAGTGAGTCCAAGCTCTAAAGTTCCGAACTGGTGAAAGTAAAGAATGGAGTTGATCTGAACATTTGCCATGGAAAATAGTTTAATGAAAATAGATTAATGTAGACTCATCTTTATTTCGTGTTCTTATTTTGACAAAAGCATTTATTTCAAACAATCAATACTTATTTTTCAATATAACACCTTTTCTTGTTAATACACCTAAACCAGCATCTTTTCATTAATTACATAGAACATTACACAATGGACATTTCAGATCAAAATCAAGCTATAAACTGTAAGATTTATTGATCCGCTCTCATACCTAAGACGAGAAATTTTGGCAGTTGAACCAATAAGCATGTTTGAACTGCATTTTGAAACAAGCAAATGTTTGGTGTTTCTTATCGCTTATATATTTGTTGAATGTAATGTTTAACTACATTGAATCTATCATTAAATATGAATATATTAACATGAAATTAAAAATTATTTATAAATCCTAAACACTGTAAAGATGCATACTTTATCGAAAATGAAGATTATAAATAATAAATACATTTTAAAATAATAATAATAATAATAATAATAATAATAATAGAAACCACTATTACTCTGACATTCCTTAATATTATGAAAAGTATTTATAATGACATTAATGAACATACCATCATCATGCTTCCAAATCGCTCACAACTGGTACAGAGTTATGCATGATTTTATGCATGATATGCTCACTGATTTTAAAGCTACTTCAATACTGTTTTAAACAGACGTAGATTTTGCATCAACAGAATAAATATTTTTGAGATGAGGAATGACCATAATTGCATAAGGCTACTTGTTCTTCATTGGACATGGTGGAATGAGGCATAAGCCATTCATCGCCTACAACTGTTGCAGTATTTAGTTAACAGATTAAGAAAAGTGATAGAACCGATCTCTATATAGGAACATCTACTGTATTCTAAATATATTACCTACACATTATACATTTTGTATAAATTGTAACATATTCAGTGGTTTGCAGAGAGAGAAAGAGAGAGAGAGCGAGAGAGAGAGCGAGAGAGAGAGAGAGAGAGTGAGAGACAGATAAACAGAGTGAGAGAAACAAAGAGAGGGTGGATATAGTAATCAACAATGCATGGAGACTGTCAGTTTCATTATTCGTCTAAGGTTACGGGACTTATAACAACCGGATTAAATAATAAAGCAAGATGAGGGTTCGATCATTACCAAAGGGTACTGTCTTTTATTGAGACTCTTGGATGCACAGGCCGGTAGATAAAATTCACACTGTTAAAAAAGAACACCACCACAAACAGTGTGTTTCCTCGAACAAGTGTATCCACTAAAATATAATGTTTATATTTTATTAAAAATTTATTTTGTTTCAATATGATCTTGTGGAGTGAGTTGAGTCAGATCTTTTCAGTATTCATTTATATATAAGCTTTTGTATGTTTGTCTTTTATCGAAATGTTGTTACCCGTTTTTTTCTCTTCTGATTGATCGATCCTCATTTACTTTTCTATGATGTCTATGTTATTTTATTCTTTCATTCATTCAGTTTTATTGATTTTTTTTGTCTTTATTTCTTTTATCTTTCCTTTACAATCATTTCTGTTTTTCGTCGTTTTCCTTTTTTTCTTTTTTTCTCTTATTTATTTTTATTAGGCATGTGTGAAAGTGCTCGGCGCACTCTTTTTTAAAACTAGCGACTGGATACACAGTAGGGAACATTTTTTTCCTTTTTATATGCTGGTAACTTTCTTTTTGTCATTCTCGTTCTTTCTTTCTTTTTTCATTCGTTCTTTCTTTTTTTCTTTCTTTTTGTCTTTAATGCATTTTAATACCATTTATCTGTTTTCTTTCCTTTCCTTCGTTTTCTTTCATTCTTATTTATTTAGTTCTTCGCTTCCTTCTTTCTCCCTTTGTACATACAGCCTTTTTTATTTTCTTTCTTACATTCTTTCATCCCTTTTTTCTTTGCCTCTTTCTTTCTTCTTCTTCTCATTATTCTTTCTTTCTTTCTTTCTTTCTTTCTTTCTTTCTTTCTTTCTTTTATTTTTAATTTGCTCATATAAAGGTCTTTCAATTTTCCTTCATTTTTTCCACATCCATTTTTTCTCTTTAAGTTTTTCGTCTCCACCTTTGATAATTTGTTTACCATATCTCCAGTGCTTCGTTGATTATTCTTTTGTGTTAATATATTTATTTTATATCAAACTTTAGTATATTATTTCCTATTTTTTCTTCCTTATTTTCTCTTTTTTTTCTATTAAAATTTCATTTTTTTTTCTACTTACAGATAAATAATTTAAATCTACAGGAATTGAGATAGCGCTATGGACAAAAACTAAATTAAAAAAAAAGATGATTAAATACCAGCCCGAAAATTAAAGAAGATTTTCAGATGAAATCTAATTTTATAGCTCGTGTTTTACATCGGATTTCCAAAATCTATCGTCAGTTAAGCACGGCCATTTCGTTTGTAAAGCAAAGAGACCGAGCAAGCAAGGTGAACAACTTTTCCAACGAAAGCAATCAAATGGATATAATAGGGCAATTCTATTGCCGTGTTATAAAACCACTAACACTAGAAAGGACATGAACTACAAATAAAAGATAAAACTAGTAATACGAACATGTTAAAGTCTCCGGTCATTCGTGTTGGAAAATAGGCAGAAATCAATGACGTTTGGATAGGTTTTCAAAAAGACGCCATGTTGAACTTGATCAAAGAACACACAGGAAATCGGGATAAGAAGAATGAGAATAAATGTTGATTTTTGTTTTCACTATTGGTTCCCGAACAGGAAAAACCGGGTTATTTATCTATGCAAACGAGTAGAATTCTAATCGACATTCAAAGATACGTACCTATATCTTCGCAGCATCACATATATTGGCCCTAACAGAAGGATAAAATATAATCTGGTTGGGGAGAAGAGGTGGATTCGTAACTTTGCCAAGGGTATTTGCGCGTATGTAAATATAACGAAACCAACTGGAATTCGAACTCGACTCTCTGTGAAGTCAACACTCAGAGGCGACAGACTGTTTCATGTTAAACGCATGAAACAGAAACAGTTTGGCGCCTCTGAGTGTTGACTTCCATGTTCACTTTTATATTTACATACGTTCTATCTCTGATATTGAGCACTTTATTCCATAAATATAGCATACCTTAAAGCTATATTTATTCGTAGACACACAGACACACACACATATATTACTTTATTCAAATTTCATGAAATCAAAAACAATTGAATGAGCTAAGAATTAATGTATATAAGATAAAATATTAAATCATCAACCATATCATGTTCACACACAGATGTATATATATATATTTTAAGACATTTTTTTTTATGTTTATACATTCTTTTCATAGATACAAATATTTAAGTAAATGCTCTGTTTATAATAAACAACATTTACCGGCCTGAATGTCCGAGAAATTTTCATAGAAAATTTTCATCCTCCGACAGGATTCGAACTTGTATCTTATACGGGACCGTCATATAGCCTGACGTGACTTTTAACCGATTCGGCCACAGAGGAGCGTTCGGTTAGCAAGTTCGAATTTACTGCTTTTAAACTTCAATCATCCATGAATCTCTCACGTACATTCATATCTGCTCATGGTGTATCAAATGTAAACAAATGATTTCACACATTATGAAATGGACAAAGTCCGGCAATTATTTTAAGACATTTTTTATATATATTTATATATATTGGGAATTTCATAAGAACCCTACAGATTTATTTTTTTTTGTTCCAGTGTGATATTGTCAGATGTAAATGCAACCTAACATATTTTCCTTTTGGTATTTAAAATTTTCCAGTCAATTTTTCTGAGCCTAGTTAATTCAATATTATGACATTTGAATTAAGTGATCCATATTTATTTAGTAAAATAAAAAAAATGTAACACATACGCCACTGAGGTTACTGAGGATGATATTGGTCCCGTGTTGACTATTCTACTCTTACAATGATTCTTTTGTGCCCCATGCATTGTTACTAATACCAAAAGTACTTATCCATCACATTCTTTCTCTGTCACTGTCATGTCGCATCCTCCCTATACTCTTATGGCAATGCATACAATATAAATGATTCTGTGCAAATTAATTGAAACAACTGCTTTAGTTTCCTTTTTTTTCACTATTCTGTCAGTTTTAGACTCACTGATGTGATAGGGTGTAATTATTTTCTATTTTTTCTTCAGATTAGGTCATTTGCAGTGGAGTGCATCAAAATGAATCTATTTTCGGGGTGTATAATGAAATTTGTTTGGCATTGAAAAATATTGCGTCATCCGTGATTTCATCAGATTTTTGTCACGTCCTGACTTTATTGTCTCGACTGTCGATTACTTGTCCTACGGCCATTGTCTGCGATGGACGCGTTACTCCAAGAAAGCGTACGAAAATTGTAATACTGCACGAACAGACTGGCAAGACTTACCAGTGAGCAAATCAACGTGCAGTAGACTGGCCCGAAAATTCCCCTGATTTAAATCCAGTCGAGAATCTGTGGTCAATCTGCAAGGAGCGACTTTGTGGAATGAACATATGAAGTACTAACATGTACACTGGGTCGTTTCATTAGAAAAATACGAAAAAAAGTAAATAACGAAATTATTCGTTTTGTTTCAATTAATTTGCACAAAAATGTATAAATGAATGGCGATAGGAGAGGAACGAGTAAAAAGTAAAGTAAAAATGTTCGGGTTAGTATTGGATCTTCCTTTACTGCCAATCTAGGGACAGGAAGACTACCATTTTCAAATAGAATACGCATTAAATATATACATATCTGTGTCTATCTATCCTACTCTTTTTATCAGAAAAAAACAAGGGCATCATTTAAAAAGTTGGGGATAGATAGAAATATAGGAAAAGAGAAAAGTTTCAAGAAATTTTTAGGACACACAAACCGGCTCAAGAAAGTGGACGTAGAAAAAAATGGGAGTGGATTTCTATGAAAAAAACCCCAAAAAACCGAGGTCACATGTTACACGTATTCAACTGAGATTCTTCGAGCCTAATCTGTAGTAGTTTCTAAATGAAACGCTACCTCTCAGCTTCATATCGCTCTTCACATAAATATTTTAACTTGGTACATTTATGCACATCAAAATCCGTCTTTTGCTACCATATCTAATTTTCCCTTGCAACTGACGTTAAAAGTAAAAAAAAATTCCTTCTCGCGTATTCTTTTTAATCGTGTCTCACCCATGTTCACAGGCAGTTGCACACATACAACTGTAGGAATATCAAAACGATTAAACCGCACTACAGTAAGAAAATGTTTACTTATCTTTTACTTCTGAGTATTTATCACAGCGATGAAAATTTCTAACGTAACAACCCTGCCTATTGCAGTTCTGTCCTGTCGCCCCGGTAGTTCTGGCCGAAAAAGAAATCCACCTGATCTTCCTCTGGTGAACTGAAGGAACCACCACTATTCGCCACGTTGTGAATTCTTGATCTGAACAGCAGTGTATCGATCTCCCCAGAACGATCCGGTGGGAAGGGGAGGAAATAGCTGGGTTTTTCGCTGAAAGGAAATCACTATTCATGCAGCAAAAGTTTCTTGTCGTAGCCGCAAACACATGAAAAAGAAAAAAAAATAAGCAACTCCTGTTCCTGTACAAAGAGCCCTATTTAGGCCACTGTTTTTTATGTCTCTACCGAAGAATTTACACGAGTACAAAATGTAACGAGATTCACTCGTTTAGGTCGGAAAGTCAGAGAGAGAGAGAGAGAGAGAGAGAGAGAGAGAGAGAGAGAGAGTAGGAAAATTTCTGCCTAAACAATTTCGGCTTGTCTAAGGGAAGTAATTAGTGGATCTTCGTCTGCACCCTACGATATAGCAGTCTGCTTTCTCGCAGCCTTGTCGACGAAATTATCTGGATTTGTATGGGTTCTATTTCGATCTCTTGGTTCGGATCGGTCTTCTTGACACAGGGCAACCAACAGACCAGACCAGCAAATTCCAACAAGCCGCCTCTTCCGCGTTCTGATCTCCGAACTCCGAACTCATCTGACTAATTCAAGCGTGCGGGCAGCTTATAGAGAGAGAGGCGGAGCTAAAACATCTTTAGGCACCGCCCCCGAATTTTAATATGCAAATCGCCTGAACCACCATGTGTTTCCGCCTAATAGGATCTCCGCGGGCAACCAGTTTTCAAGAGGTACTAAAATCGGATTCGAACCTCCTGCTGGATCTTCCGCAGACAACGTATACTTAAATTTTGCCAAAACCACTTATCCGGTCTGGTTGAATTCCGCTATTCAGACCACCCAAAAATCAAATTTGCCATTTATCACACACTTTACTTTAACGAATCCGTCTCTTAATCACTCTGGAATTATTACATTTAATTAACTAATAACTAAACTCCAGAAACAATTATTAAGAGAAAGAAAAAAACAAGAGAAAAAAAAACTAACTTATTTCTGGAATTATTCCGGAATCCCTTCTACCCAAGTAATTAGCACCTTCATCCTAATTCTTTAGCACTGTTGATTACTAAATCCACCTCGGGGTGGGGGTGGGGGGCCTTTTTCTCTATGTTACAATTGGGAAAATGTCTTGGACTAATCCAAATTGACGAGCGCGGTTCAGATTCAGATAATCCGTACACGACAATCAGAAACAGGTTTGGTAAGAGTTTGGATCAAATCTTTAACTCTCTATTCAAATGTTTTGGGTCTGTAATTATATAATCTCCCTAATAATAGTTGGTCTTCATTAACAGTGTTAATGGAATGACTCCAGCTGCTAAAAACAATTATCAAGTATATGATAGTCGCAAATACAAATCTCACTTAAGTAGAACCCCGGCAATTTTCTTCTATTTATTAACTTATTCAGAGTGAATTGTTGAGTGCTGTAATAGGATATAAGTGGCGAGTTTCCCTTAAATAACTGGATCAGACTCTTCTTCATGAAACTTGCTGCCTATTACAGTTTTTTTTTTTTTTAAATCGGACCCTCTTAATTAGCCGCTTCGTGTCACTGCAGATCTAGGAAGTCAGCTTAAATTGTTACGAAACCCCTGCTTACACAAACCAGGCTCTTTAGAAAAGAAAAAAAAAACGCCTGTAAAATTTATTGTAAGTTGATGCTGCCTGTCTTCAGCGTGGTACGTCCATCTATACTAACAACTTTTGAAGGTTTTCGCTTTAATCTAGCCTTAGCCACTTAACCTTGGTAGCACCCATAAGCCAATTGCTCAAGGTATGTTTTAGCCAGATACGTTTTTAGTGTTTCCTTCCTCTATTGCATCCTTCTTTCTGTACATTATCAAAAGCTAGTTGTTTCATACATTTCGTAGAGAATGAGAGCTCACGTCCATCCAGTAACCGCTCTCACTAATTCCCGCTGAATAAGTTTAATTAGTTGTTCAGGCAAGGATTTATTTAACTTTCAGTACTTTCAAGTTGCATACTGGCCATCATAATTTTATGGCCTGCACCTACTCCTCTTCGTCATCACTCCATGACAGTGATCTTCAAAGCGTAGCTTAGGTATGGCACAATGTCGAAAGTATGGAGAACTCAGTGTGGATAGGACTCACTACTCAGTCGTAGTAGCGAGACAAGCTTGCTAACCATTACATCACGTTGAAGTGCCCAAAGCACTGGGATTTTCTAAGCGTAGCTTAGATGTGGCAAAAGGCTGAAAGTATGGAGCACTCAATGAGGATCGAATTCACTACAAACAGCATGCTACTCTAACTTTTGATCGTTCATGTTTCCGTTTTAAGTTTGTTTCACCATCATATTAACCCTCTGCTTTTCTTAACTTTAGTGGGCCCTGAGAGTGTTAGATTCTCTTGGCCCTATTTTCTTCATTATCTATTAAGGAATGTCAACTGTTTCTTTTAGAGTGTAAGTATCAATTTCTTTAAAGTTTCCATTGTTCTCAAATTTTCCTCGTTATTCACATGCTCCGTGCATGGTGGTCTAACATCTATCGGCTAGAACCACATATTTGTCGCTTGAATCGTCTTCTTCATCCGTAAAGAGATTGTTACGCATTTACTGATATATCGGGCATTAGATAATACATAGGAGTTTAGCATATTTTTATATTTGTTTCTAACGATATTTTCCTATATATTGCTTACTTTCTATAAGGCAACTTTCAATATACCTCTGCGTTTTATGATTTCCGTGTCGCATCTTTCGTTGCCAGTTCATATAACTACCCAAATAGTTAAACTTTTGCTCTTGCTAGATTTTGATGAGCCCCAATACATAATTACATGAGCCTTTATATTTTGAGACGAACATAAATGGAGTAACTCCCAGAACGATAACCTGAGAGATACTGTAAACATTCATATCCCTCGAGAAATTGCCTTCAAATATTTCGGAAACGGCAGCTCGAGTCTACAAATAATAATAATAATAATAATAATAATAATAATAATAATTCCGTGTATTCTGTTATTTTTTATGAGACTTATTCCTATCAATCTCAGTCTGAGATCTACGTTGTTGTCAACATGGGCAACCAATTTTAGTGAGACGGCTCTGGACTCTTTTCGGTGAGTTTATTTTCTTCCACAACGTTTTCCGGATGTTCTGTGAGCAGAAAAATATTTATTTTCCAAGTCGTAACAACTGTGCAATTGTAAACATACAATAGCATCCTCTCCAGCTTTCCAGCGAGCGGCAAATGACTACGCAATGTTATGTCACTATTCTTGCTCATTCCCGTCTGCAGCAAAAACCAGAAAAGGCCCACTGCACATTCACAAAATAACGAAAGATAAAGATGAATGCGACGACGAGACATGAGAATTTGCATTAGTAAATATCAAATAGGAGTTCGCTTGCTCATTCTAGATGGCTAGGTAGGTAGATTGGTGACACTTGAGAGAAATTTTTCCATGTCAGTCCAACAGATCAGCTCTTCATTCCAACCAACTCTTTGTCCATCTACACATCAGGACGTGTGATTGGCAATACAATAAGAAGTACCCGAAGGATAATCTGGTTTCTTAAATCATTAATGTGATCTTATTGTGATATTAATCTGCAGCACGAACCGGAAATTATCAATGTCCGACTTGTTATCGCTTGACCATAAAAGCACTCATTCACTCATTTATTCCTCTGTTCCCCATCGATGAAATGGGCGCCGCTTAGAAGACACGACTTCAAAGATCTCATCCGGCAGACTTATAATAGAAGCACTTGAAATCGATATGAAATCAAATTTTCTTCTTCTATGTGGGTGTCCCAATCATTGTGTCAAGATTTTGCAATTTCTTCATTACAACATTCTTATACCACGTGGTGACCTTACTCAAGCCGTCTCTATTCTTTTTTTAGTGTCATTTGATCTTCCTAATAGCTGTAGCTACATACAGAAAATGCATCAGAAATGACAGATGCTTAGTTAATATATCCTTCATCAGATAATTAACCTGAGATGAGGAATGTTCTCGGAGCTTAAGCATCATTACTCCCAGCCGAAAGCGCCCAAACAGTATCTTACGATAAGACTTAAATGATTTTCTTAACGTTATAGGAAATGTACTCGTAGCGTTTAATGGCGCCAGAAATGTGAGCGACGTGCCGAGTTCAAATTCCAGCCGAGGCTGTTGCATTCACTTTCGCGCAAATACCTTTGAAAACATCTGAATTAATTTCTTCTCCATCCAGTTAGGGGTTAGCATTTAGGTAGACTGGTCTCTCTAGCTTTGATTGACAACCAGTTTAGGAAAATTACAACTGAATGGGAGACTAGCATTTCATCCGGTTAAAATCAACGCTACAGACCAAAACTTTTGGCAAACACACTGGATTTCAAAGAATTAGTAAAAATTGAAGTTTGGGTGCCTTTTTCAAAATTAATTTACTTGCTCACTTCGGCATAGAGTAACTTTTCCTGAAAGGTTTTATCATATAATAATAATAATAATAATAATAATAATAATAATAATAATACTAATAAATGTGGCACATGGGAAACATCAACAAATCCCTGTTATAGTTGGAAACTTCAGATTGGTTAGAAAAGATTCCAGTAGACTACTTGAAGGGATGCCTTAAAGAAATACAAAAAAAAAATGTTCTTACGAGTACAGTCCACACCTTACGAAGGGTTTTATCTATGTAAAATATATTTGTGTGTTTTTTTTTAATTGGTCAGTGGAAAATGTCATGATGCCATTTCTAACCTTAGGTCTCCGGGCGGGACCCGGAAAGAAATGTGTACATACCATAAATCAAAGGAAATAATAATAATAATAATAATAATAATAATAATAATAACAACTAGCCAAATCCAAATTTCGCTTAATAATAATTTAAAAATAATTCAGCATATGATGTTATTTGATTTATGGTAACTGAATATATGACGATTAGTTTTCTCGGTTTCCGTGCGTGTGAAAAATGGCATATTTATCGCGGTTGCCATTACTTCTTAGCCCTTTGGCTAACACCAAAGTGTAGTATCTGTTCTCATGAACTTAAATTGATTTTCTCTTTCATTTTTATCTTCCTTTCTTTCATTTTCTCAATGAAGCTATGTAGTGCCAAAACGGAAATAGTACATAATTTATGATGTGTTGGCAGGGAGTAACGGTCGTGCGAACTAACATGATGAAGGCCAAGTACAGTTACAATAGGATAATAACGAAATTAACTAATTACCGCATGAATTTTACATAAAATTTTAACTCTTTATTTTACTTACTTTGCTGGTTAATGGTAATTTTAGGGTTGGGGGATTTTAAATCTTGTGTAAGCCACTCTCTAAAACACCATGCACGAATTGGTAATTTTTTCATGCTCTTAGCTTATTAGGAGTTAATTAAACCGAAGAAGGCATGAAAACATACTAATTATTAAATCCAGACTCAAAACCTTTGTCCTCTAATGTATTTACTAGAGAAACCACAGCAGCAACTCCTAGCATAGTGTGGCTGTGGCCTTAAAAACCACAGGACTTACGTCATAACTTTAGTGGATTGCAGATGAAAATGCAGCCACACTATTTTACTTACTTTCTTTCATATGGAGATGCCGAGTTGGTTGGTCCAACTGTTAATCGTATAGAAAATCGAAGTGAGATTCCAGTTGACATAATTGATGTTCACTTCGTGCTATTGTCCTATGAAAAGGCATAACCTCGCCAATCACAGTAGGTCAAGTCAGAGATTACGCTCAACTGCTGTTCGCAAATAATCCGGTATTACTTGACGCATGTTATTTGGAGAAGAAACGATCTTTTTTATTGTTTGCTCTGTATAATTTATCACGCAATAACCGTTACCCAACAAAAGAAATCACAAGTCATCAAATCCAAAGAACGTGCTGACCATTCTACTAGAACCTTTTGCCGTAATCTAATTACCCGAAATGTTGGCATCCAGAAGCTATCAACATTAGGAAGATATCACGAAAGAGCATAATCTTGTTGAAAATGAAACGTTTTATGGGTTGTTTTGGATTTCTCTTGAGCATGTCTATCGTAATCTCGCTAAGTGCTCTGCCCATAAAAGTTAACGGCAAAAATTCGTACAGTTCGCACGCGATGTTCAAATTCCTGGAACTTTTCACCTCGTTTGTGCCTCGTTTGTAGGCATTGTTCCCCTCATATCCATGCTTTCTTGCGACACAATGTAATTAATAAAACCGACAAGGAGATTTACTTTGAGTTTTCGCATTACTTTTTTTCTTTGTTGGTAAAGAGTTTCATGTCTGGTTTCTAGAGATTTGTTCATGAGATCAGTTCAGGTCTTTTATTCTCTGGTCATCAACAAGTACCTAACTTTTGAAATGTTCATGAAAGTTTGTCTATATTAATGTTTTCCATTAGTCGATGAAATCTGATTTTCAAATCATATTTTGTAACTCGAATTGCGATCCCATGTATCACTAATTTCTTTAATCTTGTCATTTCCTTTCAGCTCGTAGTAGGCCATAACTCCCATTTGTTTTATTTTCTTAAATAACCGTTGTCATGTCTTCTTGGCACAGTTCTAGAGCGATTTCCAGTTTTCTTTTTCATGATTTTCAATTTAGAGTAGTCATTCATCGAGACTGGCTGCCACTCAAAGCCTGACTATTTAACCCATAGGTCGGGGGAAAATAAATCGATAGATGGATTCATGCCTTTTCCAAAAGCATTGGCGCGAAAGTGAATGCAGCAGAGTCGATTGAGATTTGATCGCGGCGCACCAATGACAGTTTATGCATCGACGAACTTCGCGTATACTTCGTTTTTCAATTTTTATTTTTTATTATTTTTCAATTCTTGCAATTTTTAATTCACGTTTCCAAATCAACATAATGATACTGTTGTACAACAGTTACATAAACTGGGAAGCATATCTTTTATTTATTAGTTACTAGTTTAAAAGCCTTACTCCGTGCGTACTTTTAAGCTAGCTGCTGCTCTGAATTCTGCAAGATGGCTTCAAATGAAATCATTGCAAAACAGTTATTGTTGCTTTTGATATACTGCATGAAGCGTTTTGATTCAGCTGAGTTACCATCCAGAAGAAGAACTGGTAGCTCTTTCAGCTGTATTTTTTCTTTGTTACGGCACATCCCATCTGGTTCATCCTTGAATCTGAGAGTATTACAATGCTTACACAGAATGATCATTAATTCAACAGATATCTTTGGATAATTTGAATAGTCACTGTCACTGTTGTACTAAAAAGGCAATTTTTACATGCTAAAAAATGAAGCTCAATTCCTTCTTGCATGATTATTATTAACCTGTCGGGTATTAATGGGAAATAGAGGATTTTGGAATGGGAATAAAATTATGCGTTAGGAGTTCGTATATTCCTAGTAAAAAATGGGCCATCCATCGTATTTACCAAGTTTAACCACATCTTGTTATTTTTTTGGTTTCTTTTTGAATTTCCAAAATTCCTTCAAATATGAAATATCGGTCATTCGTTGCCAAGCAGTAGAGGAAGTTGCACGTGTTCGTTTTAGTAGAAATGGATGAATAGAAGCTGGAGAAGCGCTTAAGATCAAGTCATTTGTGAAAATTGTTAAGATGCTAGCAAGACGCTAGACCTTTTAAATATCACGTTGGGTGAACATGATATGAAGATATCGAGTAGTTTTGAGCAGCCCAGTGATTCAAGGATGTACGAGAAGATAGATACAATGATGTAAGAAGTGGGCAGCTCAAACAAAAGGAAGAGATGCAAATGGTGCGTTAAGATCGAAGATTAAATGTGCAGCTAGGAATTGTAGAAAACCACCCACAATCTCTCCGTATTTAATTGGTGAAAATTAAATTCCAATCAATAAGCTTTTTTCCCTTCTTTGGAACAAACGCTCAAGTGAGTGTTTCGTCGATCACTACAATCTTAATCTGTTCAAATCTAGAGTTAACCGTTATCTTCCCCTCCTGTCCTAATAAACTGCCTATTAACTTAACCCTCTACCTTGAGTGGCCTCCGGGTTTTGTACAGAGTGAACCTTACTGCAAATAAACAAATAAAGATGTATAGGAAATAGAGGATTTGGGAATGGGAATAAAATTATGTTTTAGGAGTTTGTATGTTCTTAGTAAAAAATGGGCCACCCACCGTATACACCAAGCTTAACCACATCCTGTTACAGTAGTCTACCGCAATTAGGCGAACCAGTGTACCGCGTGTGGGTGGTGGACCCCAAGATTTTGCTCTCGTACCTTCAATATCGCTCACTTTTTTTTAGAAATTCCACACTATTTTACCAATTTCTGGGCCATCTTCTTCACAATTGACAGAACAAACAGCGATTATCAGATGTATCCTAATTTGTTTTAATAATTATACCCATTTTTCATGTTTTACCTTGATTTTGATGATCAAACAGCCTAAATTTTGTGAAATTTTAACACATCTGCCGTTCACACCTAATCAAAGGAAAAACTGCATTTGGTAGATAGAATAGGGAAGGGCGAAATGAAGGCAAATATCAGTAGAGTACTTGAATCCACTCTCAGGTGTTGGGTGAAGGAGAAGACCAAGATGCGAGAGTTCACAGAGACTGTCCATGGATCAGAAGGACTGTGTAGAAAGAAGGCCTGGATAGCCAATGATGAAAAGCTCGACAAGGCTATACACACCTGGTTTGTGAAAGGGTAGAGCCAGGGGACTCATCTGTCAGCTCCCACCGTGAGGCACCAGGCAGAGAAGCTGGATGACTGAGATATTCAAGAACTGGTTCTTCGTCCCCAGTGTGGAGGCACCTACGCTCGAAGTGTACTTCCATGTTCGTTTTGTTTATTTTTTTAAATTTTTTTTTTGTTCTTGTTTTTTTTTCTTGGGGGTTGTTTAACAGCACATAAACTCCTCATGGGTCATTTAATGCCGAAATTTAATTTTCTTGGTAGCATTAATAATTTCTTTTACAAAAATGTATTGTTAATATTTTTTCTTCAAAAATGTATTGCTATTAATTTTTCTTTTACTAAAGTGTAAAATGTATTACTGGTAACAGTTTTTTTTTACAAAAATCTATTGCTGGTAATTCTTTTAATATAAAAATATATTTATGACACTTCTACTACAAAAACATATTCCTGTACTTTCATAGTGTTTTGACCACAGTTTGGGGGTTAACTATTTGCCCATAGCTAGGACCCTATCAGATGTTACTATCCTGAGTAAGGGTGGACCTAGGAATAACAGCAATTAAGACGTGGTTCCACGCTCCTTAAAACTCCCTAATCAGAGGCCTTGCTGCCGGATGTAGTTTATCGTCATCATACCCAAGAGAGGTACTTCTACGTATATATATATATATATATATATATATATATATATATATATATATATATATATATTTGTGTGTGTGTGTGTGTATGTGTGTGTGTGTGTGAAAAGTGTGTGTATATAAATATAAATAAATAAATATATATATAATTATTTATATATTATATGCGCGGTACTTAGAAAGCGCTCAATATCAGAGATAAAGCTAACATATTTGGTTGGATTGATGTGAGTTTGTGACCCTGAGACTTGTCTGACGATCGCAAAAGCGTGAAACCCAGGGTCACAAACTCACATCAATCCAACCAAATATATATATATATATATATATATATATATATATATATATGGATCTCCCTGACTTTTCGATACCTAAGGTTTAAAATTATTTTTTTTTAAATTCTTGAAGATTTCATTTTAGCCTTAACTGAAAGCTAAATGATTAAATTTACTACTTACAGTAAGTAAAATATTCTGGTGTATTTTAATTAAAAATTATATAGATTGGAATCTCAAGTTATGGACCGATTTAAGAAAATTTTCTTTAAAGCGGCCATTTTCTGAATTTAAAGAAATTTGTAAACAAAAGAAAATTATCGATTTTAAAAATATTCCTAAAAATAATAGACATAATTTTTATATTGCTGACGTTACTGGGAATAAACATTGTTTGTTTCGTATATTAAACATTGTATCTTAATCTATTGGTCACTATAAAAAATAGATAAATATAGAGATAGATATATAGATAGATATGTAGGTAGGTAGAAAGGTAGAGAGATAGAGGGTGTGTAAAAGAGTGACCCTTCATTTTCCTTACCATAAAGAAGGTAGTAGAATGTATCGGTGAAAAAAAAATCATTAAGGAATGAATTCGATCGTTTGGTCAAATTATGGTAATGCTTGAAATCTTAAAACCCACGTAAGCCATGTGATCTGAAATAAGAAATGGGAACCATAGAATTTCCCAGTGGAATGGTCAGAAGAAATCTTGACATAAAATTTCCAATACAAATTCTTGATATGGCAATAGTAATGGTAATATTAGCCGTTTCCTTATCTGGAATCATTCGGCATTCGCTGACCGAACGTCCATTGACAATGCCGGTTAAAATTTATAAAATATTTCTATTTTCAGTATACTACTTTTCTCAAGTCCACTGTTAATGCAGTTTCCAGCATCGATACGATGAGCTCGTATCGATGCTGGAAACTGCCTAACATTTTGATCGAAGTAGAGTGGAATGTCATCATCTTGATTATGTCCTTATTTTCTCTTCGAGTGACATATACTATCCATTTTAGTTGTTGCTGCTGTTGGAAGACCTCAAGTGATGGAGTTTCTGTTTTATTTATTTTTGTTTGTGACTCTGTAGCACTAGTGCGCGTTAGTTCAAAAAAGGGTTGGTTCACTCTAAGTCCTACAGAATTCATTCGCTTGAAGCCATTTTAATCAATGATCTGTAAAGGCTAATGTATGTAGCGGACAGTTAGTAAATGGGTTATCATATCTGAGATCCATATGAAAGTTTCACTTTGACAAGGCTATTTAAAAATATGATTCGAGTTCTTAGCTTAATGTTTTGGATTTGTAGAATCTTCTGGTGTTGGACAAAACTAATCCTAGCGCAGCCTATTCTATGTACAATTTTTCTAACGCTGATGCTAAATTTTTTTTAATAACAGATCCATATACCGGGGTATTTGACATGTTTAGTAACTATTATTTCCACATTCTGAATTTTTACGGTGGATTCAAATAAGCGCTATCACTGCTTTCATTCGAATTGCAGAAAATATTTTGGAAATGTTTATCTTGAGTTTTTATTTCTTGAAAAACTTGCTAGGAAATGTTAACACGAATGTGAGATGAACGTGTTGAATTCCTGGAAACTACTCATTACAGTCTAATGTCATGTTTTCTGTTCGATGGTATTATCTATTCCAGATAAGATGCAATTCAGTTGATTCTGCAAAGATTTATACAAACGGCAGTTAGTTTTACGAAATGTCCTGAATTCGAAATCTCATTTTAAGCTTTCAAATGAGACAAATGTTTTGACGGATAGAGAAAAATATTTAATAACCACAGAGACTGACATTGTTCCTGAGTTATATCTATATACATTATTTACACTCGGAATATTTCAATCATCTTTGTTGTTACTATCCCAACATTACAGCCATCGTTTTCTCTAGCCTTTATCTCGTCAACTCCGAGTGACTTGTATGGAATTTTGAACTAAACCATTTATTTAATCTATAAGCAGGTAGATTGTTCTCATATTCTTGGGCATGGACAGCAGACTGAAAACAGTCTATCCCTGTATAATAAATAAAGGGTTCAGTTCGAAATCCCTTATCAACAGATGCCTGGAAAGGGTAGAGGCCAAATCGGCTGAAACGTTCTGATAACAACAAGGAAGATGAGGCCGATAAAGCATAAAGAAATCAGAGTTTGAAAAAGTTAAATCGATGATGGAAATTGATAAAAAAAAAAAAACTGTTATGTAAGCACAAAAGATATGTGGAGAATTGGACAACACCCCCAGCCACTCTAACCAGGACAAGTGTAGGAACTCTTCGATAACTTTTGAATAAAATTCTGAAGGTTTTAAAGTCGAAAAGTTATCGACAAACTCTTGAAACTGGTTTTAATTAGAAAACTCCCCCCCCCCCATCAATATGTTTTTTTAGTAATCGATAAAGAAAATAATCGGTTGGTGCAAAGTCAGTTAAATATGGCGGGTAGGATAAAACAGACCAACTGAGTTTCAAATATTATCCTTGTACTCTTCTTGTTATATATCGTTCTTTGCATTGCCATGGAGATCAACAGTCAGTCTATTGACGAGCTCAGAGAGCTTTTCGACAGAATTATATGAACACGCGGGCAGTTGCTGTACGTATAAACGCGCATTTAATGTTTCAGTGCGTTTTAAGAAGTCTAAATTAATAATACCTCGACTATCCCACCGCACGCAAAACATCCATTTCTTCAGGGAACTCAGCTTTTGGTGCCGATTGTAGATAATTATCCTTGTCAATCCACAGCCTTTTATACTGAACATTGTCCTATGTTAGTGTACTTTAAATGAATTTCATATCTGCCATATGTGATTAGTAGTTAGGATAAATTCACTGTTACAGTTGGGTCCATAAATTACTTTTGATTAACCTAAAAGTCTTAATGCATATTATTATTATTATTATTATTATTATTATTATTATTGCTTTCTATTGCAAACTTCTGCGGCAGCACACTCTTTAAAGACTCATGTTAAAATCAGAAATAACCATCTACGGTGGTGGGCTGAAATGTTCACAGGCTGATTATGAAAAATTATGCTAGAGATGTGACATTTTGTATGCATTAAGTTAAACACTTCTTATTATATTATCATATATATTGATCATTTTCACCACATAGTGATGGGTGACAGCCAATTGACTAACGCTATTAGCATATTACGAGAGAGAGAAAGACAGAGAGATGAGAGAAAGAGAGAGACAGAGATGTGAGAGAGAGAGAGATGAGAGAGAGATGAGAATATTCTGCACGATGAACTTGGCATGACGAAGATTTCTGCTCAGTGGGTGCCATGTCTTGTGACATCAATTCAAAAGAGCACCAGGCTAATCATATCACACACACACACAAAAAAAAACAAAAAAAACGAGGCTGGTTTCCTTGAAAGTTTCCTAACCCAAAATTAGTTCTGGATTCATCAATTTGAGCCAGAGACAAAGAGACAATCCATGCAGTGGAAACTCCCCTCTCCAAAAAAGGTCATGGTCATTTCATCTGAAGGGAAGAGCATTGTGTGTATTGACTATCTTCAATGGGGAGTACTATGTCAACTTGCTAAAGCAGTTACGAAAGTCTATCAAGACCAAACGCACAGGAAAGGGGCCATGTTTCCCCGGGACAATGCTTCTGTAGACAAGTCTCTGGTTACAATGGCTGCTCTGCCTGTCTGTGGCTGTGAACTACCTATTATCATAATTTAGCCTCATCTGACTATCATCTGTTCTCCAACATGAAAAAACCTAACTTGGGTAGGAACTAATATCGCAGTTATGGTGACGCCATATCTATTGTTGTTGACTTTTTTGACCAGCAGGATGAAAGCTTCTTCACCAATGAGGATCCAAGTACTGCAACACCGATGGAAGAAGTATGTAGACCGCAAGTGGGGACGGAATGTGTTAAAAAATAAACCAATCACATTTCAAGAGAGCATCTTGGTTAGCCTATGAAATTTTCAGTCGACCCTCGTATCTCTAGAACAGGCTTGAACTCGCACTCTATACACTGAGTGTATTATTGTCGACATTGTTTTAGACTTGGATAAGCTTACGTAATACTATTACTGGAGCTTCTTAATCTTCAATTCCCAGCCTTCATATATTCTAAAATAATTTTGGGGTAGAAGTATCTTCACTTTGCAGCATCTTACTCACCGACACAACGTTTAAAAACCGATTGCTATTCTATCGCTATATGCCTGCCAGATGTTCAGATGAACTCCATTCATTAGCTGCAACGATTCAGACCTTTACATCTAAGAGACAGCATACTACTACCACGGAATCGAATCCTCCAAATTTTTCCCGTATTCCCTATGTAAGAAGAAAGTGCAACTTAGGTATATAAGGTATATATATCAATATAGATTTCCAGCGCTATCATACCCAGAGATTGAACTACTAGGTAAAGTGATGTATTTCAAGCTACGACTTTAATCCACTAGGCTACGTGTTATGTAATGACTTCATTAGTCGTAAAGTGAAGTTTAGATTATTTTTTCTTAAATTATTATTGCTCTTTTGTCCGCAACTACGTGCTCAATGAATATAACTAGAGTTAAGTTTGTTTGTCGAAACGATGTCGACTGTAATTGTTTTAATCCATCCTATACCTGTGTAGGCATCTTTTCCACAAGAACTGCTAATTTATGGAACAAACTCTCGCACAGATACTACTCAGAATACTACAATCGTAACCTCTGCAAGTCAAACGTTAACCATTATTATCCTCCCTATCCTCATAAAAGTCTCTTTCTACCACGCCCTCTTTAATTCATATCACATACCATGTTCATTATTACAATATTAAGAATAATACTCTACCTCGAGTGTCTCTCAAGGCTTAAATTAGAAGAATTTTATTATAAAAATATTTTCTCCAACGTCCATTTACATTTCAGTATCACTTATTCAAGAGATGCATCAATTTTTTTATGCGCTTAAATAAACGGATTCTTTCTCGTTCAGCAGAATAAAGACAGCAATATTCTCCAAGACTCAGCGAAGAAATTCTAGAGATTTGCAACGGGATTACTGGCTGGCATTATCTTCTCATCATGGCTTGCGGTCAGAATTGTCGGCTTCAGTGATTTAAAATTTTCTGTCCACATTCTGGTCAACATTTCCTCTGGTCATTTCTCTGGTTTCTTATTCCTTGGATAACGTGACTTATGTGGATTTTAGCATTTCAAACTATTCCATAAGTTTGTCGAACGATTAAACACATTTAATTTTTTTTTAGCACAAAGTTTGGCTGATCCATTCTATTATGTTATTCAAAGTAAGGGAATCGAATAACCTCTCTCTTATTTTTATTTTTGATAAAATTTATAAAAATTAGTGACGAACAGGAGAGATAAGTTGTCTAATAAGCTAACCAACAAGTTTTATTCCAAGCAAAGCAAGCAACGCAAAAGTATAATCCCCAGCATCCGCGCAAGGTAGGGTATTTCATATTACACATGGTGACGCTCTCCAAATATCTCTCTGTTAATTAATAAAAACTACAATATGTTGAAATTTATTTATAAATTAAGCATAAAGTGGTTGATAATATAAAACGCAATGCACTTTTGTCTAAATTTTCCATATCTATCTATCTATCTATCTATCTATCTATCTGAATATATATATATATATATATATATATATATATATATATATATATATATATATATATATATATATATATCCTAACGTGCTATACTATTTAGATACAGAAGTAGCGTCTGGTTAGCAAGGTCAAATTACTGTTTTTAAACTACAAATTTCTCATTTGTCTACGTTAAGATACGCTTCGAGCAGATATGAGCTTTCGAAAAAAATCATCGGAAATTTTACTTTAAATACAATACATATATATATATATATATATATATATATATATATATATATATATGTAAGTATGTATTTATGTATATATTAGAGAGAGCCTGTATAGTAAACATCTCTCACCTACTATTAACCTCACAATATTTAACAGTGGAAATGGAGTATTAAATGCTTAAAAAAAAAAAAACAAAGTTGCTCACGCGAATTCCAGCCGCTTTCAACATGCTCCTATCTAAGAACAACACACAAATAAAATACAATTTCAACAGGAAAAGCTATTAGGTTGGTGCAAAAATAATGTCGTTTTCTCGCATATGTTACTATGTAAGAAAACGACATTATTTTTGCACGAACATAATAACAACAAACTATCCTTGAAATTGGCTAAAGAAGTGGCCGAAAGCGCTTGGAACAATGAAAATTATGGTTAAGAGTTGTGCTCCTTTATTTCTACAAGACAGAAAACATAATGTGTGTGTGTGTATCTGTGTGTGTGTGTGTGCGTATGTGGTAAGAGAGACATGTTTCTAAAACATTCTGTATGAGGCATAAAGCGTTTAATCACCTCTCATTTCCGCTCCTTTTTGATTGTTTGGCAAATTAGATCAAGACCGCGCAACTGGTTCTCGAGATATTCAAAATAGTTGGAAATCTTCTGAACAGAACTTGTACACACATATATTAATTTGATATAAAAAAACGACTTAAATCCGCCCCCCCACACACACACGCATATATATATATATATATATATATATATATATATATATATATATATATATATATGTATGTATGTATGTATGTATGTATGTATGTATATATGCGTCTTTATATATATCTGCTTAAGAATGAAAATAAATGGCTTCCGAAGTAATGGGAAGAAGCCTTCGTAATTCCTCAAATATTGGACAGCTTGTCAGTCGTGTTTTTGATAAAAATAAGAAAGCGCGATAAAATCAATTCTTTAACTGAAAGGCGATATTTAGACAGTGTAAGAAACATAAGATGTTTAGGTAGAGACTGAAAAGAAATAACAAACCATTTTCCAAATTGTGTACAATGAATTCCAATCTCGTATATTGAAAATGTTACAAGTATAGGCATTGCCAATGAGCTAGTTTTTCATATGATGTAGCCTCGTGCCAGACTTGTCTAGCCTCAATATCTCCAGTATTCCAACTTTTCTTATTGTATGTTGATTCTTATTTGAATCAGCCTGCTTATCTTAGTTGTTATACTCATAACGTTTCGGTCATTGAACCCTGACCTTCGTTAGGTGTCTGTTTTCATACTCGGTAAACTTATTGGAATTTCCAACCGGGTCCTTATTCAGTCCCTTGGGATTGACAGTCCTCATCTCGCTTTTTCTATTTAGGCATTATTTCATATTAGCTAATACTCACCAGTTGTATTGACAATTTATCACTTCTTCGTTCGTTTCACTCAACCAGAATATGTGGCTTTTCAGCGCCATCAGACTCAAAGATTGAACTACTGGGGAACAACTTAGTTCCACTAGGCTATGTGTCATGAAAATGACTTCATGAGTCGTAAAGCGGAGTTTAGAGTGTTTTTTTTCGTAAGTCATTATTGCTGTGTATTTATTTCCATAACCACGTGCTCAAGGAATATGACTGGAGTTAAGTTTGGCTTTGTCGAATCATTCTTCGACTGTAATTATTTTACTAGTGGCTTTAATCCATTTCATTGTGCTTACTTCCTATTCCAAACTTCAATGTTGGTACACTTTTAACTTTACTTTCAAGACTTTATAGAATCCCAAAATCACTTTCCCACAGATAAAAGATCACCATCCTCTTGCTCATCTATCGATATTTCTATGTCAACATTTTTAGAACCGCTACATTCTTTGTTTCCACAAGAACTTTATAGGTAAGTCTCGCTATGCCATGTACACTGGGACGAATCATCCTCATTCCATTTGAATTCGGAAAGCTTTTTCCCAGGAGCCACTATTTTGTCGAACAATCTCCCGAGAGGATGCTTTCTCGATAACTACAATCTTAATAATATCAACCTGTTATAATCTTTCTAAAATCAGATCTTCTTCTGATTCATATTACACAAATTTCCACCACTAGCAGGATGTGAACGCTCCGAAACCCAAGACTAAACTAAAAATTCTGTCATGTGCGCATCGGCTCCGCACAAACCTTCCGCTTTCCTCAGTCATTTATGTGCAATGTGTGATACACGCTTAGACGATCATGTATCTTTCATGACAGACGAGGCAGATTTTTTCCTGTAGTTTGCCATTTCTTTCTGCGGTAGACCAGTTGCCACCCATGGCTATTTACTCATAGCTGGTGGGGAGGGAGAAAAAGAGGTATTAGCACGTAAGTGAATGCAATGGATTCAATTGGAATTTGGACTCGGCTCTTCAATTCCTCAATCCGAAACGCTTTTCCATTTTTCCACGGTACATCCCCACTACGCCACCGTACCCTTTCCACTTATAAAAAAACTTACAAGTCAAATTTTTTAAAAGAAAAGAAATAAAAATTGGAGTCGATCTGAGCCTACGAAAAGGACATAAAAGCCTATGAAAGAGACATCTCGCCATTTGGTCGCCACAACAGCCAGGGTTCACACACTTGTCGGAACGCCACCTCCACATCTGCCTTCTCGTCTCCAAAGACAACCCGCCAAAGGCTGTCATCGCAGTAAGTCACAACTCACCCTCTCTCTCCTACCGTACGCCTCTGCGGACGACTGTACTTATTTCCTTCTTTCAACGAGAGACATTCACACTATTTCACCATTTTTGCTAATATATTTATTTATTTCATAAACCTCTGTCGTTTATTCCTTGTTCTGCCGCCATACGCTTAATATAAGAAATTTTAGGGTTAACCTATGTACCTCCATGAGTTCGCTAAAAAAGAGCATAGTAGGATGAAAAAGACTCCAAATTTGACGAAAACAAAATTTTATCGTCTAAATGTTCATGTTATTATTAAGAGGAAAGATCAAAGTATTTTTGTGGTATTGTTTTTACATTTTTTAATCGTTCCGAGCACGTCCGAAATTTTCGTTAAAAATCTTTTTTTTTTTTAGTCAGCAAAATTGGCGTCCATATTTTTACATTTTATAAAAAAGATGAAAATCTCACTTTGAAATTCTTTTACAAATCAATTATCATTTTTTCAAAACTTATTTTAAGAAAATCAGAAATTATAATGTTTATTTAAAATATTTTGAACCAAGGTTGATTTAACTTCTGCGCCGAAAAGAGAAAATAACACAAAGCAGGTCATAACCTTTCGCGTCACTTGACAGGTGTTGAATGACGGATTACGTGATCATAATTTGTTCTACGGAAGGCGAAAAGTGAAGTTATTTAGATTTAAGTGAACAAATTATTTACCTCGTTATTTTTAAGAAAAACTTTCAGTGCTCTAATTTTGTTTTGTACTTGGCTTTCACCTTTATGTTTACGATGTTTTATTGAAAATATATTACAGTGTAACCCGGATATAAGAGAAACCCAGATATAAGAGAGATTGTCTCTGGTCCCAACTTAGAGCCTGTGTTAATGTATATAAATTAGACTAAACCGGATATAAGAGAAACCCGGATATAAGAGACTTCTTCTCCGGTCCCGACAACTCCCTTATATCCGGGTTACACTGTATAAAGAAATTAAAATAAGACTGTTAAGAGTGAGATTAAATTTCATATTTCATAAGAAAGGTATCTAATTCATTTATAGGTACCTTTCTTATGAAATGTTATCAGAAGTGTATATAAAATATTATAATTTTATGTATATTTATTATATTTTACTGCGTTATTTGTATTTCCATTCATTTTATTATTAATTTTGCTATTTCATCTATGGAAAAATGTCATAACTGAGATTAATATAAAAATAAGATCATATAAATTTCATAAGATGACACTGATACTTGTAGGTAAACTTCTCAGTTGAAATAGAAAAATCAAATTAACTTCTCCACATTTGTTTCGCACACGTAAAGGCCTTAACAGTGGAAAACAATGCTTAATTCAAATAACGCAAATTAATTGTATTCTGGTTGGTCTTCCGTACTTTATAATTACAGCCCGATTATAAAAACAAAATTACATTTCTTAATTAATGTGGATCTTCTGATTAGTCAAAATGATACAATTTACAACGCGCTAAAAAAGATAAGGACACTTAGGAAACCCGATGCGGCTTTTAACTAATTTTATAATATTTTAGCAACTTAAATGTAAAAATTTATTATAATTAAAGAAATAACAAATAATTGGATTAACAATTCATTTTTCATCGAATAAATTTTTTGCTTTCAGAAAATATTGGCCATATTCATAAAAAACAGCTAAAAGCAAATTAAAGCATTTGAAATTAAATAATATCTTTATTTTATTGAGTTTTGTATGCCACAATTCAGAGCTGATTTTCAGGTAGGTGGGATCCAATTAAAAACAAAAAAAAAAGTTTTGCATTCCTCAAAGCCTTGTGCTTTTAACTGTTGTAATCACTAAACCCGATGCGATCGAATTTCTATCGTTTTCCTAAAATTAGTTATAGGGGGGTAATAAATATAAAAAAATATTTCTGGCATGACTTTAATAAAACAAAAACAAAAACATATTTATAATAATTTCGATCATCTGTGAAAGTTTCATTAACATCCGACAATTATTTTTATTTTAGCAAGATTTTCCAAATTAATGTGTGCCATACAAAAAAAAAAAAAAAAAAAAAAAAAAAAAAGACGTGATACAAATTGAATATGTTATTTTACTAGTTCCGGTGATACAAAGAGAAACAAAGTTTTTTTGATCAAAATTTAGAATGATCTAAAAAGAAGGAAAATTTTTTTAAAATAATTAAAAAAAAAGCAAACTTTGGTCTTTCCTCTTAATAATAGCATCAGTATTTAGATGATAAAATTTTGTTTTCGTCAAGTTTGGCGTCTTTTTCATCGTGCTATGCTATTTTTTTAGCGATTTCGTGGAGGTACCTTGGTTAACCATTATCTATCGTACATATCATTATAATCTGTACTTCTTTCTTACTACTCTTAAGTTCATACAGCAACCTAATTCAACAAACCTCTATTTGATTGCGTTCATCTTTGGAGTCCATAATTGTGTTAGATTTGGCAAGCCATAACTAATATCTACTCCATCACGCATTTGACTTTCAGTAACATTTGCTCAAGTGAGTTCTTTCTTTTTATGTGTCATGTCCTTTTAGGACGTAGGCAATCATGGATCTCCATCTCCCTCTATCTCTTGAAGCTCTCAAAAAGTTCCGTCCCGCTGCTTCCTCCCTCAGACCACGTTCTGTCATCCATCTGCTTAAGCCCGCCAGGTATGTCACGCGTTGTTTTCCCTTGTCTCTATTTCCCTCTAATCGACCCGTGAGTTTCGGGTTCTTTAGGCCCTCCTTCCTCATTATGTGTCCCAGAAACTTCAGCTGCCTCCTCCTTGTTTGCATCCTCTCTAAGACCGCATCATTGCTCACACGCTCGGTCCATGATGTCCTTAGCATCCTTCTGTAGAACCACATCTCTGTCGCCTCGAATCTCTTCTTCATCTTTGAGGAAATCGTCCAAAAATAGCTGCCGTAAAGAAGGACAGATGTCATGTAACAGCTCAATATCCTTTTCTTTGTTACCAAAGAAATCCTCCTGTTTCGCAATATTCTTCCCATCTTTTAGAATGCGTCCTTGGCCATCCTAATACGTCTACGGATCTCAGTGTCACATTTACCGCCCTCTGTCAAAACGCTTCCTATATATTTAAACTTCCGCGTCTGCTTACTTCACCTAATCTTGCAAGCGATTATAAATTTAAGTAAACAAGAAGGCCAAAATCGACTTGCAAATGTGCGCGAATTGTCAAAAAATAATTTGCACCGCAAGCCATTGATCGTGATTACTTTTTTTCTTCTTAGTGATTCAGCTACAATCGATGAAATCTAGTTGGTTGTCCGTCACTTAGAAAATAAATGGAATGTCAATCGTTATCTTCTGTCTTGTTAATTCCTGTCCTTTTATTGTTCTCTCTAATTAATAATGTTCTGTTTTTCTCGTATTCTCTCACACTTAGTAACCACCTTGCGTCTTAGTGGCTTTATCGCGTTGCTTGGAGTGAAAGGTTTATAAAAAGTACCAAAAAGATACAAAAAAATACAAAAGCATTCATAAAAATGACTACAGATGGGCGCGCATTTCAAATTGTATGCTTTTCCTGTTACCAAGGTGATGTCAGACAGAAAAGGAAATTCGCACTCACGAAACATGTCCATTTCAATTTAACTTAAATTGTTATCGTTTGGGTGTGCGCATGTATAATTCAGTACAATGATAGACGTTGAGATAGTACTACAAAGTTAAAAAAAAAAAATAGTTCTGTTTATTACATATTAAGTTCAAAGATGTCTTACCGTTCTTAGTACATAAAAATGAATCTCTTTCCTTGTCTTCAACTTGATTTAATTGTCCAGGGAAGGGCGTTCTCATGACTGAATTAGTTGGAAATGTATTATTCTAATGTTTTATTCCTAACTCAGTCAAATTGTGTGTGAATGGCTGTGCGTGTGCGATAGGTTAAATGACAGAAATACATCTAAGCCACTCACACAGAACACGGCCATACGCATATATATTTCATATGCACATGTATAAACACACACGGACACACACACAATATACATACATACACACACACACACAATATACATACATACACACACTCATATACACACGCACACACATACATATATATATATATATATATATATATATATATATATATATGTATACTTAGTTGTATGGATGTGAGCTTGTAATCCTGTGTTTCACGCTGTTGCGATCCTCAGACAAACTGAAACCCAGGGTTACAAACTGACATCCATAGAACTAAATATGTTATCTCTATGAATGATATTGAGCGCTTTCCAATAAGTACCATACATATATATATATATATATATATATATATATATATATATATGTTACACACACACATATATATGTATATTATAAACACATACGCACACGCACACACACACACACATATATATATGTATGTATGTATGTATGTATGCATGTATGTATGCCCTCAGATAAATAAGTGATAAATCTATTTATTATCACACATTCTTGATTATGCACAGGCTGAAGGCTGAATTGCGATTGGGTAGAAGTAAGATTTGTGCTAATTGGTTTGCGAGGCAAAACTGCGTCATACTGGCGAAATAGGATTAGTCAGATAGTCAGCATTATTAAGACGAGATGTTGCCATCATTCTTACCTTTCTTGTCTATTCCTTATCTTTTATTCATAAGAACGGAATAGAATTCATGACAGGCGAAGGCATCTTAAAGAATTCCATTCTGAGATCTACCTCTTAAATTGAGACTCTTTATTTCTATCTACCTCAGTGAGTTCCTATTTATTTGCAGCATATACTTGTCGACTTTTGCAAACTAGATTTAAGGAAAAATTTCGAGCTTCTATCTATGCATACCTCATTGCTATTGCTTTTTCAGCTTGAAATCCGTGCATGAGTCGAGTTTCCAGTTTTTATTAGGTTGGTGCAAAAATATTGTCGTTTTTTGACGTTAAACAATACGTCAAAAAACGACATTATTACGTCATTATTTTTGCACCAACCTAATACTTGTACAAAAGTATACAGCATCATATAATAAGGAATACTGTCATAATATAAATAATATATAAAAATACAAAATAAAATATAATAAAAGTATATAATACTTGGATGTTTTAAAACCTTCACAGTATTTAGTATTGTTGAATCACCGCTAACATTTTTATGGAGGTTCAAAGACTCTACGTTTCGTTCCATTTCGCAAACCAGTCGATGAAATTTGAAGAAGCTGATTTGTTTGGTAAAATACTTTGACAGCTTAAGCAAAAAATGTATTTACTTCACTAAATGAATTTATTGATGAATTATATCTATTTTAGTTGTGTAATATTGTAAAAGACTCTAAAAACGAATGTTTTTAACACCGTTAAAATTATATATATATATGCCCACAAAGTCAGACAACACATGGATAACTTCTTAAAAAACAAAGGACACCAGATAAAAAGATACAACTTATCCAAAATAGAACATCAAGCCATCTATACTCTTAAAAACAACCGAGACATAATTATCGTACCAGCCGACAAGGGCGGAGCTATAACCATCTTAGGCACTAACTACTACATTAAAGAAGCAGAATCATGACTTCAAAATAACAGATTCTATGTACCCTTACCTCTAGACCCAACTAGCACATTCAAAACAGAATTATCACTTCTCACTCAGAACCTGAACCACAACATAAAAAATACCATAAAATCTCTTATTCCTGAGAACCCTAAAACAGCAACATTCTACACTATCCCAAAACTACATAAACTCCCCAAAATCCTTTCAGAAAAACACCCTAACACTTTTTCATCCAGCCCACATCAAATTACACAATCTAATAATGAAGAGAACATCTATGAAATTTCAAAAACCCTTAAAATCATGCCACCTGGTAGACCCATAATATCAGGCATTGGTACCCTCACAGAACTTATATCTGAGTACATAGACAATATCCTAAAACCTTTATTGCCCGAAATACCTAGTTATATTAGAGACACTACTGACTTTCTCAATAAATTACAAAACATTAACTTAGTCCACCATGATACAATCCTAGTAACGATGGATGTTTCGTCCCTTTACACGAACATTCAACATGTTGAAGGAGTATCAGCTTGCTATGAGTTCCTTAGTAACAAAAACTTACCTAACTACCAAATTACAGATATATGCCAATTAATAAATTTCATCTTAACACATAATAATTTTAAATTCAACAACAAACACTATTTACAGATTAATAGCACAGCAATGGGCACAAAAATGGCACCTAGTTATGCTAATATCTTTATGCACATTCTAGAAAAGAAGATACTAGATAATTCAGAATATAAATCATCACATTACTTTAGATATATTGATGACATTTTCTTACTATGGACTCATGGATCAGAAAAATTAAAAACCTTTTTCACTTTCTTCAACAATTTCCACGATACAATTAAATTTACCATGGAGCACTCATACACATCCGCCCCTTTCTTAGACGTTATGATAATATTAAACAAACATACACTTTCTACCAGTCTATACAACAAACCCACAAACCAACATAAATTCGTGCACTTTAACAGCTGTCATCCCTTTAAATTAAAAAAATCTATTGTATACAGCTCATTTCTAAGAATCAAACGCATATGCTCAGAGCATTTAGATTTTCTATACAACATTAATAACTTAACAAAACAATTCCTAAAATGTAAATACCCAATAAAATTAATAAAAGAAACACTAAATAAAACTATCCTGATAAATCGGAATACACTTCTTACATACAAGAAAAATAACAATCGGATTCCCATGGTTTTTAACCACAATCAGTATTCCCACACACTTATTCCCAATTTAAAAAAAGATTACAAGAACCTGCAGTTAGACAAAAAGATCAAAGACATTTTCGATAAACCACCCATAAATGCAAAGAAACAATTATCTAACCGATCAGCTATCCTCACCTCTACCAAATATCTAAACAATAGAAACCAATCAGGAAATTACAAATGTAACAAACCTCGTTGCTTAGTTTGCAAACATTTAATAATAGCTAATATATTTTCTGTACCCAACACCAATATCAAGATACAGCCACCTAACCTCACCTGCGATAGCCATAACGTAATCTATTATTTATTCTGCACCTCATGTCCTAATAGTGGATATATTGGTGAGTCTGGAAATAATTTTAGATTTCGTTTCAATAATCATAAACAAACCATACGTAAAAATAACCCTTATTCCCCCATAGCTAAACACTTTAATCAATCAGGACATTCATTAGAAAACTGCAAATGTTTATTGATAGATTCCGATTTTAGTTCCACATACACACACAGAAAAAAAAAAAACATAATGGATTTTAAAATTAAATATACATAAACTAGGGTTGAATAGGGACTGGTATTTATTTGAACAAAAAGTACAAATTGTGGCACAAGGCCAATAAAGGGGAGGGGTAGAGGCTGGTCAACACTAACTATCTTATACCTAGATAATCAGATTCGCGACCCATTCGTACATTACATTTTACACATTCACCAAAAGAACTCGTCCATCACCAAACAATCCTTCAACCACCATAATACCACGTGCTCTCAAGGGAGACCTACCAAAATCGCGCCCCATACCATGAAAATTCTAATGATGATATATATATATACAATTCTAATAATGATAAAATGAGAGGGGAGGGAAATGAACCCAATAATAAACTTAAAATAAACACAAATACAAACTAAACATAATTGATGTTAGTAGGGACCGTCCAACCCATAAAACAGAGAGGCCGCTGTATTCTGCCCAGGGGACAAAATCAAGAGACGCTCTCGCTAAGGGAGTGGGAAAAAGTATAAAATATTAGGCTGGAATGGGAAAATATAAAACTGACCCAGTCGAGATGAAAATGGGGCGGGGGTCAAAACAAACTGGGGAGGATGGGAATCTCGACTTGGATCATAACCAAAGAACGGCCGGGATGCAGGCCAGGAACAACACTTACTCACATTAACTAGGTACACTGAAGCTTGTCTAACCTAACCAAGGGGAGGGTTCCACAGGAAGCCACCCCGATGTGCAATAGGTTGACCTAGAAGAGAAAATCAAGGCTAGCCCCGTTCACACGAAGCAAGCTCGCTTCTTTTACCCACCTTTCGCTAAAGACTGTCGAATGCAATCGTTTTCTATCCGATCTAATCTTCATCTTGAGCTGATGCTCAAAGAATCGAATCAGATCCGAATGAGAAAGACGATTGCCTCGCAAGACTTCCTCCTTTCGCGTCGTCCAAATCACCATTCGAGCCGTGGCCATCAGCGTCAGAAACACCATCCGTTTCATCCCGGAATACGGGGGCGACACATTGTCACACGCGTATGCGCGATCAATGGACACAAGCTGTTCGGGAGCGAGACGAGCCGTCAGCTCGCCGACATGGTCCCATAAGGGGCGGACCTGGGGGCAATGGTAGAAGGCGTGCGCAGCCGTTTCCTCTAAGCCAAGTCACAGTCTGGCAAATCCGCCAAGCCCCATATGAAAGCCTTGTCGTTGAGAGGCAGCCGATTCCGAGCCAATCGCCAGCTAAGCGAAAACTCAGGGTTACTGAGGTAATCCGCCGCTGGCGCCCAAGACCAGTAGGAGCAGTACTCCTCCTCCGACAAGCCGAGCGTATCTCGTAGGAGATCCTTCGCGGGCCTCTCCACTAATTCACGATAGAAGACCTTCCTAGGCCGAGAAAGGTCACTGGACCGGGGAACGGCCCTCAAGGCCGACCGACACTCGCGAAGGAAAACCGATTGATCCCGGGGTTTACGACCGCGCTCAACCCGCGAGATGGGGGGACTGATGGTAAGGCCAGGGAACGCGTCCCTAACAATCCCCTCCAGAATCGGATCTCCTCCAGTCAATGCACGGCGTAGGAAAGCCAACCTAGAGGCACGGATGTGACTCGGCAGGTGCGGCATTCCCAGCCCCCCATGACACGGACGTTTAGTGCAGACTCGTTGAATAGGGTTGAATAGGGACTTGGGTGTTTTAAATCTTCAGAAATATTTCAATAGTTAAGCAATTTTTTTTTTATATATAGTTAAAAGATTTTTTTAAACAACATTTAAAATATTTATGACAGTTAGATTTAAGTTAGGAATATCCGAACAGTGACGTTCCATATCACGTGACGTCCGCGTCTCGCGAAGGACGCTACTTGCTAACAAACAGTAATTTTAATTTATTTGTAACAAACAGTTATTTCTGATTTTTCTGAATTTAAAGTTTAAATTCAAAGAAATTTATCCTGACATTTGGATTATCATTTAACTTAACTGAACTCATTGTATCACTGGACCTATTGGACATTTTACCTTGGATTACTTACCTGGATCACTATTGGACAAGCATTGGATTATTTACCAACTTCGGACAGTGTGTGACACAAGGTCAGTAAAAAAATCCGCCTGTCAAGAAAACCAACGAATTGACTGTGTTTCTAGGACAACATAAACCGATAAGTTTTTCCTTTACTATATTTTCAAATATCTTTTTATATTTCGTTTTTCTCTTGGTTTTCTTATTCCTTTTTGGTTGCACGGCGTTTTTATTTCTTTCTCGTTTTTGCACCCCTCCCACTTTTTAATTTACCGTTTTCCTTTTTGTTGAAACTATTATTGTCTTTGGTTTGCTCCTTTCGTTTTACATTTTTATTTTGTTCGTAAATAATTTTTGTCCTTTGTATGCCAAAGCAGAAAACATTTAAGAGAAATTTAAGCCGTTAGACTGTGGTGGGTTTTCCACCATTGTCGATAATAATAACACTGATATTCCGGAGACATCGGTGTCACCTACTAAATCGGCCTGGTCTGAAAATAGGCCGCTTCAAAAAGATGGCATATTTTATGCCAACCAAAGAGACAAATTCGAGGCAACCTTCAACGGTAACGAGTTCCTCACAATTAAGGAGGCCTTGAATGCGGTGGAACCGCGCACAATTTCCTTGCTGACTTCAGATGTTAAAACGCGGAAGTTAATCGGAGTCAGCAGGGAAAGTATGGAAGAGGCCCTAAAGTGCTAGCGAGAAGGACTAATGCCTTATGGGACATCCTTCTCCAGACTGAACAGCAAGCCAAGGAGTTGGCAGGGAGAACCTTAAGCACAAAAAACTTGAGGCTTCAGACGGAGTACATGGGCACCCGCAGGACAAAAGTTACCGTCCATGTCCGTAGATATCTCGGAGGACCGTATGGGGGCCTTCTTTACCAAATTTGGGGAAGTGAACGAAGTGAAGGCCCTTAGAAGTAAATCTGGCATCGAAACAGGGGACATGGAGGTACAGGTAACCCTGGACAGATCGGCCTTCAGGAACGTCCCCAACACATTGATCTGCCGTGACAGGAAGATGCTGGTGGTGGTGGAGGGCAGAAAGCCTTGGTGTTGGTCGTGTGGAGTGTCGGGCCACATGGCAAAGGAGTGCCCCAGCAAAAAGGGCACACAAGCTGCACCACGACCGGCATTGTCAACAGCCAAAACAGTAGCCCCTAGTAAACCGGAGGTGGGGACTTCAAAATCTGACGGAGACTGGAAAGAGGTGGTTAGAGGCCGGAAGTCTCCTAAAGTTTTTGTCTCCACCCCCCCAAAAAGAGATACTTCACGAAATGAGGCAGTCACAGCCTGAGAATGTGAAGGAGGTGCCAACACAACAGGAAGGGCTGCAATTACCGAAGGAAGGCCAGCAGCCAAAACAACAACAGGAGAAGCAGCCGAAACAACAGGAGAAGCAGCCAAAACAACAGAAGAAGCAGCAAAAAGAGCAGCAGCAACAACAAAAACAACAGCAGCAGCAGCGACAACAACAACAAGAGCAGCAGCAGCAAACAGAGATGGAGGTGGACAGAGTGCCTCCACGTCGGGCTTCATCCCTGAAAAGGTGCAGGGAAGAAGACGATGACGAAGACGAACAACAGCAAAGATATTCTGGCAGTAGTAGGGCGGAGGAAGGCATGGATAGATCCAGGTCGCTCTCCGTCCCTGCTTCACCAAGAGAATCGGTGGCTTCGACCAAACCTAGGAGCCACCCTCCCTCCCCATCTCGTGCTCCAACCCCCTCTCCCGGTTGATCGTGGCCGATATTGCCGTGAAAAGTGGTTCGTTTCGGGTTGTTGCGGTTTATGCGCCCAACGACCAGGGGGAGCGGGTTTCGTTTTTTCGGCGGTTGGAACCTTTCCTGGTGGATTCGACGCGCTTAGCTCTAATGGGGGACTGGAATGCCATCCTGGACCCCAAGTTAGATCGGGGGCGGGATGCTAGCGGGAGAAGGGGCGATCGTAGCCTGGTCGATCTGATCGCCGACTTCGGTCTCGTCGATAGATACCGGGTCGATCACCCCGGGGGGAAAATGTGGACGTGGGCCCGTAGCAGGCCTTGTGACAAGGTGGTTAGCTACCTTGACAGAATGTTAGTGAGAAGGGCCGACACAGATCTGTTAGATTGTCCCACGTTCCACTGGGTAGGCTACACGGACCACAAACTCGTTTGTGCCCGTGTGGCGCTAGAACATAGGCCTAAAATGGCTGGCTACTGGAAGTTCAATCTGTCCTTACTGGACAGGCGGGACTTCCGGGAGCAGCTGAATAGCTTAGTGCAGCGGGAGCTAGTGGGGGCGGTTACCGGGAATAGGTGGTGGGACAGACTTAAATGTAGAATTAGGTCCTTCACCACTGACTTCAGCAAACGGTTCGCCCTAGATAGAGCTGATAAGGTGAGGACGCTTAAAGCTAGTCTTTCCCGGGTGGAGGCTGGCGGGGATCCCTTAGCTAGGGAGGCCCTGGCGCGTTTGAATAGCGAGCGCTACATGGGCCAGGTAATTAGACATAGGTTAAGCAAGATGTCTTCCGAAGCCGTGAACATGGGCGCAGATCTGCGCAGGGAAGAGGTCCGTCGAGGTGGCGATCGTTACATTCGTGAAGTCAAAAACCCGGAGGGGCGTACACTTCGGGCCACCGACGACATGTGCGAGGCGTTTCGGCGGCATTTCGAGAGCCGCTTTACCAGGGAGCCTGGTCTTCGTGAGGACGAGTTTCGCAGCTATTTGGCTGACTTTCCTCGGCTTTCGTCGACTGAAGCGGCTAACTGCGAGGGAGAGATTACCGAGGGCGAGGTCTACGCGGCTTTGAAGAAGGTCGGCTGAGGCAAGTCGCCCGGTCTGGATGGTCTGCTTTATGAAGTGTACTTGAGGCTGTCGCACATCTTTGTCCCGATTTTGACGGTCGTGTTCAACAACTGGTTCCGGCAGGAGTCCCTCCCCGACCGTTTCTCCAGGAGTGTGATCACGTTGTTGAAAAAGGGCAAGGGTGTCGGGGGGAACCTAGACGACTACAGGCCCATAACTCTGCTAAACACAGAGTTAAAGATTTTGGCCAAGATCCTGCAGGAGCGCTTGCAGTCAGTTGCCGAGTCTCTGTTGGGTCCCGAACAGACCTGTGCTGTGAGGGGTCGAACAATTCAGAACAACCTGCATTTGATCCGCACGATCATAGAGGGAGTAAAAGACGACGAGATAGCCGCGCTGATCAATTTGGATCAGTCCAAGGCATTTGATAGGGTTGACCATCGCTACCTGGCTCCTGTCCTGCAGGCCGCCGGATTCGCACCCGACTTCTGCCGCTGGATTAGTCTCCTGTATCGCTCCCCCAGTGCGGTGGTACATATGAACGGGAAGCTGTCGGGCGCTTTTGCGCTGTTTAGGTCGGTTCGTCAGGGTTGCCCGCTGTCGCCCCTACTTTACGCTTTGGCGTTGGAGCCTCTCCATCGCCGGCCGAGGGACAGGGCGTGCAGTCCGGCCCTATGCGGAATCGCCGTTCCTGGCGGGGCTCGAGCCCGGGTTTCCGCGTACGCCGACGACGTATCTGCCTTCGTGTCGTCCTGCAGAGACATTAAGGTGGTGCTGAAGGCCCTTGATCGGTACGAAAAGGTGACAGGGGCCAAGATTAACCGCGACAAGTCGTCCGGCTTGCGGCTAGGTGCCTGGAAGGGGGTCGATCTTCCGGGGCCCTTCGGTTGGACGGACGGTCCTGTCCGCATTCTCGGAGTGTGGTTTGGACCGACCTCCAGCTGGAGAAGAATTGGTCTGAAGTACTGAGCAAAGGTCGACGCAGCCGGTCAGACTTGGCGCCGACGGAGGTTGTCCGTAAAGGGCAGGGCGGAGGTGTGTGCTACATACATCTTCCCTCTGATCCTTTATCGATTGTCCGTACTTCCTCTCTGTAACGACCATAGGGTGCCGCTCGAGCGCTCGCTATCCTCCATTTTGTGGAGGGGACGCGGGAATCGGGTCGACAGAGATGTCTGTGCACAGCGTACGTGTCATGGGGGGCTGGGAATGCCGCACTTGCTGAGCCACAAACGTGCCTCCAGGCTGGCTTTCCTACGCCGCGCGTTGACAGGAGATTCGGTTATGGCGGGGATTGTTAGGGACGCGTTCCCTTGTCTTACTATCACTCCCCCCATCTCGTGGTTTGAGCGCCGTCGTAAACCCCGGGAGCAATCGGTTTTCCTTCGCGAGTGTCGGTCGGCCTTGCTGGCCGTCCCTCGGTCCAGTGACCTTTCTCGGTCTAGGAAGGACTTCTATCGTTTGTTCGTGGAGGGGTTCGCGAAGGATTCCCTGCGAGAGGATCTCGGCTTGTTGGAGGACGAGTTTCGCTCTTACTGGTCTTGGGCGCCAGCGGTGGATTACCTCAGTAACCCTGAGTTTTCGCTTACCTGGCGACTGGCTCGGAATCGGCTGCCTCTCAATGACAAGGTCTTCATATGGGGCTTGGATTTGAGAGACTGCGAACGGTGCGGCCTTGGCTTAGAGGAAACGGCTTCGCACCCCTTCTACCATTGACCCTGGGTCCGCCCCTTATGGGAGGACCATGTCGGCGAGCTGACGGCTCGTCTCGCTCCCGAAAAGCTCGTGCCCATTGATCGCGCATACTCGTGTGACAATGTGTCGCCCCCGTATTCCGGGGTGAAACGGATGGTGTTTCTCACGCTGCTAGCCACGGCCCGAATGGTGATATGGACGACGCGACAGGAGGAAGTCTTGCGGGGTAACCGTCTTTCTCATCAGGATCTGTTCCGATTCTTTGAGCATCAGCTCAAGATGAAGATCAGAACTGATAGGAAACGTTTGCATTCGACAGTCTTCAGTGAAAGGTGGGTGACTGAGTCGAGCTTGGTTCGCGTGAACAGAGCTAGCCTTGATTTTCTCTTTTAGGTCAAGCCTACGTTACATCGGGGTGGTTTCCTGTGGAGCCCTCCCCTTGGTTAGGTTAGACAGGCTTTTGTGTACCTAGTTAATGTGAGTGAGTGTTGTTCCCGGCCTGTATCCCGGCTTCTCTTTAGTTATGATCCAGCCTGAGATTCCCGACCCCCCCCCCCCAGTTTGTTTTTGACCCCTCTTTATCTCGACTGGGTCAGCTTTATATTTTTCCATGCCCTTATGATTTTTTATCCTTTTCCCACTCCCTTAGCGAGAGAGCTGCTTGATTTTGTCCGAGGGGCAGAATACAGTGGCCTCTCTGTTTTGAGGGTTGGACGGGTCCTACTAACATCAGTTATGTTTAATTTTCATTATGTTAATATATATTTTAGTTCGTTATTGGTTTCATCTCCCTCCCCTCTCATCTTTACATCATAGAATTTTGTATATATATCTTTTTAGTATCATTAAATTTTTATGACACGTGACGCGTTTTGTAGGTCTCCCTAGTGTGGATGCGGTATTATGGTGCATGGAGGATCGATTGGTGACGGACGAGTTCTTGTGGTGAATGGGTAAATTGTAAAGTACGAATGGGTCGCGAATCAGATTAGCTAGGTATAAGATAGTTAGTGAAGTCCAGCCTTCTACCCCTCCCCCTTCTTCGGCCTTGTGCCACAATTTTGTATTTTATACGAAATAAATATCAACAGTTATTTCTGATGAAAGATTGAGGACAATTTGAAATATCAAATATATATATAAATAAATAAATACTTTCATAAAATAAAACATAATTTTTTTAATTTGCAACTTTATATATATATATAAATTGAATTGATATATATATATATATATATATATATATATATATATATATATATATATATATATATATATATAAATTCAATTTAAATAGAAAACAGAGAAACTTAAGGTTGTTTGTTTTCTATTTGAAATTTGAATTGAATTAATAATTGCACTTATTTGACTTTGAGCTCTCCGGATTACATCCTCCTTGGGATTATCTATACGGATTACCAAATTTTTCATTACTTATATATATATATATATATATATATATATATATATATATATATATATATATATATATATATATATATGAAGGGAAGAGGTTATAGTTGTTCCAACGAGAGAAATGTGTATACATTAAAAAGAAGAGAGAAACCGCAAAAGTTTTTGGTTGTAATGTAGACTTTTAAAAAAATACACATTACAACCAAAAACGTTTCCGGTTATTCTCTTCTTTTTAATATATATATATATATATATATATATATATATATATATATATATATATATATATATAAACGGGCAATTGCTGATATCCCCTGACGAGTGGAAGACGCGATTGTTGGAGAATCTGTCGCTGGAACTCAGAATGCTAAATGCAACATCAATCAGCTAAGTGATAAATTTAATTTATATTAATCGTATATATACAGGGTGTCACACAATGATGGGATACATTTTAAATACTAGTCTCCTGGATTATAAAAATTGCATAGAGTACTAAGTATATTTATTATATAACTGATATAGAAGAGTTCAAAATATTATATAAAATTACATCCCTAATATGGTCACCACCACGAATAAAACATACACGAGCTCACTCTCTGAAATCAAGCATAGTGCGACTTAATATATCAACTGGAACTAAAACAAAATATCTACAGAGAAATGGCAGTCATTCCAGTTGATATGCTAAGCCGAACCGTGTTTGAAATGAGAGCGAACTCGTTCATGTTCTCTTCGTACGTAGCGGTGACCATATCATCGATATATATATATATATATATATATATATATATATATATATATATATATATATATATATATATATATATATATATATATATATATTACTTTAGTTATATATATGTATATATATATATATATTACTTTAGTTATATATATATATGTATATATATATATATTTGGTTGGTGCAAAAATAATGTCGTTTTTCTTTTGAAGTTGAACGTCAAAAAACGACATTATTTTTGCACCAACCTAATATATATATATTACTTTAGTTATATATATATATATATATATATATATATATATATATATATATATATATTATTTTAGTTTTACACACATATATATACAAATGTAATAAGAACGAAAACAATATAAATTCAAATGTTCGCAGCATTAATTCAAAAGAGGGATCAATACCAAGAGTAGAACAATAATTATTTATTATAAACATTTTTTACATTCGGACAAAAACAATTAAGATGCATTTTTGTTGCAATGCAGAGGAGCATCTCGACGGGTGAGGAAGAAAGTTGATTACGGTAACCAATGATAGTTATGGTAACCATCTTTGTTCCTCACCCGTCGAAATGCTGCCCTACATCTAAAAAAAATGACCGTATGTAAAAAAATTATTATATATCTAAAGTAATACATACACACACACACACACACACACACACACATATATATATATATTACTTTAGTTGTTTTTAGTGGATCCCCATATTTGATTAGATGCTCCGTTTATTTTAAACAGTATTTTAGGCTTTAAGTGTGGGTCATAAAGTAAGGATTGAACTCACAAACAGTAAGACTTTTTGGAACTAGCTTGATAACCGTTGCTCCACGACGAGTTGATTGACGTTAAGCTGGTGTAAGGTGCCATGTGTGGCGAACTTAGTGACTACCAATCTCACAGAAGAAGTAAAAGTTGAGATCCTAATTTATTAACCATTGCTCTAGGGAGGATCTGTCTTGTGTCTTCGTTTCTTGTGTTGGCTGCTGTCATTCATTTAAATTCGTCGTAGATCTGCAGCCCGAAAGCGAATGAGAAGACTGAGAAGACGCGACAGAATGTATAATGGTGTGCAACAGGGTTTTTCTTTGAATATCTTTCTAATTCCGCTCCGAATCAATACTGTCTCCTTTGTTCGGCCAGTCGATCGGTCGGAACAGGCGTAGGCAAGGGAGGTAACTGTCAACTTTGATCACATTCACCAATGTGTTTATTCTCAACTGGTCTTCATAATTGTATACTCATCGATATATTCACCAACACGCAAGTGTGTAAACACACACATGGAATCATGTGTTCGAGTACACATTACAGCAATTCAGAATTTATCCTGAATAGATTGCCTTATTATAAAGAAGTCAGTTTTGAAATAATTTGGATCGAATCGATTTTGTCAATGTTTGCAACGGAACATTACTACTGTTCTCTAAATCTCTAATGTAAGTCAATAGAGAGAAGTTTTTTTTTTATTTCAGCTACCTAATATTCTGTCTGATAACTCTTAAACAGCGGAAAAAAGTTTGTACGCCGAACGTATCGGAGAGATGTAAAGGACGGCCGGTGGGTGACGTTAGTTCGTGTAGTGACGAAACCCAGTAGTTGATATAGGCCGCTAAGACGATAGAGATCAGGACAAGCACAAAGAGTTTTGGTGAACAGAGTAACCCACACGGCTCCTCCAAGAACATATAGGACGTCTCTGTTTTGGCCGTTTTCTATTCGGGAAAATATTACAAGACCTCACTTTTAACCTTTAATACTGTTTTATTCATATTTTATTCATATATTACAATTTCTCTGCGGGGGAAAAGTCGTGACCCCGCACACACATACATTTATATATAAACTTCGTCTAGAGATTATATGCAAGTTATGAATTGGTAGAAAGAGTTGCGTCTTTAATGTTAAAAGTCTTATTATGATGTTGTTTAGATTCTACTCAATATTATTAACTTAGACATATAGTGATAGAGAAAACTATTGTTTTTGGTTGGAAACAATTTTACTAAGTTAACAAAACAGACTAATTTGACTGTCAGTAGTTTATTTGCAACTATTTATTTTGATACTTTTACATTATTATACCTTGTAAAACTAATGTAAAAAAATAATATGAAAAGATTTTAGAACAAATTCGTCAATTTCTTAAAGGAAAAACATAAAAAAACATTTTATTTTAAAAATAAAAGATATATTAACAAAAAATAATAAGAACCTCCTAAAACTTATTGCACAAATGCTTCTTTCTTTTCCATAACTCTTAGCAGCCTATTGTCAACATCTGATGTTAGATTTGCAATTTTAGCGGCTGGTAAGTTGTTTGCAGCAACTTTAACTGCGTCCTAGAAGTCACACTTGCTGTTGAATTGCCTTCCATTAGAATAAATATCTCTCTTGAGGATGCTCCACAGGTTCTCAATGGGATTCAAGTCACAGCTATTTGAAGGCCAGTTCATAAGAGAATCTTCGACAAATCCCTTTTTTTTCAACCAGGATTTAGTAAACTTTGATGTATGACTTGGTGCGTTGTCTTGCATAAAGATCATAGATGTACACTTGGCTAAAGACTGGTTATCAAGCCATGCAAAGAAATATTGCTCTAGAAAATCACAGTAACTTTTGGAATTCATTTTAACCCCGTCTTTTAGTTTAAATGGACTCACGAGTACATTACCAATAATCCCAGCCCATATCATGATCCCACCGCCGCCTTATTGGCGTTTAAAATTTTTTCTTGAGTCATGCTGCTTGCAAAGCCATCCTCGAGCCTATCCATCCGAGGGTGATTCTTGATTCGTCTGTAAAAAGCACTTTGCTGAAATCAGTTTTCATGTATTTTTTTTGCCCACTGCAATCTTCTTTCCTTATGTTTTTATTTGTTAAAATGGGTTTCTTTATTTGATATTTTACATCAGCTAACTTCCTTAATGCCTTACACCTTGTTTCCCTTGACACCATAGGAGCTCTAGCGGCCTCAAATATGAACGCACTTGACGCATTTGGGTTTCTTATTAATTCTCTTCGGATATGTGATAGATCTCGCTTTGTTAAATTCCTGGATTCAGCCTGAGACTTTTTTTCCTTGGTTAAATTCCCATTTGACATATTTTCTTGATTGTCCGATGATCCCTTTTCAAATCCTTACAAATTTGAAGCGAAGACTTTCCTTTTCTAATTTCTTTGACTATATAGTTCTTTTCATTCATTGTTACTTCTTTTTTACGAGCCATAATACTAAATTCTTGTTCTTGCAAATAATCTCTTGACACTGCAAATTGCTATAATTACTGAAAAAATACGAAATATCAATCTGAAATTGAAAATTTGGACTTAATTGCTTTCATGCTTACTCGCTATACATAATAGTACAAATTATTTCATTGGATAACACATATCTATGAATTTTACATAAAATATTTGACAATACCTCATTTGCATATAATCTCTAGACGCAGTTTATATCTATCTATCTATCTATCTATCTATCTATCTATCTATCTATCTTGGTATTTATAAATGTGGATGTATATTTGAATATATAAAAGTGAGCATGAAGTCAACACCCACCCAGAGGGGACAGTCTGTTTCATGCTAAACGCAGTCGTCAATCGTCATGCCTGACTATTGCGTTTAGCAATCGTCTCTGTGTGTTGACTTCAAAGTCTACTTTTATATTTACATATGCTCTGTTCCTGATATTGAGCACTTTAACCAATAAATATAGCATACCTTAAAACTATATTTTATCATATAAATTTTATATAATTTCTTTTATGTCATAGTGATATAAAATGTATTTGAGAACAATGCATGTTTGCCATTCCTTCATTACAGCGTTGCGTTATGGTGGCAGTATATCACGTATGTGCTAATGCTCATAATGGGACAACTAAAATAATCTCTCTTTCCTATAATTTCCTTTACATAACTTCCTTTATATAGTTTCCTCTCTATCCACTGAAATTGGAAATATTCACTCTTCCCTAGCATCCACTATTAGGGTAAGATAGGAGAAAATACAATTTTAAAAAGGGTAGATTTATACTTACTTTCGCTTTAATTATATACAAAAGTTATAAAAATGAGATTTTAACACTTTTAAATTATAAAAATAAAGAAATGGTAAATAAAGAAAATATTAGGTTCCTAAATTTTATATCACCTCCTAGAGTTCCATTCTTGGACTAATGTTAGCTTCATCAACGACTTTCCAGATGTCACCAATTAGTTTTTATGTTAATGATATAATTATTTGTAGTTTTAATAATATCCGATAGTTTCGACAATGTAAAACTGGCAGCTGCTCTCGGAAATGACCAATAATCAATTGTTAACTGGGGCAAGGATTGACTTGTAAATTTTAACGTTTAATCACCATAGAGTACTTTTTTAAAATTTTTATCGGCTTGTTTGATGCTAACCTCTAGGAGAGCAATTCATTGCGCCTTCTTGCTCTCCCATTTTATACAGACAGTAAGTGGAATGGTTATATTGAATCAACTGCTAGGTCTGTTGCTAGGAAAGTTGGTTTACTGTATCATTGCAGACAATTTTTCTCACCAGAATCCATCTTGCACATTTATAAATATTACCATTCGTTCGTACATTAATATTGCTGTCATATCTGGTCTGGTGGTCCTGCAATATATTCATTGGTTCTTGACAAAATCCAAAGAAGGGTCTGTAATGTTATCAGGCTTGACCTGGCATCTCGACTTCAGTCATTTTCCAACCGCTGTGACGAAGATTCCCTCTGCCATTTTTATAAACATTTTCATGGCAATGAGCTTTTCTCGTTCGACCCCATAAATCTAAGTGAACTACTAAATTGGCAACACCGTTTTACTGTTGAAATCGCTCTAATAGTTCCATTCTAATAATTTCTTTTCTCGTACTTCTCACCTGTTGAACTCTCTTCTGGTTTCTTGTTTTCTGCCATCAACGACCATTAGAAATTTAAATTCAAGATCAATTACCATCTTCTGTCTTCCTGAACCCTGTTCGTCTTTTGTCCTTTCTTCAATCATCTGTAATTTTAGTCTTCTCTTTCACTCCTCATTAACGTCTTCTCATTCTCTTTCACTCTCAGTAACCTCTTACGTCTTAGTGGCATAATCGCCTTGCTAGGGGTGAAATGATTAATATAATATCTATCCTGAATGATTATTAGCACGAGAAAAGAAAAGAAATCAGCATATCGACCTCGATATTCAGCCAAAGTTACTTGTGTTTCGTAGCACTATTAACTTAAGAAAAGGCAAAATTCCATTTTTCCTGCACGATTTCCTATTGTTAAATAACTTTATAAAAACACTATAATCATTAACAGACAAGTAGAACGCGATCTAGGACTTATTTGAACTACTTCCTCATAACTTTCCTTAGTGGACTCTCCCGTCGTATTCGACGTATGAGGGTCAAGCAGCTCAGTTCCTAGGAACCGATATATAATTCGGTTATAGTGATGAAGGCTTTGTGCAGAACCAACTGCACTTTTTGACGGGGCGAATACAGAGACACAGGTTTTGGATTCAGAGTTATTCTTCTAGACTAGTAGCCATCCAAAGTTATAGAACCCAGTCTGTCCTGCTATTTTCTAATAGCGCATAAGTGAATGTAATGGATTCAACTGGAATTCGAACTCGACTCTCCGATTCCTCAATCCGAACCACTATATATTACTCCATCATGCCTCCTATAACTACGCTTATGTTAAGTTTGGGTAATAATAATAATAATAAATAAAAAAATAATGATATGTTGCCCTCAATGTTAACTTTGAGAGCAGCCTGTCATCCTTATCTGCTTGTGTTTTTAAAAATAAAATAATTAACTCTCTTCATTCAATCTAAATAAATTGTTTTTGTCTGAAGACCGACATAAATTAATGTATTCAACAAGAAGACCTTGTTGCCTTTGTTATTTAATAAATTTTGGAATTCTTCCAGCTAAGGAATGACATTAAAATTCGTTAATTACAATCTCGGCCTCCATTAGATTAGTTCAAATTGCTTTACATTTTTAAATAATGATAACATCCCTGAAGACTGGTCATTCTCTAAATATAAAGAGCTACTGTTACTCATGTTTTGTGCTTCGAATTCCTTGGACAAGCTGCGATGAGGATAGTTTTAAACATGATTATTTTAAATAATTTTAAGGCGGCAGTTATTTGTGTAAGTTAAAATACAGCACAAAGGATTCTATTCTTAATGAATATGAAGCGTAAATGTCTGTAATACAAGCATTTGGGATTAGTTGCTATTTTGAAATTAAGAATAAAGTAAATTTTATAGCTACAATACTAGCTGTTGTTGATTTTGCGGAGGTGGTTAAGTGCTTGAACTTGTCTTTTAAATTGAATCAAAGCAAAAGAACATATAGTTAGCGCTCAGGGGATATTTTGTCTTCAGTTTTACAAGAAGAATCATCGCCAACTAGTTTTAATGTATTTCATTTTAATTTCTGTTGCTTTCATCACATCTACTCTAACCGTTATTCTCCAACCCCTGGCAACAAATATTTTGGAATAAGTAGACTGAGAGAACGTTCATTTTGAGATGTTCTTTTTTTATTTGGCAGTAAACAAATAACAAATAAGAAGACAAATATATTTATTTAATCGCTGAACGTTCACGATTCATAAAATATAAATTTAATAAACTATAGATTAATTTATTTAAATTAATATTATTTTCTCAAAGCATATCAAGAAAAATAATATGGAATAACCAAATGTACATGATAATTATGGAAAAATTATGGAATGATCTTGTAATTTGCATTCCTAAAGCAAATGCTAGCAGAAGCCGACATATGCAAATCAATCTATAGCAAAAAAAAGAGTTCTTTCCATTTTTTATTTTACTTTTCGGAACGGAAGACGTACTGGTGTATAAGACGCGGGCTTATTTTAAAGACAGTTTTGCCAACTATCCAATAAAAATTTTAAATATCGATTAGACAATGCCTGACGTTGACTGCCTTATGCACTTTGATATATATATATATATATATATATATATATATATATATATATATATATATATAAAGAAAGATCAGTAAGATATAAAATCCGGTGTTCTTATAGATATTTTTATTTTTACAAAATAGTGCCCAATGTAAATTTACAGAGCATTAATATTATGAATTAATTGATTTAAAATATGTTTTTTTAAATCAATTAATCTATAATATATATATATATATATATATATATATATATATATATATATATGTGTGTGTGTGTGTGTGTTTGTGTGTGTGTGTATACGTGGTACTTATTGAAAAGCGCTCAATATCAGTGACAGAGATAGCATATTTAGTTGGATTGATGTGAGTTTGTGTTTCACGCTATTTGCGATCATCAGACAAACTGATCAATTTTTAAATTTTGGATTTACATATGTTTGCGTATATCGGTGTTTTTATGGAAGTGTGAAGAAAAATAGTCGTCGGGACGCCACTCGTATTTACGGATACATACATACACACACGCACATAAACATATGTGGTTTACATATGTTTATGTTTGTGTGAGCTCCGGTGAGTGAGTCTGCGTGTGTGTGCGTCTGTGTATGTCGATGAATGTTCGTGCGAGTATGTATGTTTGCGAAAGTATTATTAGGGTGGTGCAAAAATAATGACGTAATAATGTCGTTTTTTGACGTTAAAAAATACGTCAAAAAACGACATTATTACGTCATTATTTTTGCACCAACCTAATATTAGTGTCCCGGCGACAATTTTTACTCTCACTCCAGAATCTGCACGTCCTGACTTGGTTTGCGAAATCACCCACATATCCTCCGATGAATTACAATTACTTGAATGGATGTCTTATTTTATTATTATTATTTTTTAAAACTATTTTTCTTTCTTTTTCTTCCTATTGTTTCGCGCCGCAAACGGCTACCAAGTAAAAGCAATCGATCATGGCTCTCCACATCCCTCTATCCCTTGCAGCTCTCAGCAAGCTCCTTCCCCTCTGCTTCCTGCCCCAGACCACGTTCTGTCTTCCACCTGTTCAAGATCGTCAGGTATGTCACTCGTTGTTATCCCTTGTCTCTACCTCTATTCTACCCGTGAGTATCTGATTCTTCAGGCCCTCCTTCCTCATTATGCGTCCCAGAAACTTCAGCTGCCTCTTTCTGACGTTAAATATAAGCCGCCTCTTACTTGTTTGCATCCTCTCTAAGACCTCATCGTTGCTCACATACTCGGCCCATGATATCCGTAGAATCCTTCTGTAGAACCACATTTTCGTTGCGTTGATTCTCTTCTTCATCTGTGAGGAAATCGTCCAACATTCGCTGCCGTAAAGAAGAACAAATGTCACGTAACAGTATTCTTTTCCTTGTTACCAAAGAAATCCTCTTGTCTCGCAATACTCTGCTCAGCTTTTGGAATGTGTCTTTGGCCATCCCAATACGTCTACGGATCTCAGTGTCGCACTTACCGTACTATATCAAGACGCTTCCCAGATATTTAAGATTCCGTGTCTGCTTGAGTCTAGTGTTCCCGAACTGTAAATCGCATTTCGGGCTCTTCCTCTTACTGATGACTATTATTTCTGTCTTCTTGTATTTTATGCTTAGTCTCTTCTTCACACTCTCCGTCGCTCTCTTATGTAGGAGATTTTGTAATTTTTCTTCTGTGTCTGCTATCAGTACTGTGTCATCTGCGTATCTTATGCTGTTATGGTTGTGGCCCTCAATGCTAAATCCCGGTAGAGTTTCAAATTTTCTCAGAATTGCCTTGCATCCTTGCTTTATGCACCTTTCTATTTTCGTATATTAACTGAATGCGTATGCACGCTGTTTGCTGCCAGTATAGGTTCTTGATTATTCTAATATCCCTCCCGAATATATCAAGGTTGCAGGGCACTTCCATCAGATCCTTGTGGCGTACTTTGTCGAAGGCCTTTGCGTAGTCTATGAAACATAGGTACACATCCTTCTGCATCTATATCGATCTTTCTGATAACATTCTGAGCATGAATATCGCGTTCATTGTTCCGCTGTCTTTAACGAAGACTGTTTTTTTTACGTATAGCTATGAAGATAGATCTGCCGAGGTCTTCCGTTATATCCCCGCTGTTGTAGATTTCATTTGTTATTTCGGTGATCTTGTCTATGCCAAAATCATCTAAGGCTGTCAGCATTTCCGCTACAATTCCGTCTGGCCCGGTTGCCTTGTTTCTGTTCAATTTGGCCAATGTGGCTTTTCCTTCGCTTTTCAGAATTCCAGGTTCGTCAGTAATTTTGTGTATTACTGGTTGTTCCGTTATGTCGTGGAAGAGTTCTCCAATATACTCGCTCCAGCGTTGAAGAATTTTTCCTTGTCTAATATGAGCGTCCCATCCTTTGATTTTAGGCAGCCTGTTGACGAACGTGTTTTTCTTTTTGTCCTGTTAGTTGTCATATTTGCTTGTGCATGTCTCTTCTTTTTCCGCCCTTTGTTAGGTATTGTTTTTCGTCCCGCCAGCTTGATAACGAGCCGCCCCACTCAGAACTTGGAGTGGGGTAGTCGGTTTAGTCGTCGACATTTAGACTAGAATACTTACCGAAAGGAAGGGTGTGGAGAAAACAAAAAACTTTTTTATCTTTTCTTTCCATTGCTCCATACTAAAATAATATGCGATTATCCAGCATTTTGAAAATGGCGTTTCTTTCTACTTACACATGGGACCCCGTGTTCAATTCCTGTTATACTCGAATCAAATGGTCATTTAGGGAAAGGTTGTGGCTGACTTTAACAAGAAGCTTCTCCATTTTCAAAGACCACCGAGCTGTGGTACGGGTGGAGTCAAATCAGTATCATCCTTCCCGCCCCAACAGTTGTGAATGGCGATTTGTGTTTCAATAAGAAAAACAAAAGGAATAAATACAATATATATACACACACACACACACACACACACACACACACATATATATATATATATATATATAAGCAAATATGTGGATATAGATCCGACAGTATGTAGAAAAATATGGAAAAACATAGTTTTTCCATATTTTCGGATTTTTGTTTTTCCATATTTTTCTTCATATATATATATATATATATATATATATATATATATATATATATATATATATATATATATATATATATATATATCCTCACTTTTCGTCTTGATCTATCTAGTATAAATAATAATGATAATAATAAAAAAGCCTCACTAGCTACCAAGAAAAACGAATAAGCTTTATTTACACGTCCTATGTAGGCTTGTGGCTTTTTTTTAAAAAAAATCTGAAAATTAGTCTCAAAGTTAAAAATTATGTTAGGAAATATATTAATAAATACAAAAATACAAAAACAAAAGCCAACATAGCATTGTGGAAAAAGCGATTCTTTTTTTTTTTTTACTTACACATGGGACCACGTGTTCAATTCTTGCTATAATCGAATCAAATGGTTGAATCCCTGCTATAAGTTTATTTGTTACCCACAGGGTCACCCCGTGTTATCTGTGTATTATAATAAAGTAACACTAATAATCTACAAATACATGAACAATTTTCGTTAGAAATTAATTTAAATTAAATCTATTTAAATATATTGTCTGCATATTATATCAAAATAAAACCATTAATCCAGTCTACCAACAGAATTTTAAAGTTCACCACAGATAATGCCCTAAAAAAACATAATCAGTAAATTAAAATATATGTAGAAATGAGGAATGAAATATTTACTTAACATGAATTATTACACTAATAAGTAAGGATCTTCACTAATTCGCGATACCTAAGGTTTAAAATGAATTTAAAAAAATGGAAAAGCTTCTTTAAAGCTTTCATTTTAGCTTTAATTTAAAGCTAAAGGAATAAATTTACTATTTCCAGTGCTAAAATTATTCTGCTGTATGTCGGAAATTATGTTAGTAGAACCGATTTTTTTTGTTTAAAATGCTGCTTAGAGTCCTTTTTTTAGTTGTCTTTCACCGCAATGTAATTCTCTTTATTAAAAATCTTCCAAAAGTAAAATATACTTTTTTTGAGGAATATTAGCTGATTTAAAGTATAATAAATCAGATTTGAAACAAATATTATTTACTTGAAGTTTAAAATACTACAGAAATGACTTTCTTAAGAAAACAGTAACAGTGTTTTTAACTGACAGTCGCCATGTTTACATGTCTCGCAAGACGATGACAAATTGATTTCTGTTCTGCGTACTGTAAAATATAATTTCTGAAAATGACGCTATTTTATATAATTTTAAGTACTCAGTAATTTTAAAAATGTTGGAAAATATTTTCCGTAATCTAATTTTAGGAATGTTTACTTTAAATTTACTAGATTCACAGCTCTTATTTTCTGATAATGTCGAGTATGGTCAGCCATACTTTAAAAAGTGGGCACGTTACATAATAAAAATTTAAAATTATTTTAAAAATCTTGGTGCGTGATGATTTCTATTAAGTTTTTCAATTTTTGACTAGCAAATATAGTTTTAACTTAATAACAATATCACCTAAAGCAATCAAACTAAGGCAGACGTTTTAAGATATATATATATATATATATATATATATATATATATATATATATATATATATATATATATATTATAATAAGCTATTATAATTAAAATAAAAAAATGAAAACAATTCTTGGAAAACATTTTAAGACAATAGTGTTCTCAATAAATTTTATTTATAGAAGCAATTAAAAGTTTTTAATAAAATAATTGACGTCAGTTTTATTGCATTTCTTATTTTACGATTCGGAGCAGATTTTCAGGAAATGAGTAGCAGTTTGAAAAAACAAATTATGATTTAAATTCTCCAAGGAGTCCTGCTTTTAACTAATAAAACAAATTTTGCAATCAAAATTTAATTTCTCGAAATTTCATAAGATTAAGTAAGTGAAGGTGGGAAACATATGTAAAAAAAATATATATATATATATTGAAATATATATATATATATATTGAAATATATATATATATATATTGAAATATATATATATATATATTGAAATATATATATATATATATATATTTTTACCGAGATTTTCTAAAAAAAAAAAACAAAAAAAAACAATTCCAAAAATAATTAAATTCATTTGCGAACAAGTTCCGAAAGTGTCATTAAAATCCGACAATTATTTGATTTTTTGCAAGAATTTCCAAATCACTGTGTTTTTTACCGGAAAAAAAAAGCTGCTACAATATCAAAAGTAAATATTACGTCGACCGCCCACCCTCCAAGATATTTAACCAAAATTTTGAACGTGCTAGAAAGCAATAAAGCATTTAAATAAATAAAAAAAAAATCATTATTATAACATATGTGAGAAAACGACATTATTTTGGCACCAACCTAATACTTTGGTCTTTCCTCTTAATAATAGCATAAAACCTTTGCCGATAAATCTTTTATTAAGTTCGGGGCCTTTTATCATAACGCTATGATATTTTTTCGGCGAATTAGTGGAGGCACCAAGTCTTCATTATCATCACATTTATTTAAGAACAGTTTAATAAAAAAAAATCCAATTTTAAAAGAAAATTGTTAAATGGAAATCCAATTTTCAGGTGAGTTTATGTATAGTGGTCAGGGTTATTTTTTTTTTAATTATTGCAGATAAATAATAATTAAAAACTTCTAAATCAAAATTATCAAAATTCATTTTAGCTATGTATTGTAAAACGGATACTGACTTTCATCCAATAAATACAAATGAACCTATTGAAAACAAATCAAGTGAAGAAGTGGCTTTTGTAGGCTATTGTCATATTGCAGAGGGTGACATCGTGGAGTAATATTGAACAAATTCCGTTCACATTACAAATATAGTTCCAAAGTTTTTTCATTACTGTAAAAAAGATAACATATTTTTGCTTACTTGTTGAGTTTTCTTTATTTTTGACCACTGGTGCCAGAATGGAGTGACCATCAGTGATTCTCTCTCTTGAAAGACCAATATAAAACAGGTCATGTGAAAAGACACGATCCATCATATTCAGTTGAACAACTTTTAATGATTGCCTTTGATATTTATTTATCGTCATAGAAAAAAGCTGAAACTGGAAACTGGAGTCCTTTAAATTCAAATGTCATCGCAATTCGTTTCAGGAATTTTATGGATGTAGCAGTTCACTCGAGCGTGTTTTTCTGACTTGATTGTAACTTCCAGGACATTCGGCCATCATAAGTTTAAGAGTAATTCTTGTGTCGCTGTTTTGGTGGATAGACGCTATGCTACAGCATGTTGGTTCAATATGAAGAAATCGAAAAAACAAACAAACAAAAAAAACAACACATATTTTCGTCTATAACATCTCTTAAAATTCCATAACCAAACCTTTTCTACGTGAAATGATGTATTCTGTTCTATTTTCATTGGATAGGAAAATCGAGCGCCTGTTGTGCGTGACGACGATTGACTTGAAGTAAGCGTTGTTGGTGTCGTCTGCTTTTAATTTTTTATACAGCCTACACTTAATTGGAAGCGAACATTTTCTACCGTCAGTTGCAACGTTTTCCTTAGCTTTTAATAATTTGCATGTATGTGTTCATAGCATTTCATAAAAATATCGAAAAAAATAAAATCAGTTTAATTATTGAAAAAATCTAAAAAAATCTTTAACGTTTTTTAATAGATTATTTTCTTAACAAAATGTAGCACAAAAACTAAAAATACTACAACAGTTACTATAACTTCTACTACAATATAGCTTACGGCCATATCACGTTGAAACATTTGTTCTCGTGCAGTCGCCGAAGTTAAGCAATATCGAGCTTGATCAGTACCCAGCTGGGTAACCGCTTGAGAATACCAGGTGCTGTAATCTTGGGTATGTGGTTGGTGTATTGGATAATGGCTAGGAAAAGGAAATCGAAGAATCGAGTAGGTTATATTCACTTACGCGCAAATATACATGGAAAAGTTCAGAAACTACCTTTTCTTCCCACCAGCTATGGGTTAAATTAGTAGAACTTGTATCAGTATAAAAGTAATTATTATCTCAAAAAATTCTTATCATCTAAAATTATTTTCCAGTTTTAAATAACCTGTAAAAGTTTGATAAACCGTAAAAAAGAACTGTCATTGAAACTACTACTTCAATATAAAATGCAACATTTAATTACATTTTGTTTTCTGATTTAATGACAACAAATTTCTATTTTCGTTTTACAAATCATAGATTCAAGTGAACGCAAATAATAAAATGGTGCGATTTTTTTTCTTTTTAATTTTAATATTTTTCAAGATATTTTTCGCTTAATATTGTTCTAGTGGAAATTTGCGAGCCTGCTGTCTTTCACAGAAAAAGGTTTATAATTTAAAAACAATTAATCCTTTTATTAATTAAAATGATTGACCGTTTATTCTTAAATAATTCCTAAATAAAATGATACCGTGTATGTTTTTTTATCTTCGACATAATGTTATTATTGCTACTGTTTATGTATGTAAATAAATAGAAACTTGGTTAATATTTTGGTTAAATGTTTTGCTATTTCTGTGATATATTAAATAAATAAATGATTTACTAATAATAAGTTTAAAAATCGTCCTTTATGAAACAAAAAGTAGGGAGTATTCTACTATTGACTTTTTTTTTTAATCATTTCACTCCAAGAGGGAGTGCCACGAGTACACAGAAAAGCGATAGGAGAGTAAAAGATAGTGAGTGGAGTCAGAAGCTTCTCCAGAGTTCTTAAAACTAGGGACTACAAGGAGGACTCCCAACAAAATTGAAAGCAGGAAGCAGCGTGGTAACAGTTCGAAGACATCAGGGGTCAGTTTGGGGGCACATTTTTTAAGGACGACCACTGGTATCCCGTCAACTCCACTTGCCTCATGGGAGTTTAATTCAGAAATGATGTGACAAGACCAGTGACGGGGATATGCGCATATCACACAGTATAGCATCAGTTCTAGTGGGAAAATCAGATGAGTCTAGTGTTGACTTGGAAGTGAATTTCCGAGCAAAGCTTTCCACCTTATCTACTGTAGAAGTCAGAACTTCAAATTTATTGAATAAGAGAGGGATTGTGGATTTACTGTTGTTCAGCGTACTCTTGCAGAGCCGCTAATAATCTCTGGAAACGAAGTTGCGAGATGCAATACGTTGTTTCATTCTATCAGCAAAGTGTAACTTCGCTTCATTGAGGACACGCTTGCATTCGTTATGAGCAGAGACAAAGAGACATTTGTTGCAATCAGACGTGTCGCTCTGGTACAGACCGAAGAAGTGATTCCTGTGTCTATTAACTTTGCTCCTGTCCATTAAAACATAAACAATTGAATAACTCCGGATTTAAATTGGGAACGCTAAAATATCGGCATTATTTTTGCTCCGTTTTCTAACGCTGATAATTATATATATTGTAATTTATAAACATATTCACTTATATAAAGAGTAGAAAAATGAATTATGAAAATCTTCCTTGGAATCTTCTTGGGTATAGCGATAAACTACATCAGGCAGCAAGGCCTCTGATCGGGGGATTGGATGTTTTGAGGAACATGTTGTTACCAGGTTCACCCTGACCGGGGTGGTAGCACCGGTTAGGGTCCCAGTAGTGGGTAAATAGTGACATCCCTAAACAAGAACAAAACACACTGAAAGTATAAAAATACATTTTTATTATAAAAATACAAGCAATATCTCGCACCTCACGCCTGTGGAACTCCCTTCCCTATTCCTGTTTCCCTGATAGCTATAATCTCCAACTATTCAAATGTAATGTCAATCGACATCTCCAGTTGCCTTGATCTATCCACTATCCTTCTTCTCATCCTTTCCTCTATCACTCCTCTTTGCTCTCGCTCCAAATTCTCTATAACCCCTTCCGTGCTAGTGGCTTCTCGCGTTGCTAGGGGTGAAATGCTTAAAAAAAATTTTTTTATATTGTATCAGAGATAGGTATACACACACACACACCCACATCAACGCACACACGCAAATCTTTTATTGACTGGAAGTGGAAATGGTGTTTATATATCAAAGTACAATTTGGGTTAAGATGTGTGTTTACCGATGAGAAACACGATCTCAGGGCAGGAGGCGATGCTTTAAATCTGGGTCACTAGTAAACAATGGGGATGGGCGAAATACTTGGTTTTGTTTTGATTAAAGGTTGAATCAATGTTTAGATATCCCAAAGTAGAATTTTGGTGAAGCGAGAAGAACTCGTGATTGAGATAAGGTAAATAATTGGAGAATAGGTTTACATGTCAAGGGAGAGTTTTTGGCACTCGTGGTAGCTGCGTGCCGGGCCGAGGGTCAATTGTGATCAGCTGATCCTTTTTCTATATTAACTCGAGATTTTGCTAATAAAGTAGAGTCGGGGAAGAGACTGTAGTCGAGAGAGTCACGAGACTATCGTCGCAATGAGTCGAGAGATTGCGGGAGAATTTTGGAGGAGAGAAAGAAAACTGCCCCCTGTTCTGAGAAGTCTGTATGAGACTGGACTATTAGTCATAAACCTACACCAGGCGATTCAATACGCGTTTATCACACACAAACCCTCTCTCTGTTGGGAATTCGCTGGATGCATTTTGTCTTTTTCTTTTTCTTTTCTCATTTATGTTAAATGTCTTTATTCTCCCCGTAACCTCTGTTCTGATGTTATCTTCTTATGTAAAAGACGTCAATATTCCCCCCATTGTTGTCTGGCTTCTGCAGATATTATTTCTTGTTTTATTTTGCCACATTCTAAAACTTCCTAGCACAAACTCTCACAGCCGTGTCCACATCCCCAGTCGACCGTGAACGTATGGGCAAGACCCCGCTTACTGGATCTAGAAACTAACACAGCGTGGGCAGCGAGAAGGACTTGACCAGTTGACCGGTCGAAATAATCTATGGGTACTCAGGGAGCGTACGGCCAGTTACCCCTAAGTTCGGTTCGGACCGAGTAGACACTTCAACCCAAAGAGGAAAACGGAGGTTGAGGGGCTGGAGACGAAATGATGGAATATAAAAATTACCGACCATACGCACGTACCAAAAATTGTAGCGACTTCACCTAAATGCATTTAAAATACTACAAAACAACCAACCTGAAAGAACTCTTTCATGACATTAATCCATATAATATCCTACAATTTCTTAAAGAAATCAAACTGTACGTTCGATTTTAAGCTCGAAACTGATCAGACATAATCACTGAGACAGACAATGTTTAAGTCACTATTTCTTGATCTAATGTGTAATGCTATCCTTAAACTGGCGCTACAGAATCACAAACAAGTAACTGTACCAAATAACAGAAGCCACATCACTTGAGGACTTTCAACAGCAGCAGCAACTGAAATGGATATCACTTTTAACTCGAAGAGAAAATAATGACATAATCAAGATGTTGGCGTTCAACACCAAAAATGTTAGGAAGAAAACCCCCATTAATATTGGAAAGAGTGCTATCAATATTGGAAAGATTGTTAAATGTAGTGGTAACGGTCACCATTACGATGGCCATTAACATATATTTAAATCAGACTACCACTACATCATTCTGTTGAAAGAATTGACCATTTTTGAATTTTGATGTGATAGTAGAGAATTCTCAGAGCCAATGTCAAGCAGTGTTATATAATTGGATCACAGACAGAGAACTGGGCTACATTTTGAAAGTCCAGCGCTAAGATATTTTGAAAATGACTTCTTTATTCATAATTCAAATTAGCACAAGTAATTCTAAAATTTGCTTCAAAGTTTGCAGGTTGTAAATTTCAAAATTTAATGACCTTCGACTTTTCAAAAGCCTAACCGGGAAAACCATTTTGAAAGTGCTTGCATTAACACATTATATAAAATGCTTTAACTGTAAGAATTATTTGGATTAAGTTCTATATTCCACATTGTGCTAAAATCGATACTCATTTTGATAATGTATTTATATTTTGATAAAGTCATATGTTTGACTTCTTTTCATCATGATTCCTTACCTATTATTTTGACTCCCTTTCAGAAAGGGCGGTGTCTTTGCGACACCTGAATAACTCCTAATCAGATATAGTGCATGATTTTGCTGATTCGGAATAGCGGAAATATTAGATTAAAGTTCCAAAAATAAAATACGTCCTTCCATCAAATGTTGGAAAATAAAATCTCAAGACAAGAAGATAAGTGAAGTGAATAATTCAAACGGTAAAGATATTCCATCTCGCATGGAAAGTTTAGCTTCAGAAATAAGCGACACCGTTGAAACAAGAAAACCTCAGTTTTAGAACAACATAAACGTCTCCTGGGGATGATTTTTTATCAGTCCATGAGATTTTGCATTTGGTGAGTTTGTCTCGTGTAAAGTTTAAATCGACAATGCTGAGCGTCAAGGACTTAAGATAGTTTAACGTAGGGTTTGTCGTAACTATTATATGGATCTCATGTATGCCACCAAACTCGTTCAGAGATATTTAAACTGTCAGTTGTATACAACCGTTTCTCAACAAATTTTTGCAACTGACATCGAGAGAATGAAATTTGTAGGCCTTAACAAGGATCATACTTCGAATCATTTGCGCTACACAACCACAAAGAACTGTACCAAATAACAGAAATCACATCACTTGAGGACTTCCAACAGCAGCAACAACTAAAATGGATAGCACTTTGTTATGGTCCAAGTTCCTTTTACGACGGTGATGGTCCAAGGTTAGAACCAATGAAAGAATAACACGAACACAGGTATAGAATACAAAGATATATTACAACAGAAATATAATACAAAGAAGTAGAAGTATTAGTAATGACTATCAGATTTGGTTAGAGTGAACTATGTTGTCTCGACAAGTATCACTATTCCAATCTCCTTACAATATGCTCTCAATTCTCTCTCCTTGTCTTACAATCTCCTCATACCTCTTGAGAGGCGCAGTATTTATAATGTCAGGAATAGTCCATTATTATTATGGGTAAGTTCCCATAACACACTTGGAAGTCATAGACAAAATGATGACATAAGATGTTGATGTTCCTATCTATCAAATAAATAGTGGAAAATTAATAACACTTAATAGATTTCAGAAACCTGTTTTCCTAAAAAAATATTAGTAAAGAGCTTTGTTATAAAACTAGTATAAGTTTGTCGTTTCTGGTTAATAATATTGTAAGTGTTATAGGGAACAAACTGATAACTCTAAGTATACAAAAAACCGATACACCTCTATTAAGTGGGACTGTTCCAGTAGGAATATAAGCGTCTATGGTGTTGGTCTCGGAGTAGGTTGGTTTGTTTCCCCAGCAAGCATCAAGACGTCGAACCCTCTACCTTCGAGAAGAGAGGAATCCAGACAAGGCTATGCTGAAGGGCAGTCTTGTCTGGGGATGTTGACAAACCCGACACTGTATATGCTGGGTCCATGGGGAATATTTTCCCGAGTCTACGGGCTCGGATAACCCACATAAAAAGTCGGCCTTGTGCGATATCCTGCCTTGTGGGGGCGATATGGTAAATACCGTCTTGCTTTCCAGCTTCAGACGAACTTGTAAATACCTACTTGTGTTGCTTTTGTTTAAAATAAACACTTATACTTTGTAAGTTGTCGTTCTAGTTATTATTTTCAATAACCACCCCGGACAACATTACAAAAGTAAGGAAAACAATGGAACAAAGATTAGTGAAAGAAAGGTTTAATCACAAGAGGGGCATGGATTAATAATACAATAATAGCTACGCCTTGTAACCCACTTTGCGACACTATTTCTATGAACAGACGTCCTAAACATAAATTAACGAATCTATGTTCAACAATTAGTGTAGAGAAGGATGGTCGTTATTTTACAATTTTTATCAATTTCAGCCAAAAGTATCCCTGGGTGCTTGGTAAATGCATATTGAATGTTTCTTTATAAGGAATCGGCTAATAATTCTATTCAGGGGGATTGCCACATTGAGCTATCACGTATTAATTCGTCTTACATTTGAAGGCCAAACTCTACTAAAATTTGAATTAACGGTCTTCTCATTAGTAAGCTAACGAAGTTTGACTTAATGAAAATAATTAATAGTTTCCAGTTAGCCAATTTTAGAAAAAACTAGTCGTCCCTGCTATTTAACCTACAGGTTTGGAGAGAAGTGTCGAATTTATGTCTTACTTGAAATAATTTTTATTAAGTCTTAATGTAATCAGAAGGAGTCGTTGCTGCAACTTAATAGTTTTCTCTTTAAAAAAAATCTATCAGTATATTGTCAATATAGTGTATTTTCTCTTTCCTGTTTCCTTTTTTTCTTTTTATTTTCATCTGTTCTGATGAGGGAGAAGTGATAAACGGATAACTCATTGTTTTTTTTTATTGTTCTCTCTTCTTTCGTATTAAGCTACCATAGTTATTTTCCATTTTTATCTTTTTATTTATGCCCGTTCTGTTTCTTATAAACGTTTTTTGTACCTGCAACAACTCGTAAAATTCTGTACTCCCAAATATAAGAAGGTGTGAAGTGATGGTTGTCATGCTTGTCTTACGGACAACCTTGTTTGAATTCGGTATTATAAATATCCAATTATGTTGCCTAGCTTAAAGCTATGATTAAAATACTTTCATAGCAGTCTATTTGCAAAAGTAGTGCGATTTATCCTCCTTGGGTCCCTCACAATTATAGCCTTGTGTCAGTCCTATGATTATTGAATATTATGTTTCCCATTTAGAGAGCACCCACCGTTGTCCAATGGTCTTGCTCGTGAGTTTGGGCCTAACTGATTGCGCCACTGCTGTATACGAGCACAAAATGAAAATTAAGCTTTGTAATTAAGAATGTATTCAGTGAATATGCTGCTGACGCAACGGTTATCGGCACGAAAACTGAAATCCGAGTTCAAATATTGACCGGGTCTTTTTTGCTCATTTGGAAAAGGAATAAATCCGTCATCGCCCAGCTATGGATTAAATAGCAGGTCAGATGAGGTCTTTTGTATTTTGTGCTATGCGTGTGACAAAAGAAATAAGGTAAAGAGAAGTAAAGGAAATAGCAGAAGACCAACTAAATTTTATAGAAAACAAAGAAAAGGTTTTATTATAATTTTAATGATTTGGTCAGTAGCTGAAAAGGCAAAAAAACATAAAGGCTTACTGGAAAAAAAAGTTAGAAATACTTCAAAGCAACTTCAGTCGGGAGTTGCTGGGGTTTTGTGCTATAATTTACATGTCTGGTCATCGAATGGTAGTAAACGAACTGCTCTGAAGCAGATTTTTCCAACAACTGATTTCGCCAGCCAACTGGTTTTATTTTGGCGCCAACCAACGAATACAAATACCCGGATGAAAGACCTCCACTTGTAAGGTCATCCGACCACATCAAAGATTTCTTTGAAGTCTTTTATCTAAATGACCCAAAACTCGGAGAAGTTTCTTTCATAAAATAGATTCTCTTAACGGTCAACCTGTCTAGCAGAACGAAAACTCTGAATTTAAAACCCGATAAATAACAGGCAAAACTAGGCACCTTAGATGTGTTAGGGCAATCAGTCTAGGAGAAGGGGAACTCTGAATTCAAAACCAGCATGAAAAGGGATGGTCTGTTTCATTCTAGCATGCTATAGATACACCACTGCTATTACAGTTGCATATGTGGTGGGTTTACTACAGTAAAAGTTTTATATAACTTGCGAGATTTTTTTTCTTTCAAATACTCTTCAGAAAGAAAGAAATCCCTCTCTTCTCTCCCACCTCTAGGTTAAATAGCAGAGCAGACTGGTTTATCTAGACTTGAATGTCAACCATTCTAAATACAATTTTGAATTCAAAATCATATGAGGATTGAATGTTATCTTGTACTTGACACAGATACAGCTGCAGCACATGTGCTGACCCTATGCCTGTAATGTATTGCAGGATTCTTGGCTAAGCGTATGGTGTACAAATATTTATTTTTCAACATCATCTCTTTTCTTTTTAATCGAAATAATTTAGTGGAGAATATTCATTGCAGAGATCAGTTATTATACAATGAAAATTTGACATTTAAATTTCAGCTAAGAACTACGCTTGAAAGTGCAGATTTAGTGATATACACTCTTAAATATATCAGCTAATCTATTAACTTTTTTTTTTTTTTTAATATAATGCTTATATTAATATCAGCCGTTTCCTTATGTGGAAACACTCGGCATTTATTGACCGAACAGCCACTACTGCTGTCGGTTAAGAAGTAAAACATCTTTCTATTAAAATAACTTTTTCCAGGAAAATATCTTTCTGAAGACCACAATGTCATAATGGTATAAAGATTGATTATTTAATAATAAACACTACTTTCTTTGCCTTCAAGGGGCATTCCACTTGTTGAGTCAGATGCACATTTTTGTAACATCAATGTCTGAGATTTGTTCGCTTTTTAAAGCAACGAACATGTTACATAATTATTAGCAAATTTTTATTTTTTGTGAGATTCAACATTCTTCAAACATTATTGATGGTAACTAACCGAGAACCTGTCTTGCAAACATTTTTATAAAAAAAATGTATTTATAAGTAAGGATCTACAAATGAAAAAATTTGAAGGTGATTTTTACCATTTGATTAAAACAGACGTTAAACACTGCTATTTTCCCATCTTTCTTTCTTTTTTCTTTATTTCTTTCATTTTCTCACTGAAACCAAGTATCCTCGCTGATATGTCAGTTCTGTGTTTTCACGCGTTCAAAACAAAATCGTCCATTATTAATAAGGTATTGGCAGAATATAATGGACGTGTGAACTAATTAGAAACTAACAAACAAAACTAACAAACGAAGTGGGGTGACAAGCAGAATCTACCGTTTTGGAGTTATCGACAGTGATTGTTCGGATTCATTTGCGTCATTGGCGGCAGCCATTACTGGCGTTGTTTGCATACATTCGCTGCGGAAAGCTAAATGTGGAAGACTATGGAAAGTTAAGTGTGGAACTAAACTTTCTCGTCTAACTTTGTCTCAATTACTGCGCACAAGAACTATTTACGTAGATGCACTCAGTTTGCGCAATGATACCTACACTGATACCTATTCTGCAGTGAATATAAGCAAACAACGCCAGTAATGGCTGCCCGCGACGCGAATGAATCCGAACTTTCACTGTTGGTAACTCACAAACGGTAGATTTTATCATATTTATCAAGCCAGATTCGAATGGAGCATGTACAATAAAATGGAAGTATTCTCGAAATTCTTAATGCGAACTGAGCGCGGATGCTACACTGCAAATTAACCGATTTTTGACAAGTTTTTATTTTCATAATTTTTTTGTAAAGCAAAAAAACTCACCGAGATTAATAATAATGGTTGGCAATTCTTTATTCAATAGAATTAGCCATCTTCTGTCTTCCTGAATCCTGTTAACTTTATTCTCATTTTTCTCATTTCTCCTCATTAAAATGTTCCCATTCTCTTACAATTCCTGTTTCCCTTGCGTCCTAGTGGCAATATCACCTTGCGTAGGGTGAAATGATAAAAAATATATAAAAATAAAGGAAATACTGTTACTACTAATATTACGAGTGCGAAGGAAAGAAACAAATATGGCGCTGATAACGAACGTATAAGAAAATTAACCATCTGAATAAAAGCTGCAATTAAAAATTAAGTTGAATTTAAATGCGACTGAAAAATTAATAATGGTTTACAATGATGGCTGATGCTAACCTCTAGGAGAGCAACTCTCTACGCATTCTTGAACTCAAGTTTTCCACTGACATGAAGTGAAGTGATTATATTGAATCAATTGATAGGACTACTACTAGGAAAATCGGTTCACTGTATCGTTGCCAGATAATTCTTCTTGTCAGAATCCATATTGCACACATAATTTTTCGTTCACCCGTGCATTGAATATTTCTGGCATATCTGGTCTGGTGTTCCTACTATATATCTCTAGACCGTAAAGCAATCGAACCTGACCTGACATATCGACTTCAGGTACTTTCTCACCGACGTGATGTGACTTCCTTCTATCATTTCTACAAAGATTTTCATGGCAATTGTTCTGATGAGCTTTTCCCTTTGATTGCATGAATTTAAGCGTGCTACTAGATTGGCAGTTAGGTCTCACCGTTTTACTGTTGAACTAGCTAGATGTAACCGTATGTTCTATTCCAATAGTTTTCTTTCTCGCACTTCTCGCATGTGGAACTCCCTGTAGATTTCATGCTTCCCTGCCATCTCAAAAAAAAAAAAAAAAAAATATTTGAAATAGTTTGAGAAATAATAAAAAATATTTTATCTCAATATTTTCGAAAATGAAGAGAATTAATGAAAACATGGCATGGTAAGGATAATTGTAATATTAGCTGTTTCCTGATAAGAAAACCGTCAGCATTGTGCTACTTTCGACTGAAATTTATATTTTCAGGAAAATAGGATTCAAGTTCAGTAACTGTTATTGCTCTTGCCATTATAGACCAGGGCTTCCTTCCTAAAATGTGGCAGTTTAATTTAAATATATATGGTAATGGTCATATTAACCGTTTACTTGTAAGGAAACATTCTGTATTCATTAACCGAGTAACCAGTACTACTTTTGGTTGAAATGTATCTTTCCATTAAAATAAGTTCTCAGGTAAGTAGGTTTCTCAAATTCACTATTATTGTTTTTTTCCATTATTGATGAAGGCTTCCTTCCTAGCCTTTTCTTTGAAGTTGTGTGGAACGTCAGAATCTTGATTATATCATTAAGGTTTAGCAAAAAAAAACAACAAAGATTACGACACTTGTCCAAACAGAATGGGGAAAAGGACTTATGATGACATACGTAACATAACGCACAAGTCTGGCACATTTTCAGGGACATGGCTATGAAGTCCGGAGAAATAAAATATTGATTAAGTGAATCACCATTTCTCCATTAGCCAGACCTTCTTGAAGCCAATTGCATCTCCTTGTGCACCTGCAACAGATGAAGTGTTAGAACTTCAAAAGACGCGAAACTTGTATCTAGCTCAAGGCAAATTAGGCAGAAAATGTGGCGAAGTAAATTGATGTTGTCAGGAGTAGAGAGAAATGAATTGTGTGGGGTCAGCTGGCAGTAAAGTAATAGAATATCTTGGTGTTTAAAAATGTTCAAATGATTATAAAACAATGCAAGAGTAGCAAATGAAGGTATAGCCATATTTTACAATAGGCGAGAAAATACATCTCTTAGAGGCTTCTTCTAGAAGGATCGTTAACAAAACCAATTGCATATGTAGTGAGTTCAATCTACGGTGGGTGCAAGGTTCTTTTATATATGATACCTGTAGCCTTGTGCCAAACTAAGCTAGGTTTAGTGAATAACTTGGATGTCTGGTATAGAGCGATATTTAGCAAAATCGACATGTCAATCTTTATGTAGTCAGATGCGCTCGAGTTTCAGATTGCTCCACTATTGTAGTCTTGTGCTAAACACATACCTGAATTTATTTTTCTTGATTTTCTCCCCCGGTAACAGCATTTTTCTTATTCTTCTTAATCAACGAATTTGGGAATAGCCATAATCATCAACATCCTGAATAGGACGTTGGTGATTATGACTCTCCACAATTTCCTATCTTTCGTTGCTCTTAGTAATGTTTGTCCTTGACCCACCATCCCAGTCACCGCTCCTTTCCTCTGTTCCTATCACTTTCAATATATTCCGTCTTTTTCACTTCGAGGTTAGTCTTCACTTTTCGCATGATCTATATGCTACGTTTACCTTAGTCTGGGACAAGGCCACTACAGAAGTAATAGCTTATGAGATTAACTTTTTATTACTTTAGGCGCCTGTATTGACGTTTATAGATTATTTATTAGTTAGATTAAATTTTTGTAGTTCGCAAAGCATTTTTGATATATAAGCATTTGAGCTTTTGCAAGCTGAAAATCCTCCTTTATTGAATTGCAATGATTTTTATTTCTTTTTACATTTAAAACTTATTCGCGCGAAAACGTTATCATTTTTCGCGTCAGTCTTCTTGTTCGGCTTCCGAATTATTGTCATTGCCTCACATGTAGTGAGCAAATCAAGTCCAGTAATTCAATTTATTGGAACATCGCGGGTACTGTCAGGTGGGACGTGGAACACAGATTAAAGCGGGCGCGATTTTAATTCCGTCTTACGCAAGATGCGGAGTCGAGAGAATGGAATGTCGTCGCTATGGTTGCGAGCGGACATTAATGCGAGCAAGTGATTTTACAAAGTAATTTCGTTTCCATTGAAACGAAATTATGACGAGAAAGAGAAAACAAAAAAAGGACACTGTATGACCTATTTAATATTCTCAATCGTGGTATTTCGGATTCTACACATTTGGAATTTGCTTCTTTTTTTCATTATTTGTTTCATGGAATGTCCCACACTCCCTAACGCCTAAGTGGACTGACTATATCAGTAGCTATATATACTGAGCACAGGATATACCTGGGGCATGCTTCGAGAATTAGTTGAAGATTCATCTCTAGCTGTGCTGGTTAAACTCTCTGCCTCCGGGCAGAGAGGGTTCCCAAACGAGGCTATGTCGAAGTGCAGAGTCTCTTCTCGTGAAACAGCTACGCGAACCCGTTTTATACGGTGAATTTTTGGTCGGATTCAACACGTTAAATTAGGCCTTGTGCCACATCTGACCGCGTGGGGCGGTTTGTAGATATCCTTGCTTTCGGAATTACTAGCCTGCCACCCGATTCTCTGTCTTTCAGTAGTGTAAATACAATAAATCTCTCTTCTTCCATCTTCTGTTCCTTCTCTCGAGTACCACCTTTGTCTGTTTGTAACTTTTCAGGGTACAACATTATTTCACCCCAAGTAAGGCGGTAACGTTACTAGTACACAGGGCGTTACATAGGGTGAAAGTGAAAGAGAAGACTCAGGAAAAGTTAAAAATGAACAGGGTTTAAGAAGACAGAAGGTGGTGATTAACGTTGCATTTAAATTTTTGAAGATTGTAGTTATCAGGGAAGCAATAAATCGGAAGTTCCACAGGTGAGAAGTGCGAGAAAAGAAACTGTTAGTATAGAAGTGATGCTTACATCTAGTCGACGCACCAGGGAAAACAAAAAGATCACCAGGACAGCTGTCATGAAAATATTTATAGAAAAGTCAAAGGAAATCCACGTCACGTCGGCGTGTAATTGCCTGGTCAGGATCGATTGCATTACAAGACCCTCCTTTGAATTTTATCAATAATTTCGAGATAAGTATTACAAGTGGCGGTTACATTTATCAATTTCAATAGCAAACAGGTTGGGACTTAGATGCCAATACTTGGATAGTGTGGATCCATCGTCTAGATGCAATCTTTCTAGAAGAGTTTCATCGATGTTTTTGCTGACAGAATGGGGAGTTCACATTAAATAACCGCAATTGAGTGTTGGCGGGAAATACGAACATTATCCGAACATTATAAATTGTTTCCCTATATCCCATCTGAGATTAAAAAGGTTCTAGCTGCATTTTTTTTTGTTTCTCTGAGTTATGACCCGTGGCATGTTCTCTCTGCAACGCGCTTATATAACCGCTAATGTTTTGTAAAAAAAATTAATCACGAGAGAATGTAAAGACATATTTCTGCTAATTTAGGCCTCGACCGCGGCGATGGAAAGCAGCCAGATGGCATTACCATTTTCCCTTTCAAAATGGGAAAGTCGTTGATTTGGGATGCGACCTGTGCGGATACATTTTCGGTCGGTAATTTGATCAGGTCCGCGGTTGAGCCAGGATCCGTCGCCCGGGACGCAGAGATGAAAAAAATAGTTAAATATTCTTCTGTTGCTGATAGATTTTTTTTTTACTCCTGTGGCAGTGGAGATTTCAGGGGTTATTGGCCCTTGTTCGATGGCGTTCCTTCGGAGGATTGGCGCGATTGCGTCTCGATTCTTTCTGCGGTAGACCACCTGCCATCCAAAGCTATAGAACCCGGTCTGTTCTACTATTTACCCATAGCTGGGGGAAGGGAGAAGAAGCGGATTCATACCATTCCCAAGGTTATTAGCACGTAAGTGAATGTAATGGATTCGACTGGAATTCGAACTCGGCTCTCCGATTCCTCAATCCGCGCCGCTATCCATAAACACTTTTTTAATATCAAGTCACGATCTGTCAAGTTATATCAAAGGACCAAAAAAAAAATATATATATAAATGGAAATTTCTTATTTAATTCCAGTAGATTTTTAGCATCGAAATTCAACAAAGCACAAAGAGAGAAAGGACTATCCTTTTGTGCATGAAGTAGAGAAGGCATACGGCTATATCAAGTTGAAACATCGTACGATCACCGGTTAAGCATAGTCATGCCTAGTCAGTAACTAGATGAGTGACCGCTTGTGAATACCATGTACTGTAAGCTCCGATATGCGGGTGATTTAATTAATAACGGCTCGGAATTGAGTTCCAATTCCAATCGGGTTCGTTATATCCAGTTACCCTCTTCTCCCTCAGTTATGGATTTATTAGTAAAACTTGTACCAGTAAATATTTCCAAAATAGATCTTATAATCTAAAAATATTTTCTGGCTTTAAATAACTTGCAACTGGTTGACAAACCGTAAAAAAATATTAATCAATCTAAAATTAGAGGAGAATAATCTTAGGTATTAGCTAACGAAAAAGAAACGAATCTCTTAATCAGCAGGCTGACTCGCATGTTGGCGAAGTGTTCCAAAAATACCATCTGTGAATATGGGATACCCTGGAGTTGCGAAGTTTCTGCAACTTGCTCAATTCCTAATGAAAGGAAAAAAAATCAGATAAATGACAAATGATACAGCTGGTGGTCACACTTAGGTGTTATGTTGCAGGTACCTGTTCATTAAAATGAAAACAAAAAGAGCCAGATCAGGCCAAAAATGGAATATTGCGGCCATATTTGATATCTGGATTTGCACAGTATTCACTTTCTAGTCTTGATAAGAGTCCAAAAGCGTCTACGCGGCCTTTTTGTGTAATGGGATGTTTTCCACCTTACAACCACTTCTCCACAGATGAAACGTTACATGTCCCTACATGGAAAATGTCCAGATAAGCCAATTTCTTTTGTTCTTCCATCCATAGTTAATCTCTCAACTAAGACCCGCCACGCTGCGTACCAGGAGGCGAACAGCACTCATTCTGTTTGTATTCCTTTAGTAAAAAGTGAGATAGGAAGATTTCTTTGGTAACAAGGAAAAGAGTACTGAACTGTCATTTGACATCTGTCCTTTTACACCAGCGAATGTTGAACGATTTCATCAAAGATGAAGAAGAAACTCAAGGCGAGGTGGTTCTACATAAAAGATGCTGAGGATATCATGGGTCAAGTGTGAGTAACAATGAGGTCTTAGAGAGGATGCAAACAAGGTGGGGGCTTATACTTGACATCAGGAAAAGGGAGCTGAAGTTTCTGGGACACGTAATGAGGAAGGAGGGCCTGGAGAATCTGATACGCACGGACCGAATAGAAAGAAAGACAGACAAGGGAAAACAACGAATGACATACCTAGCAAGTGGATAACAGAACGTGGTCTGGGGGAGGTGGCAGATGGACGAAACTTGTTCAGATCTGCAAGGAATAGAGGGAAGTGGAGAGTCATGATCGTCTATATCCTGGAAGGACACGGTACATAAGAAAAAGAAGTTCTACTCGGATAGCTTATTTCCCAAGAACTGTTACATTGTAGAACAGAATCCTAGGATTGTTCAGTCTTACCTCTTCAAGTCTAGGGGTAAACATTATACTGATAAGCTGCGCCCATCTATCTTGAGTGACCACTGAGCCTTTTATAAGATGAACATTATTAAAAAATGAGAACGTGTGTGGTGAGTTTGAATGCCGTTTTATCCGACTGTGAATAAACGGATTATCAGTTAGCGGAACGGCGAGGGATTTCTAAAGGAATTTCTTCCTCCAAAACTTTTAAGTGCGAATTTTTGCCTCCTTGTGAACATACAGGGCTGCAAATGCTAAAAACCGGAAGTCTCGTTCACTTCCTATCTCTCTCCTACTATTCCCAATAAAAGCAGTCATTAGAGACCATATGCGTGGGGCTATTTAACACTACAAGAAAAAGAAAACCTTTCTTATGGTGAAAATATGTCTAACTTGATTTTGAGTAGGAGATAGAGACAGTAGATCTTTAGTATATTGGTCGCAAGAAAGCCGTGGCAACTAACGTAGCAACGCAACCGACTCGGTCTACTAAGGAAAAAATGACAGAAGTTAAGCACACTTTGTAGCCATATATCCAATTGTAAGAATATAAACGTTTTGGACAGATAGCATGAATGTAAAAACCCATTAATCAGGTGTTCTTCTTATCGGTAGAAAGTGGATAGGATAGGGAACTATGTTTTTCTCAATTTCACTGAAATTTGACTAGTTCATTTTGGGCTCGATTTTTCTTGGAACCGTTGTTAAATTAATATTATTGATTTAAAACCTAATTTATAACCCGTTCCATTTTTTCATTTTTTTTCTCAAACATTCAACCTAATCTCCTGAGAATTTTAATGATTATTAGGCAATTAGTAGTCCCTCACTATCCTGTAATTTCATGCAATTTAATGTTCAAACAAGGTCAGTACCCTGTTACACAATCGCATGTGAAGTTGTGAAAATGTCGCATTTTAAAATAAAGGACGGTTGTCAACGCGAACCCGTAATGTTCGCTTTAAAGAAGTACCTATAAGAAGTGTATTTAAACATCTATATATCCAGGTGATAAATTTGATAATAAAATAAAGCATTTTAAATATGAACGTCTTTACAGGAATTAATAATATCTTCTTTAATTTTATTAATAATGTAAATTCCTGTCTTTCATGGTTTATTACATTTTTGTAAATTTCAGTGGTTGATATTCCTTTGATAAAATTAGGGCTGATTTTCAAATTGGTCACTCTAGTTTCGAGTAAGTAACAGATCTAAAATCAAAGCAGTGATGACGTCGGTTGGTCACAAAACAAAATTTGTAACAATGAGATATTTCACTTTTTTGAGAAGGAAAGTTCTCCTCACGCCTTCCAGCTATTCATTTTGTAGTATTTTAAAAAGATTCCAGCAAGCACCATGAAAAAGTATTTACATTCGGCCTTGTACCACATCTAAACTACACTTAGAAAATCGTTATATAGAGGATATATATATATATATATATATATATATATATATATATATATATATATATATATATATATATATATATATATATATATGACTTTTCGTTAAGACGAATCAAGTTCTCCGGTCACTGGCGCGTTTGTCTAAAAATAAATACGTCTAAATTCCCAGTCTGTCTATATTTCTGAGATGAGGTATTATGTACATTATTTACATTATTCGGACTGTTGTAATAAGGAGTGCCAGAGAAAAGCAATGATAACAACATAGTTGCAATATGAGCTCTTGTAAAAACATGAAATGATAACAGCAAAAATTGCAATATGAGCACTGGTAAAAATGGTTGCTGAAGACATTAGGTTTATAATACCCAGAAATTCATACCCAGATGTCCTCAAGGACACATGGCAAACTGGATAAAGGTGTTGGTTAGATCCAGCGACAGGACCCAAAGAGTGCGAGTGAAATAACAGGAGATATTTGATAACTGACATCCATCAAACATGGAACGTGGAACTAGAACAGTCGGTCGGGTTCAGTTCGACATTCCAACCAATGAAGAAACGTTGTGATAAATATGGCGACAAAGATGAGGAAAATAGTCCGAATAATGTAAATAATGTCTAAATTCACCTCCGTGCTCCAATAGTTTAGGGGTAGAATCTCCGTCTTATACAAAATCAGTCGGGTTTCGATCCCGTCTAGCGAAACAGTCTGTCTGTGGATGGCAATATATATATATATATATGCATCTATATATTGAAAACAATGATTGTTTAGTGCGAATTGATACTGTAAAATAGTAGAGTAAATTTGCTAGCTAAAGACAAATATCCAAACACATATCTATGTGTTTGTCTATATTAGATGAAAATAATTGACCCTGAATATGCTAGATTATTATTTTATTTTAATATTATAAATTTAATGAAAATGGAATAAATTTTAAATGTCACATTTTGGTCATGTATGTAAATTTCGTCCAGAAAAACACGTCTTTTATAACTCCATTAAAGTATTTTATTTTTACTTTCTCTTTATGCCATTGATGAGACAAAACATTGGTCGCGCCAATTCAAACCTTCACGGATAGGACCCGCCCCCATGTCACTTACTTTGTAGCCAACTACCCACATTCCTACCGTATTCCATCGGTAAGAAGTAAGTTTCCACACAAATAGATTCTTCCCACCGACCACTGATCTGTGGAACAGACTCCAAAGAGGATGATTCCCCGAATCTCTACGATCTTAACCCGTTAAAGGCTGGGGTTAACCGTTATCTTAGATTCCTCTCTGCGAAAAAAGTGCCTCCTTACGTAATCCTCTACCTCGAGTGGCCACCGGCTCTTGTAAAGGGCGGGGAAAAAAAGAAAAAAAAAAAAAAGAAAAGAAAAAAGAAAAAAAAGAAAAGAAAGGAAAAAAAAAGAAGGGAATATTGAGAAATTATGACGGGTTTGAGTTCAAGGTATGCGAAGGGCCATTGTATTTATTGTCAGCTACGAAACAGAAAAACTAGAAATATATAAGAATTAGGGAGAGAGGAAGCACAGTGGAATATGATGAATGACTTTATAATGTTGAAGTGAAAAGGAAAAGAGAAAGGTTGTAGGAAAAGAAACGACAAACAACATAAATAGGGAGAGAGAGAGAAAGAGAGAGAGAGATAAAAGAAAATATAGAGATGTTGAGTGAGTAGCTGGTAGAGAACATTGCCATTGATGCTTTAAAAAGCAGGGTCAATTGCCGCTCGAGCGCATGGCTGGCGCACTTTTGTGGCGCTAAGCTCGATCGTAACGTAATTTCACGCGCTTCCAACCCAGGAACATTATCATATCTGATTGTATTGTTTCCGTTTTTGGAGAAGTAGCGACCGCTACCTTCAGATGAGCCCAAGCCAAACAAAATATTCCCTCTAAACAGGAATGAATAAAAAGAATCTGCGGATATAGATGCCAAAAATAATCATTTTATTTGGCTTTGGTAGTTTCTGACTTGGTAGAAAGCTTTCAGATTTGATAATAATGGCGTTGTACAGTAAACGTGATTGGCTTGGAAATTCAATAGAAGACAAGTAAATAAACCTTTGCTTGCGTTTAGAAAACCATCGTTTGAACTCCGCTCAGATGAAAAAGAAATGATCCTATTTGTAGATGCAAGTTAAACTTAGGCCTCATCTAGTGGCTGGGACTGTTGGATTTTATCACCGGCAACAATGAACTGATTCCGAGTCCAGTTATTTTCCCCGTATTTTGCTGTGTAATATCAGAAGCTTCTTCGTCTATAGGCCGTGTCTTTTTAGGACGTGGGTGATCGTGGATCTCCACAATTATTATCCTTTGTATCACATACTAAAATTTAGTTTTTTTTACTATCCCTCCAACACCCTTTCCGCTATCAATTCGATCAAGTGGCTCATTGCCTCTTCCTATCTCTCTTCGATATGTTTGTGAGTGTTAAATGTTCTAAGCCTTCCTGCTTTATTATGCATCCAAGAAATTTTATCTCTCTCTTTCTTATCTATAAAACAGAATATGTCTGTCTGTGTGTGTATGCTATGTATTTTTTCTTTTTGGCTTCACACAAAAAATGAAAAAAAATCTGTGAAAAAATCGTACTAGTTAAAATAAAAACTTGAATAACTTCCTCATTTTTTATCCGATTTTTTCAAACGTGTCGCAAAAAAATTACCATCACGCAAGGAGTTCTGCACGCGTATAACGAAAAACCCCGAAAAACTGTTAAAAAAGTCCGTTTTTCAGCCATAACTCCCTGGTTTTTTATCCGATGCTTTCCAAATGTGCCATGTAAATTCCATATGACACGCAAATTGTCTTGCGTGAATGTTTGGTTTAGATTATTTCAGTTAAGTGGACGAAATATGCAAAAAACTAGGTTCAAAATCGGCTTTTGCCGTTTAGTCAATAGTTTCTTCATATGATTTCATCCTAAATTGGCATTCGATGCAAAGATTGTTTGAGAAGGATTATTGAAGTGTTAAGAGGGGAAATTCCCGAAGATAATCTTATTAAGCCCAGATTTATATAAACGTGCGAATAAGGAGGAAGCGTTCATGCATCTGCACTTGCAGTTGAATCAAGTCTGACGCTTCATCCTTATTTTTATTTCATTATTAGATGTGTGAACAATGCCATACTATTTGAAAGTTATTATGGCCATGAGAAATTTATTGAATATCTAAAACATTGAAACAACGAGCACACAAGAAATTTTTATCGATGAAATTCCTTTATTAAGAACAGTCAAACACTTGCGATAGACATACTGTAAAAAGATGAAATGGGGGGAGTAGCTTAGTATACCAACGGAAGATGCAAGCATGCAAGGATGAAGCTAGACATTTCCTTTATAAAGGGGGAGGGGGTGCGGTTAAACTACAGCCATGAACATCCGGGCAACGCGGAGTACCTCGACTAGTTCTGTTTTTTGTTTCCATTTTACTTAAGACGTATTTTGCCTTGGACAATATCAGGAATTATCAATGAAGACAATTTGTCTGAATTTCCGTGGTGAGAAGTTATCATTATTTACAATATTTACAATCAAACAAATATTTTCGTTGATACGGTCACAACTTTCGGGCCTTTACCGAATTTCGAAGTGAACCCTTTATTTAATATATACGTGTAGATTGTTCTCAATGTCTAGGTATATTTTGTTTTGGTTAATTGTTCTGAGTCGTGGCCATTCAGGACATGGGTGGTCATGTCTCTCCACAACTTGCTCTCCTTTCGCTATCTCCTGATCGCTGTTCTGTCAACCATTTACGCAAGCTCGTTTGGTAGATTATGCGATATTTTCCTCTGAACCTCTCGCCGTCTATCTGCCCTGTAAGTATCAAAGTTTCCAAACTCTATTTCCTCATTATGTGCCCTATAAATTTCATCCATCTCTTTCTAATGCTACGTACGTCCTTTTGGTTTCCAGTTTTCTTTAAAACTTTTTTCAGTGCATGGTATTCTAAACATCTTTCTGTAGAACCTTATTTCTGTTGAATAGTTCCGAATATGGACGGAGGATATAACGGCCAGAACTGAAAAAATATTTTATTTCATGAAAGGCTTAGTTACAAAATATAGAATCAAGAATTCTTAAAAGTTAATATATTTTTTTTATTCCCCCACCACTTTTAATATTCGAAATAGAATAACTCAGAACTATAGTGGTAGAAAACCGCTTGCACACGGATAAAAAGAAGAAAAAAACATACCAGGATGATTTATTGGCGTTCACAGCCTTAACAGCTTAAGATACACAGAGGACACAGTGTTCATACCAAATCAAACATTTTAACTTTTTGTTTCTATTTTCCTTCAGATTTTTCGTTGCTTACGCGATCCATCCATGATATTCTCAATATCCTCCTGTAGAACCATATTTCTGTTTTTATCCAGTCTACTCTTCATATGTGATGAAAATAGCCCAGCATTCCCTGCCATATAAGGGAATTGATATTACACTGTAGTTAAAAACCCTTTGCTTTTTTTTCTAACGAAAATAGTTATTTCTTCGTACTTTGCTTAGGTTTTGGACGACATGTTTTACTATTCTAATAGATGTTAAGATTTCTGTTTTAAATTTCCCCTCCTCTGTTAAAACACTCCCCAGATATTTGAACTTCTGTAGCTGGTTGATTTAAACATCTGTAACTAGTAGTTTGAGCCTTGGGATTTATTTCTCTTGTTGACAACCATATATTTTGTTTTCTTTGGGTACTTCGATGTGGCGTAATGGTTAGCAAACTTGTGTCGTTAGATCACTTACAACTGAATAGTGAGTTTGATCCTCACTGGATACCCCACACTTTCGGCCTTGTACCACATTTCAGTTACCCTCAGAAGATCAATTGGGCACCTCGACATGGTGTAATGTTTAGCAAGCTTGTCTTGCTAGAACAATTTACGACTGAGTAGTAATTTTTATCCTCACTGGTTGCTCCATATTTCCGCCCTTGTGCCATATCTAAGCTACGCAGAGAAAATTACAATACAATTTGACTTAAAATTCTTGGTTATTCCTTTCTTCTTGATTTCCTTTACTGTCTTGACTAGGAGATCCTGTAATTTTCCTTCTGTGTCTATCCAGCAATAATAAATCGTGATAGGGACTACAGATCAGATAGAAAATATAGAATCAGCAATCTTTAACACTTATCTGCTTTAGCTCTCAGCCGCATTTAAGATTTGATTTAGCGCCATCTCTCCCTGCTTTTTCATTTTTTGTGCCCGTTGATTAAGTAGAAGTGGTTTCGAAAGATTCAATACTGTATCACACTTTCGCCTAACGGCCGAAAATTAAGCAACAGAGCGTTCAAAGAAAAGTCATTATCACGAGAAACAAGATAATATGGTAAAAAAAAAAGAGTATTTGTCACAAAATTTCAGACAGAAATTAGTCTAATTACTTCTTGTATTGATTATTGATGACAGTAATTATTACTTATCTCGTGTGGAGACATACGTTGTTTTTTTTTAGTAATTTTCCGAATCTTTTGGTGTGTTGAAAAAAAGATAACGATTATGAATGTACGATTTATCTAAATGGTAATTTGGTTCTTTGTTAATATAAGTGTGTCTGTCTTCCTGAAGTAAATATCTTAATCAAGCGTATGGTATATATATATATATATATATATATATATATATATATATATATATATATATATATATATATATGTGTATGGATGTATATATATACCTAACTATACGCGCAAGTTTGTGTGTGTGCGTGTGTATGATGTATCATAATGTCCGAAACAAAAGTGAAGAGACAAAGTGGAAATTTTATAAACGACGTGTTTCGCCGACGTCTGTTGCTTTCGACTTCTTCAGGTCAGACTGAAAGAGAAAACTACGTGTAAGGAAAATGCGTGGGATTTTTAAAGATAAGAGGCGCAATAAATTCATTTAATTAAAATCCAACTGCTCTAATATATATATATATTATATATATATATATATATATATATATATGTCGAAAGCAACAGACGTCGGCGAAACGCATCACAAAAAAATAACAAAAAAAAACAAAACAAACAAAAACACACACACACACACACACACACACACACACACACACATATATATATATATATATATATATATATATATATATACTTCAACCATCATACTCGTGTTCGAAACAAATGCCTCGTTTTTATTTTTACATAAACGTCTATCGGTCTGCGTATTTGAGAAATCTTAAAGAAAATGTGCTCTTCGGCAGGGAATCAAACCTTCTATCCACTTTGTTGGAGAAATCGCGGTTTCTTCATAAAATATTCTTTTTTGGGGGGAGATAATAATGGTTTAGTGATACAAGGTTTACTAATTAACCCATAGTTGGGGGAGAAGAAGTGGATTCATACTTTTCCCAAAACTGCGCGTAAGTGGATATAACGAACGCAAAGAGAATTAGTTCTCCGATTAACAATTATGAGCATTATCCATTACGCTACCCGCACATCCAAACTTACCGCACCTGGTATCTCCAAGCGGTCACCCATCTAAGTATTGACCAGGTTCGACGTTGCTTAACCAGTGATCGTATAGGAACCCAAGTTTCATTGTTTAGTGGCCATAAGATTGATCTTCTACGATTTTCAACAGTTATGTGTAATTATAGTGCACACACACACACACAAAAGAAATAATCTTTGAAGTAAAGGTCTGTAAAAAAATAAAATATTTTTTTACCATACACTAATATAAGATACTAATATTAATATAGTGGATGTTGGGTTCAAATTACCACGTAGAATGTTACGTCCAATTTTACAGAAATGCCCTTGAGAAAGACATAAATACGTCTCTTCTCTTTCCAGTTACGAATTAAATTGCAGAGTAGACTAGGCTCTCTAGCAGTGGGTGGCAACCATTCTAGAAGAAGAACGACAATGAATTCAAAAACACTCGACTGTATCTCCCATGAAGTCATGGGAATCCACAGATAATAAAGAAAGCTCTGTGAAATAACAAACACATATCCTGAAGAGATATGGCAATGTAAAAGTATATATTCGAGTCTGGGATAATGTTTAAATGCGTACATAAAATAACCTTTGAAGTAAAGATGTGTCAAAAATATAATAGCTTTGGACTACACTAATATATTCTAATAATAGTAATGTTAAAACTAACAGTTTCCACACGGGAAGCATTCGACATTCAATGACCGAACAGTTAAATTTATTGCCGGTTAGAATTTGAATATTTTTATTTATATAATTTTACAGAAAATTAGTTTTCTCAAGTCCATTGTTATACCTCATTCTAATACTGATGGGAGTTACTTTTCTAACCTTTTGTTTTTGGTAGTGTGAAACGTTAACAGCTTAATTATCACATTATTTTTTTCACTCCGTTACATGTGCTATCCAGTTTTGTAGTTGTTGCTCTTGGAAGTGTATAAGCTATGTAGTTTTTGTTATTTGGTAAAGCACGTGGCGATTTTGTAACAAGTGATAAAACAGGTATTTCTATTGTACATTTAAAGACTGAATATTAGAGTAAAAGTTTCTAAAATTAAGTATATGAAATAATAATAATAATAATAATAATAATAATAATAATAATAATAATAATAATAATAGATAAAAAGAAGGAAAGAAAGAGATGTTGACCAACAGAAAACACATCGGTGGCGGAGGAGCACCGGACTGAAAACTGAGACAGAAGTCCTAATTATTGCAGCTCAGGGCCAAAGCTTTGTAACCAGATCCTATTACGGTCACATAATCAAGGATGGAACTAATCCGAAATGCAGGATCTGCAGAAAATGTGATGAAACTGTCGGCCATATAATTTCAGGATGTCCGGAACTGGCAAAAATATACCCACAGACTTAACATGGTAGCGACATATGTGCTCTGGAATATTGAAACCACTGAGAGATGGTATGATCACCAAACAGACACAGTTAACCAAAATAACGATGTTACTATCCTCTGGGACATGCCAATTCAAACTGATAGGGAAATAAAAGCCAACAGACCTGATATTATCATAAAAGACAAAAAATTCAGAAAGTGTATGCTTATTGACATAGCAGTAACATTTGAGAGAAACGCCTCCATGAAAATTATTGAGAAATTGTCCAAATACAAGGACCTGGAGTTCGAGATTAACAGGATGTGGGGAATAAGGACTGAGATTGTACCAGTAGTAATCGGAGCACTGGGCCTCGTGAGAAGAGGGATTTTATTAATAGTGTCTCAGGTAACATCAACATACAAATTTCCCAGAAGATCACCCTACCATAAACATCCCATATATATAATGAAAACTTTCTCTTAAATCAATGTTTTCAGGAAAATGGGTTCCTCAAGTCTTGAATCTGTTATCGTTCTATTCAGTTTTGAGGGGAGTTTACTTCTTAATCCTTAACTTGAAGTATTGTGGAAAGTCAACATCTTGATTATGTCCTTATTTTCTCTTCTATTTATGTTTTGACCATTTTAGTTGTTGCTGCTGTTGAAAGATCTCGAGTGATGAGGTTTCTGTTATTTGGTACAGTTCTTTGCGATTCTTTAGCGCCAATTCACAATATTATTCATGTAGCCCCATGGACTTAAATAGCCATTATAAGAACTCAATATTTGCTACTCTTAAGTTCAGCAGAATTTGAAAAGCAGAAAAAAATGGGATTCCTTGTTTAGAAAAGAGACATTCATAATCTTGGCTGATTACGTGTCCTTGAATCTTTTATGAGTAAAAATCTTCATTGAAATTTGAAGATAATCGAATGGATCGCATTAAGAGAAAGCAGCCAACAAAAGAATTTCGGGCTGTGTCAAAAGAAGTCTCTTCTGATACCGAAAGAAGCCTCCTGATGAATAACTGCGATAAAGATATTTTATGTACGCTCGAACACCCGTTCTTATCTTTTTCTTTCTTTCTTTCTTTCTTTCTTTCTTTCTTTCTTTCTTTCTTTCTTAATTTCGTTCTTTCTTTCTGTTTTGTGAGGTGGGACAAAGAGATATTATGTAAGTAAATGACACCCATTTCCAGTGTTTATGAACCCATAATTGGTGACCGGTTGTGCAACGGCATGTACTGTCCTTAGAAAAATCGTAAAGTTACCAAATAAAAAAATGGGCCTTGATGCGGTGTAATGCCTAGTAAGCTTGTTTCGTTAGAACCATTACAACCGAGTAGTGAGTTCCTCAAAGGGTTCCCCACACTTTCGGCCTTGTGCCACATCTAAGCTACGAAATTAGGAAATCACCAAGATCCTCAAGCTTCACTCAGTCAAAACCTTTTTCACCATTAATATTTGAAAGCGGTTTATATACAGCAGAGAGTTTAGATATTTTTGAACGGGTTTGGCGCCATACATGACATCAATATGAAAGTTTCGATCTGATGAGACTAAGAACATGACTCCGGTTTTTAGGTCAATGTTTTCATTTTGTAGAAATTTGCGGTGTTGGTCGAAATTAATATTAAAAATAAATAAAACGTTCTTTAATAAGTTTATTGTAGTTTAATATTGTGATTAACCTTTTTTAAATAAATAAATATCTTTCACTTACATGTTAAAATACACAAATTTGGTGTGAGAAGACATTAAAAAAGTGGAAATGTGACTTCAAACTATTATTTCGTCTCTAAAACTATTTTTCAATAAGCTTCAGTAACTTACAAACTTTATCAGTATGCAACATTGGTGTTCAAAATGGTAAGTATAGGTGACTGAGTTAGTGTTTAGTACAGTAGAGATTTAAGGATAGTCATCCCTTTCAGAGTATGACGATAAAATACATTTGACAGCAAGGCCACTAAACGAGTAAATAAGGGCGTGGGGTCGAGTGTTTTTATTGTTACTTTATCTCTTTACAGATGAACAAGTTACTAAATTCAAATGTAGCTTTTTTTTTGGAAAAAAATTTCAAATGGGATGCAGTTGGTTCTCTAAGAAAAACAATTTGGATTCTGGGCATGGAATTCAACCCGGGGATGAATTTTAACATGGCGACGGAACTTCAACCAAGAGAGAACCCCAAAACTGCTGGAAAATACTGTTTTGGTTGTTACTAGTATGTGAAATAATATCCTAATAAAAGTGGAGATGATTAGATCAAGTGGAAAAGCTTGTTCAGACAACGCGTTTCACTTCTTTGTGGTAGGCATCTTCGGTTTGCAATTAGGGGCAAACCCGTCTGTAAGGAAAGTGCATTGGAATTTTCAAGGAAAGGAAAATAAATAATCTTTTCAGATTCTGCAGTTCAAATTGTGTTTCCGTATTCAAGCCCTTAATATTTGCTCGATTTAAAATTAATCAACTCACAGTTGATTTCCCTCTCTTTCTCTTGTCTCTCTCTATCTCTCACGTAATTCTTATACTGCATTGTGCTACTGTTGTTTTGGAATGATTTAAGATATTTTATATGTGCCCGGTCTGAGATTTATCGTGGGGAATTGTGAAAATCAGTGCACTTTCGATGCATTTTCGATGCATTTTCGATGCAATAGTGAATTCCTTTTTCTTCTAATCAGAATTAAATTTATTAGGTCGAAATTGGATTCAGATGTGTTACTGTGAAGTACCAGTTCGTTTGAAGTAATATATATATATATATATATATATATATATATATATATATATATATATATATATATATATATATATGTTGTTTGGCTGCTTACTAGGATATTTAGCTAATCCATGTTGCCGACTTATCTTTCGTGTCAAAGATGAACATTTATGAGAAAACCTAACAAAAAGAAACCACATTTGAAACAAACGGGTTTGTATTTGCGCATGTGGGGCGGAAACAAAGGAAATAAACAGTAATGCCAATAAACCAATCTGCACTTTAATAAAAGAGCTTTATATATATTTATATCTAGAATTAACTATGGCATAACTTATGAAAATAGATGAAATTTCTTTCAAAGTTTACTCACAAAGCAGTAGCTATTCATCTGATGGCGAACGAAAATATCCTACCAGTTCCATCTTTAGTCAAACCGACACATTTACCTCCATTTTGTCACGGTTAATGAGCTCTGATTATAGATTACTGTAATAACGTATGTTCCTACATTTGACTATTCAATAATACAGCTGATGAACCGAAGTACATCGCCAAATTCTTCATTCTTTAGAAGTTTTCGAATGTGGCTGTTAGCCAAGTTGACCATTGGTCTCAGGAGAATTAGTAAGGTCACTATAAATAATACTCGTTTCCGAGCACACCCGCCAGATAAGGTGACTAGCCAATCCCTTTTGCAGACGCATACTCAGACACATTCCTACCTGTTCATTACCCACTTGTGGTTTATACAATCTACTCATCACCATTTTTCACTTTCTGGATGAAAGAGCATGATCTGATATAATCTGGCATGATCAACAATTTGAATAAGGCCAGAACACTCAAAGCATCGGTCATGATGACTTATGGCATTGTGTTTACACGAATATCGACGGCTTTTATGTAGGTTTCCGTCTACCTAATTTCACTCGCCAGGCGTGGCTCAAACAATGGTATACTATAGACCCGTACATAGATACATATCTGTATGTGAGGAGGTGCGTGTGTGTCTGAGAGAGAGTGCGTGTCGATGTATGTGTGGGATAAGATTATCTTTTTTTTTTAGTGTAGATTTATTGAGGATTGATGTGTTGGGTGGCTGTTCGTAGGTGGTTGAGTGAAAGGTAGAAACAGCAAAACAGAACAAAATTATGTCAATGTCATTGAAATTCATTTGTTTGCCAGAATCCAACGTTCAAGTGTGTGAGAATGGTATTTTAAGTAGTTCCTCTCTTGTGCTGGAAAGTGGAACACATGTTACACATCTACGGAAATTGAAAAAAAAATAGAGTAATAAATAAAAGGAGTTTAATGAACTGTGCTGTAACGATGCCACAGAAAAAAACAAAAACAACAACAAAAAAAAAACAAACAAAAAAAACAACGAAAACAAAACATTTGTGAATCTTCATAAAGTCAGCGTAAATTTCCTACTATGATAAAACAACACAATCCCACCAAAGGGTGGATATTAACACAGGCCAATTTCCAGTTTAATAAACAAGTCTGTTTCAAGATATCTAGGGAAATCATACTGATTCCTTACAGCGTGACTGGAATTACCTCACTCGTACATTGGAGACTAAAACCTAATAACATTATCAACTTCTCTTGAAGCAAATGAATCATTAAATAAATAGAATTAATAATTTTTTTTGTAATTTCTTTCTTAATAATTGTGTTAAAAATTAAATTTGTTGAAGTCCTACATTTCGGTAATGTAATTTTTTCGATGCGCTTTGAAATTAAGATAAATTGAACCAAAATGAATTAAGACGCGTTTTTCCAATAGCAAAATAAACACAGGGTTCGATAATGAGATAAATTGTATTTATAACTCACAGGATCTAAATCACAGAATTAAAAAAAAAAAGTTTTAGAGTTGGATCTTTCACGGAATGAAAAAGAATTTAGGAGAGTTCTTAAGAATTTACTCACTTGGTAAAAATTTAAACTGAATGCCAAAATTAACCTTAAATTTATATATATTGATAACTAGATAGATATACATTAAAAAAGAGTGAGAGACGGTAATCTGCCTTACAACTCTATATATGCATATATCTACATAGATAAATTCAGTTGAAAACATCAACAAAGATTGTTTGCCTTGAGAGTAAGTTAAACATGTACACAGACATAGATGCATACATAGAGCTTCAGACTTCGTCCAATAATTTCATTCAAGCTTGAAACTGACAGTCACTAAATAATATTTATTCCTATGTCTACACTGTACATCTTAACGCTCTATCTTCAACATTGAGCACTCTTGTCCTAAAAATATAGTTCATTCTATGAAGATTGTCCTCAAGAATGAAACCCACTGTCGACTGTCGGTGTTGACGTCAATGTCAACTTTTATGCTTCATGCGCTCTATCTTTGATAATGAGAGCTTTCACCCATAAATATAGCATACCTTAAAACAATATCACATATATAACAATATCATATATTTATATTTATATATATATGAATTGCTGTATTTATAATCAATATCTTGAAACGCTATCTCCAATATTGATGACACCTGTCCGACAAATACATCAAATATATATATATATATATATATAGCAAAATTGCCTGGTAACCAACATAACCACGAACTTTGTGTTACAGTTTTTTGTGTATATATATATAACTAGTGAGTTAGTCCAAATGCCTGGACTCACTTTATAGTCCACCAATAGAAGGTTAACCAATCAGAAGACGTGGATTATTCAATTCGTCGTGTATAGAGGCGGTCATTTTTGTTTACCCTACTCGATGACCAGTGCCATCTTGTCAGGCGAAGATGAACAGAAGGAAGTACTACGCTCTGCTACTTTGCTGCGATATCCACTGCTAACCTGAAGTACGCTTTCCTACTGCCTTCGAAATATTCACTGCTAACCTCTGGATTCTATACTCGAAGACGACCGCCATGATGAACAACATTATAACATTTTGGATATGCGGGAGTTTG
>OZ010594.1:39937050-39959550 GCA_963932145.1 Acanthosepion lycidas
CTTCTGCTATTTTTCAACCAACATCATAATTCTCTTTTCTTAAAATCATTTTATCATCCCGAGAAGAAGAAATATAACTAACCATTTCAAATGAACTTAATTACTTGTAAAACAATATTAACACTGTTTGACAGTACTTCACCCAGTAAAAAAATAAAATAATAATAATAATAATGGTAATAATAATGGTAATAATAATAATAATAATAATAATAATAATAATAATAATAATAATAATGATAATACCCCAAGTGTAAATTTGCAAACATATTGCGTTGATAAATATCGCGAATATATTTTTGGTTCTCGTATAGCGTTTAAGGCAGTGTGTGCGTTTAAAAAGACTTTCCCAAGACAAAAGTCATCTATATTCCAATCTCACTAAAATCACAACCTCTTCATATCATAGAATTACAAAAACAGAATAATGTAAATGTCCGCTTAGTGGTACTGAGTATCTAATAAGAACGGAATGCAGATTTTTTTTATGTTGAAATGTATTATTTTATTTAGTAATAATTTGTAGTAATCGGAGTTATCAGGATTGGCATTACTAAAAATAAAGGGTACTAGGTAAAAAGCGGAAATTTATTATCATTGTTTTATCTTTCAGGAATAATTAACCTTGAACAATCTTGAATAAATTTCTGAAAACATTCATGACCTTGAATAATCATTCAACTCACGCCTAATTACTTAACTCTGATTGTTTTTTTTATGATTGATTAATTGCTGCTCGATCTTGTGACTTGTCACTTAAAGGTAATTTGCAGACAACATTCGTCTTTTGTTCTACCCTTCTCGTATGGCTAAACAACTAACTGATTTTGAGAGTCAAGTTTAAGTACTTTTCAAGAACATCTGACGAAATGCGCAGAAATTCTTTGTGAATTTTTCAGTCACATCAGTCGTCATCATTTTTCAACGGTTATCTCACGTCTTTCTGAATTTAGCGCATTTTTTGTTTACTGGAAGGCCTGTAGATACGCCGAATGAGGAATAACATCTTTTTCAATCTCTATGGTGGGTCAATTGTTCATTCTACTTTCATTGTTTTCTATTACAATGCTTTATTTGTAATGTCTTCTTGTCTACAGCATTCACTTTCGCACTTATTGACGATCAGAAAAGGTACGGATTCAGCTCTTCTCCTCCAGATAGGTGTTAAATAACAGGGTATTCTGTGTTCGCTGGCTTTGAGGCATAGCCATTCTGTAAAGGTTTTTGGTAAAAAAGTAAACTCAGCGAGCGGAGATTAAATTTCTGTCTAGTCAAATTCTTGTGAGAATGGCATGTACCTATGTCTTATGCCTCTCCATAACAAATATGGATTAAATATCTGGTCTGGTGCTCCTATTTCAAAATTTTTGACAAAAAAAGAAAGAGCTGTAATATGACCGATCCTGACCTGACATCTTGACCCCAGTCACTTTCCCACCGCCGTGACGTGGTTACGTTCAGTTTTTTTTCTATAAATATTTTCATGTCGGTTGTTCTGATGAAATTTCCTCCTTTGTGCAGGAATTAAAACGGACTACTAGATTGTTAATTAGGTCTCAACATTATACTGTTGAATCAGCTCGATGGAATCATAAGTTATATACTGATAGTTTTTCTCATAATTCTTATATATAGAATTCTCATTCGGGTTCTTGCTTCTCTGTCACCTACAATCTCGAGAATTATAAATGCAACGCCAATTGCCATCTTCTATATTCTTAATTTCTATTCTATTATTTCCCTGTCTCCTCACTAACGTCTGCTCATTCTTTTTCACTCCCAGCAACCCATTACGTCTTAGTGATATTATTACCTTTCTTGGGGAGAAATGACCCCCCACCCCCCAAAAAAACATATTGAGTAGACTTAGCTGTCCATCTTTGAATGGCAACCAGTTTAAGAAAAGAACAGCTCTGAATTCAAAACCAGGAACAGGTAAACCACTCCGCTATCTTTCCCAAGAGTTTATGTATATTCAAAGTATAAAGAAAAAAACATTTATGGAGAGTCACATTTACATAAGTCCTGAAAGAACATGATATTTTAGAAAAGCCCTGTACCGTAAATGTTCAAAGTTCTTGTAAGAATAAGAAAATATTTAAATGGATTCCCACGGAGAACATTCTGATTATGTTGATATATTGAAGGCTCTCCAAGAAATAGCTACGATTTTATTTATTTGTAGATTTTCATAAGACATGCGGGAAACCCCCCACGAGCAAAAAAAAAAAAATGTTTTTCCATTGTTACCATTATTATTCTAAAAAGAATCACTCCTTGAAAATGTTTATTGTTTTAAAAAGAGATGATTAGAATTATGATAAATCATGAACATATGAGGAAAGTGAATTTATATATTCTTTTTGTTCTTGCGAATTTCCAACAAAAATATTAATCTCTATTTATTTATTAGATTGTTTATTTACAAGAATAATTTTATATTTACAACATTCTTAAACTAATACAATTATATTAAAACTAATGCAATGCAATATTTATCATTTACCAATTTATAAAGAAATAAATATGAAAAAAAATTATTCATGTTCAATATAACGCTGAACGCTATCTACATTTATCCGACAAACCATTTGACACATTTTTTCTCACATTTGTGAGAAAATCTAACAAAAATACTTTGCTTCAATTCAGAATGTTTTTTCGGTTCGCGTCTGTAAACATGATCTTTCAGTACACCCCACTAGAAAAAGTCTGGTGGTGTTAGGTCTGGTGGTCATGATGCCGACTCAATTGCTCCACATTATTCTACCCACCTCAGCTCGACAAAAAAAAAAAAAAAAAAGGTGTTACTTTTTACCCTGCACGTTTTTATGTCTACTATAATTATGGTCTGTCGATAAGTAAATCATTTAATATAATGTGCTCGAGCTTTTGCGTGGGTGTCGCTCCTGGGTGTCGCTCCTCGGAAGGGTCTCGTATATTTATCTGGTGCTTGAGGCATGCCCAAAATAAACATTTCCGAGGGCGCTTGAGCAGTTTTTTTGACCTTAGTTCAACGCATTTTAAATTCAAGCTTGTGTCATATTGCCATTGAATGAGCAAGCGGATAAATTCATTTCTCTGACTTTACGCACTCGTTGCAACACATAAAACTGAGAAGCTTTTGCATCAACCTAACGATAAGGACAGAATTTTATATAAATCGTTTGCGAGAAACGCGCGCTTTTATTTGACCTGATTCCCGTTACAAGTATTACCACTGAAAAAAAAAAATGTGTGAAACTATGGAAATAAAATCCTTCTATCGTCATCTCCATTCATTATTGCGTTTCTGGACGTGTCAGCCAATCTGTCTGACTGACGCATTCGAAGTAGTAAAGAGGCAGGCATTGGAAATCAACACGGAAAGTGAAGAACGAAAGGACCTTTTCCAATTCGAGTAATTGCCATGGCTATTAGCTTCTAATTTGACAATTATGTGCAAATGATGACTGCAGTCGCCAGCTACGCCATTACGAATTGGTTAGGGCAATAATTCAGAAACGATCGATGCAAAGTTAACACCCAGTGTGCTCGTCTGCCCCTGTGTCGGCAATATCTGTAGAAGCCAAGTGCTGTTATTACATGGGCAAGTTATGGTAAAGTTACAGATATATATACAGGTCCAGATTGATTTTGCATTCACTGAAAATCACACTCTCTACAAAACAAGCTTGCGTATTATTGGACGTACTCTAGTTATATTATATATTTAAAAGTCTACCACTTGACCGTACTTTGTATGTTATCACATTTGATATAGTGCTCTTGCTATATATATATATATATATATATATATATATATATATATATATATATATATATATATATATATATGTTATAAAAACCCAAAGAAGTATCTGCAATGTTATTAGTCTTGAACTGACATCTCTCTTTCAATCGGCGTAACGTAGCTTCCCTGTTCCTTTTCTTTTCTTTTCTATAAATACTTTCATGGTAATTGTTCTGACGAACTTTCCTCTATACTACCTAGACTTCAGGAATTTAAGCGTAGTACTAGATTGGCGGCAGGTTCTCATCATTTTACAGTTGAAATGGCTAGGTGTAACCGTAATTTCTATGCTAACACTGTCTTCTATTGCATCTCTCATTTGTGGAACTTTTTTCCCAGCCAAATTTGATCTTCAAAAATTTAAATGCAATGTCAATCTTCATCTTCTGTCTTTTTAATTCTTGTTTTTTTTTTTTTTTATTGTTCTCTCTCCTAAATAGTGCTTCTTTTTCATATTCTCTAACACCCGGTAACTCTTTGCGTCTTAGTGGCTTTATTGCCTTGTATGGAGTGAAAAGGTTAAAAATATTTAAAAGCTTAAGAAAATTTTCGATATTTTTGATATGTATGGAGTGAAACAAATTATAGGCATTACTTTCTAATGGAATAATTCACCAAATATCAGGCTTGAAAGCCTCTCAATGTAGAAACATTTAATAAAAATTATAAAAAATTAATGAAGTATGTAATATGAATGAAAATGCAGTTGGTAGAAAGAAAGGATAATGAGGAAAAAAAGGATAGATAACGATTGATATTTGATGCAGAACTATAATAGTGAGGCACCCAATGAGATTTTAACACTTACACTAGACACTAGGAGATATCAAGTTGTGAGTTATTTTTAATGTCAGGCGACCGAAATGTTCTGTAAACTTAATCTATAAGAGAGGATGTCTTTGTCTTTTTTTTTTTTAAACTGGAGAAGTTTTGCTTGTTTTTTTAAAAAAATCAACCTCTTGTTCTTTTCGAATCTGTGACACTAGACAAAAATGCCAATGAGAAACATTTCAACTATTAATGACACAGGAGCTAAAATAGAGAGAACGAGAAACACTTATTTTTATTAAACGTTGATCCAATAAAAAGCCCAAGACCCACTCAAGGCAGAGGTTGTTTTTAAGATTAAGAGAGTCTAAATAATCTTCCAAGAAAACATACCTTTCCGAATATTCGATTTTGGGCGGGAATAAAAAAAATAATTATATTGATTCTTTTGCGCGAACTTTGCTTTACAAAAGCAACGTATCTTGAGTGGCCATTGTAGATCGAAATCATTACTGGCGACATTTAAGATATGTGTAATTTCGGTCGTAGGTACAGCCTTAGATTTTAATGCTATTAATGTATCCTCACGTTTTAGTTCTGTAGAAACATTACGTACAATTTCACTAATAAACATTCTTTTATAATTTAAAAATAAATGGTGGAAATTCTTTAACTTTTATTCCAGCAGTACAAGGCCCAAGAGCCATTCAAGGCAGAGAGCTACTGAATAATAAGAGGAGATAAAAAGTGCAGTGATGAGAATATGTAGCATAAATAACTGTTGACCATAAACTTGATGAGGTTAAGAGTGTAGTGATCAGGGAAGTATACTCTTGGGAGTCTGTTTCATAAATTAACAATTCTCAGGAAGAAGTTGCCTGCGTAGAACATCTTTTTTACCAAAGTAATATAAAGGGAATGAGGATGATACCATCTTGTGAATGTGACAATGCTGGAAAGGTATGATCTGGAGCCAATAATGTCGCTCGCTTGAACATTTTCGATGGAAGTAGTGATAAGCTTGCGACATTTCATCTGTGGGAAAAGGACTATACACAGCGTATGTAAGGTCAACTGTAGAAACATTTCCCTCGTCACGGATTACCTATAATTATCCAATTGTATAAATAATAAACTTAATAAGCAGGAAATATTTGCATTTTTAACCTGTCGTACTATGTGTAGCAAGGTAGTTTTGGAAACTAGTTTAACTGATGACTATTTGGCATCAGTTATAACTGGATGTCTAAATGTTGTGACTTTCTGACTAAAATAAAATCATTAAATTTATCTTTGAATTGGGATAACATTCTCGGCTAGCATGAAGTGGAAAGATTATATTAAATTAATTGCTCGGTCTGCTATAAAGAAAGTTTGTTTACTGTGTCGATGTAGATACTTTTACTCTCCAGAAACTATCTTACGTATTTATAAGGCTACCATTCGTACATGAATATTGCTGCCACATATGATCCGGTGCTCCTGCTAGGTATTTAAAGATTCTTGATAAAATCCAAAGAAGAATCTGCAATATTACTGGTCTTGACATAGTATCTCAGCTTCAGTCACTTTCCCACGGCCTTAATTTAGCTTCCCTGTATCGTTTCTATAAATACTTTCATGGTAATAGTTCTGATAAACTTTCCTTTATAAATTTAAGCACAATATTAGACTAGCAACAAGGTTTCAACAAATTGCAATTGAATTGGCTCGATGCAACCGTAATTTCTATGCCGTCACTTACTTTGCTCACACTTCTCACTGGTGGAACCTCCAGAGTAATATGTTCCATCCAAATTTGATCTTTAAAAATTTAAATGCAATGTCAATCGTTATGCAGCGTATTCGTGATTCCTCGATTTTTATTGTTTGCGTTACTTTTTACTTATTCTCTCAAAAGCAGTAACCTCATGTTTCTTAGTGGCTTTACTGCCTTTCTTAGGATGAAATAATAAATAAAAACTAAGCCTATCTATCTATCTATCTATCTATCTATCTATCTATCTATCTATCTATCTACTCTCTTTCTACTCTCTCAATAGACTCTTTTTATCTACTCTCTCTATTCTGTCTATCTACCCTCTCTGTCTAATCTCTCTATCTACTCTGTATTTATCTATTTTCGTCATCTACTCTCTCTCTCTCTCTCTCTATCTATCTATCTATCTATCTATCTACAGTCTTTATCTACACTCTCTCTCTACTCTCTGTATCTACTCTCTGTCTTTATCTACTCTCTGTTTCTTCTCTCTGTATCTACTCTCTCTCTCTCTCTTTATCTATTCTCTCTATTTACTCCCTATCTCCGGTCCATGCTACCCCCTACCGAATTACTGTCGGCAAATTTAACTGACAAGCCAATAGACCCATAATTTTTTCCCTCTTTTTGCCGACATGTAAGGTAGAGGGCCATTGAACATGCTTCCCACACGCTTTTTTGAAATGAGAGACTTGAAAATAGGAAGGAAGTGTTTTATAAATAAAGATGAAAACAAACAGAAATTAAAGAAAGAGAAATGATGGTAAAGAAGAAGAAAGAGAAGAAGAAAGAGAAAGAGAAAGAGAAAGAGAAGGAGAAAGAGAAGGAGAAATAGAGAATAGAAACGAAAAATGAATAGAGAGTAGCGCTTTTAATGTTTATAGAAAGGCTTCTCTGTATTACAACAACAATAACTCTTCCAATGAATTGAAATCTTCCTCCAAAAGATGGCGCCATGATTTAATGAGAATATGTCTGCGCGTGTAAAAGGCTGCAGCCTGTAGGATTTGAGAATATTACAAGGGGGAAAATGTGAAGAAAACGTCTAATTTCCAACAGCTACTGTGGTGAATAATTACTTTAGAGTCCATGTTAAAGTAAGCGACATTTGCAATCAACGAAGGAAGTTACAAAAAAGTGATTTTGAAAGATTTATATATGTATATATTTTTGTAGGCATCCTCTTATCCTCCATCTTGTTTGGCTTTTGTCTCTTTTTTTACTGTTTGATTAACGGTTCGTTCAGTCGTCAATTTCAAATTCGCTTTGAAATTGTTGCAATGTGTTTTTTCGTCTTTATCTTCACAAAGAATAATAAATTATTCTCACGTCGACTGATTTCATGTTTTTTTGTCATTATCATTGTTTTTTAGACAAGGCTCTCTCTCAGAAACACATACACAGACGCATTCACACATGAACATTCATTCTTAATCAAACTTACACGTATTGAACAAGATACACACGCAAACATAATCATAGCACGCTCAAAGTTACACATTCAGGCATGAAATCTCACATAGAAGCACACTTCCATTTTTTTTTTATTAAATGTCATATCACTTCCGATCATAGGCGATCATGACTCTCCACAGATATCTTTCCTTCATGATCTAGGAATTGCCATGCATAGAAATATATTAGAGTGGTTTTCTGTTGCATTATTAACTGCCTGCTGCTTCCACTGCTATTATAGTACTTCACCTACTTTGCCCTTAGTTTTCTTTATTCACTGCCTTGCTAGGAAGTTTGGCTCTCTCAGCCACCATTTTTCTTCATAAGAAACGCTAGGATAACAACAATAAAGATGATGATATATCCGAATGCTAATAAGGCAAATAACATATATATATATCAGTCACGTTCTAAAAATGCATGGCAGAGAACGCGACAGTTAGATGACCTATCTTGTGGTTGGGATAGTTGTTTGTCGCCTGTTGTTCATGGTCGAGTGTGAGCGAAAGTTTTTTTTTTTTTTTGAGCGGGAGTGCCACCAGCACGCAGGGGGCTACACAGAGTGGGGACAAGATTAAAGAGGCGTGATAGAGGGAAGGATGAAGAGAAGGACGGGGAATTAGATGAAGGCATCTGAAGATGTCGATTGACATTGCATTTGAATAATTGTAGATTATAGCTAACAGGGAAGCAACCAAGAGGAAAGAAGTTCCATAGACGAGAAGTGCGAAGTTACTGGAGTAGAAGAGATGGCTACATGTAACAGTTTCGACATTTGAATGATGGATTTTAAAGCAAGCAAATAGGCCTTTTCCAGGGGATAACTGGCGCAGAATGTTCTTCACTCTTTTATTTCTTTCAATTTTTGCTTTGTAATTTACTGATACAGCCATAGTAAATGCTAAGTTTCGTGTAAAACAGATTTCTGAATTTTGATAAAATTGGCAATGATAATGAAATCAATCAGGATAAATAATCGAATTTTAAAAAGATCCTATGGACATGTACTTTACACTTCATAGATTCTGATAATTTTCATTTTCAATTCCTTATTTTAGAGTTCTTTTTATTCCCTGTTATAGAAATTCCAATTTCTTCACATTCTTTATCTCTTGAACCAAAGTAAGTATTCTGAATAATTTTATGCATATATTTGTGGGCAATTATGTGTATTCTGCCAGTGTGTGTCACTGTAGGATCGTGTGTTTATATCTGGGAGTGTGAGTGTCATGGAGATTTATATCTGGGAGTGTCATGGAGATTTATATCTGGGACTGTGAGTGTCATAGAGATTTATATCTGGGAGTGTGAGTGTCATGGAAATTTATATCTGGGAGTGTGAGTGTCATGGAGATTTATATCTGGGACTGTGAGTGTCATGGAGATTTATATCTGGGACTGTGAGTGTCATGGAGATTTATATCTGGGAGTGTGAGTCTCATGGAGATTTATATCTGGGACTGTGAGTCTCATGGAGATTTATATCTGGGAGTGTGAGTGCCATGGAAATTTATATCTGGGAGTGTGAGTGTCATGGAGATTTATATCTGGGATTTCATCTGTGTGTGACACTGAATTCGTGTGCTTTTAATCCGGATTGTGCGTCTGTGAGTTTGTTTTCTTATAACTGGTATTGCGTGTGTCATTGTAGGTTCGTATATTTTATGTATGGGATTTTGTGTGTGATTTCGTGTACTTTTAGCTGGGTTTGTGCGTCCGTTTGCGTGTGTGTCGATGTGAGATTTTCTGTTTATACCTAAGGATTGTGTGTATCAATTCATGAATTAGGTTGGTGCAAAAATAATGTCGTTTTCTCACATAGTAACATATGACATTATTTTCTCACCAACCTAATATTATTATTTATCTTTGGTATTTCGTGTGTGTCTCACTACGAATTCGTGTGCTTTTAACTGGTATTGTCCGTCTTTGTGCGAATGTGGCTTGTGTGTCTATATATGGGATTGTGTATATCACCGTAGGTTCTTAGGTTCATATCTGGTATTTCGTATATGTATCACTATGGGTATGTGTTCTTTTCGCTGGGATTGTGTGCCTCTGTCCGTGTTTGGCAACATGTCTATACCTGGGATTGTTCGTATCACTGTAGGCCCGTATTATTATATCTGGGATTTCGTATATGTGTCATTGTGAGCATGTGTGATGGTATTGTAAGTCAGAGTGCGTTTGTATCAATGTGAGTTTGTGTGCGTGTGAGTTCAGTATATATATATATAATATTTATATATATATATATATATATATATATGTGTGTGTGTGTGTGTGTGTGTGAAAAGTGTGTGTACATAAATATAAATATATATATATATATATATATAATTATTTATATATTATATGCGCGGTACTTATTATTTGTCTGGCGATTGCAAAAGCAGTAAATAGATTGGTGTTTGGGGTGCTGGGGAACACCGGGTACTGTAAGCACCATCGAAGCAATCTTTCTGATGCGCGGATAGTGTAATAAATATCGACACGGAATGTGAAATCAGAGACTCGAGTTCAAATTCCGGCCTAGTTTTCAGTCTTCGCTTTCGCATTAACACTCTTGGAAAAGGCACTGGGTAACGCTTAGCAAGGTTGTAAGGGCTAGATCAATTACGACAGAGTTTTGAGTTTGGTTCATACTAGATACTCCACACTTTGTGCCTTGTGCCATATCAAATCTACGTTTAGAAAATCGACATTAACCTCACTATAACTTAAAGGATTAATCTGGATGTTTCAACACAGAAAAATGTTAGAAGAGGTGGGAAACAGAATATCTACTTACTCTTAGGATAAACATAAATACAAATCGTTGTCACCTTGTCATCTATCAATCAATCAATATATATATATATATATATATATATATATATATATATTCAAGCGTTATTATAGTGGATATTCGTATTTGAAATATACGTCCCCTTTTTATTTTTACTTTAAACAAAGTGGATTATGTCTATCCGCCTGCACACGGGAGACATATCAATAAGGAAAATGTGCTCTCTGACAGGGATCGAACACGTATATATACACACACACACACACACACACACACACACACACACACACACATATATATATATATATATATATATTGTTAAATATAACAGAAAACGCATGTCTATTATGTTTGATCATAAGCTGTTCTAAGCTCCGTATAATGGCTTTATTTTCAAAAGAACATATATATATATATGATATATACATACATACATACATACATATATATATATATATATATATATATATATATATATATATATAAATTATATATATATATATTAGATATATATATTAGATATATATATGTATTATATTATATATATATATGCGTATGTGTATGTGTGTGAGTGTATGTTTGTGTTTCAGAGTATGTTAGTCTGAAAATGCTATTAGCTAATAATCCTTGTTGTATACGCCTTCTCTGGAACATTTTTGTTTCATCACATCCCACAGACGCAAGCTGTAACAACGCTGAACGGAATTAGTAACAGTTTCTGGGGGAGAGCAAATATTTGAGCATGTTTACTGAGGTCACTATGCTCAAACCTTCAGTCACGATAACATATGTCTAGCACCACCATCGATGGCATCCGAAAAGTTTCTTGCCACGGCACTTAATTCAGTAATGGCTATTAATGACAGATTATTCCCAGAAAATTTCAAATCAAAGTTAACTAATAATAACGTTTCATCATCAACCTCTGTGAGTACTTATGTGTGTGTGTGTGGGCGCGGGGGGGGGTTCTAGATTACACGTGACAATAAAATTATTTCCTTTGTCCATATTGTCCTCATCATAAAACTCTATTACAATGGCTTCTGTTGATACAACTGAATAATTTATTCGGCATGTCCGAAGGGAAATCAGTCTATGTCAACCCATATTCTTAAAAGCCAGAGCTTAACAGCGCCTTTTATGCAAACATTCAGTCGGTGGCCATAAATTCAGGACCACCTTAAGTTACTCATGTGCCAGGGAATCAGTGTAGATTTTATGAGCTCAACACTATTGTTTTATTAATGCGCTTCTTCCAGCAGAGTTGTCCGCCAATATTCCGTCTGTTAGGCTCTTGGCTAAACCCATCACAAATTCACATGCATTTCGTTAGTCGTTCTGACTTTTATAATTTTCTGCTTTAACAAAATTAATATGCAACGATACCAGTCAAATCTCGATGAGACGCCGTTTCTGGTTTCATCACTGAAGTTAAGCAGTATAGAGCTCAGTCAATATTTAGATGGGGGACTGATTGGGAACATCTAATTAAATAATGCCATAGCTGTATTGTATTTTTATTTTACGACTCAGAGCAGATTTTTCGGTAAATGAGGTTTCTGTTTGACAAAAACAGATCGATGATTTAAATTCTTCAAGGATTCCTGCTTTTAACTTATATAAATATGAAGAGGATGGAATAAAATTAAGTGTGTGTGTGGTGATGGGGGGTAACATATATAAAAATATTTTACTGAGATCTAAGAAAAATTAAAAATATTTCTATCTATTTGTGAATAAGTCCTGAAAATGTCATTAAAATCAGGCAATTATTTGGTTTTCGGAAGAATTTCCAATACAATATTTTTTTTTTACCGCAAAAAGACTAAATTTTCCATAATGATGTTGGACCCACCTGTTGACGCAAGAAAAACAAGATTTTAATAAACATTATGTGACGTGCTTGAAAGGATTAACACAATTAATAAAAAAAAATTATTTGGTCTTTATAATAATAATAATAATAATAATAATGATAATAACGTAAACATTTTGACGATAAAACTTTGTTTTGTATCAGGTTTGGGCCCTTTTTCATCATGGTATGCTATTTTTTAGTCAATTTTTGGAGGTACCAATGTGAATATATATATATATGTTATATTTAGATCTTTTTTTATATTCGTTGAAGAATATTTCTTGATAATAGCGTAGTTGATAAATTTAACTTAAATTCTTTCTTCGAATATTAAGGGTGATAAGAATCGGTGAATTCAGATTCTTTCTTTGAATATTAATGGTGATAAGAATCGGTGAATTCAGATTATCGGGGAGTATCTGGCTGCGTTCTTATCGCGAGATTCTGGGTGCTTCTTGCGATAGCCTGAAAGGCGGGTGGAGCTTCGATATAATGTTGAACGAACAAGCCTTCCGCTCCATCCCCAACTGTCTGGTAGTAGGGTGCTTGAAGCTGCCGGTCATTGTGACCGGCCGCAGACCGGTATGTTGGAAGTGTGGAGAGACTGGTCACCTCTCCTCTTCCTGCCCAGAGAAGAAGGCCTCTGGAAGTCAAGCACCAGTCGACCAAGATCCCCCTCTGACCGCGTCGTTACCTTCCGCCTCGCCTGTAATGGGCATGCCAGCTTCCGGGACCGCGTCGGATAAACCTCCGGTTGGTACGAAAGCCACATTCGCCAAAGAGGAGTGCAGTTGTGGAGAAGGGGGAGGGGGAATGGCTGGTTGCTGGTAAGGCCAGAGGGAAGCGCCAGACAACGGGACCTCAGTCCAATGAAGCCCCAGGGGCAAAAGACACGTACAGCCCCACTCCTACTGTCAACGTTAAGGGCGATGCCCTGGTCTCTGACGAGACTTTCAAAGAAAAGCAACAAAAATACGACCCGGGATTCGCAAAAACAGAAAAGATCAAGCAGCTGAAGGATAAATTGGACAAACAGAGGCAATCGCAGTCAAAAAAAGGCACTCCCTCATCGTCATCTTCCTTGTCCCCACCTGTGACCCCAAAAAATTCTTCCCCACAGAAACATTCCACCCCATTACCATCATCCGTTAAAGCTGCTCCTCTCAGTAGAGATCCCAGCCCGTACAAACATAAATCCCATTATACCCCTCTTCATACTCCCAGTCCTTCCCCCATTAAAAACCCTGAAATGCCCCCTCCCGCACCAAAAAGGCAAAGAAGTCTTTCACAGGACTCAAAAGAAAGAAAGAAAAAAACAGGAAAACAGCTATTTTACACAGGGAAGGATACCTGCAGGATTTCCCCGGCCCAGGCAGAAAGAGCCAGATACTACGGAAATCGTATAAAAGATTTGAAGTACCTTCTCTCAATTAGGCACTTCGCAGACAAGGATGTCGAAGACCCTCACAATTTTCCCAATGCCCGGAGAGTCCTCACGGTAATGAGAACAGGAACCGGAGCTCGTCAGGCAAGGCTATGTTGGAGGAGGCGATTTGTTCTTATAAAATGTCTCCTCCAATTGTCATCACCGAAAGTGAAAAACTAAATTATTTGAAAAAATTTTGTGCAGGGAGGGTCCCAGTTTTAGTTCACCCCCCCTTTACAGAGCATTGAAACTGACTTTTCCTTGGGATATAGGCGGTCTCTCTCAACACGGCTCCATCAACAATGAGATGGGCCACGGGTCGTTGGGAGAGGCTGTCGGTATCCTTACCCCGACCATGTTCAAATCAGTGTCCCAACCCTAATTAGGTCTGATAATGGCTCTCTGGTTAGCAAGACTGAATGTCCGGGGCCTGAGGTCGGAGTCTCGAAGGGCGAGGCTCGATCGCGATCTTCAGCGCCTCGGAGTGGATGTATGTTGTGTACAGGAGACCCGTTTTTTATCTCGCGATCATGAGGACATTCTGTCTAAGAGGTTCGTCCTCTATTCACCATGTCTTCATGGACGCTCGAGGGGTGTTTCCTGGCTGGTGAGCAAGTCTCTGGATGCAGTGTGTGCTCTTGTCTTCACGGATCCGGCGGGCAGGCTTTGCGAGCTGGATATTACCATAAAGGATAAGGCTCTTCGTCTCATTGGGGTTTATGCGCCCAATGACCACACTCAGCAGCCTGGTTTGTTTCGGCAGATCGAGCCGTTTTTGACGACTTCTCGTTCGGTAGTTTTAGCGGGTGATTGGAATGCCGTCCTTGATCCCGATATAGATCGTTTAGGGCAAAAAGCGGGTACTTACAATCCGGAAGTGAAATCGTTTCGGGCCTTTATCGACGGGTTTGATCTCGTCGATAAGTACCGAAATGAGCTCCCCCGGGAGGTAGCATGAACTTGGACTAGGGGCGGTAGCTCGGATACGGTGGTTAGCGCAAGCTACATCGACCGAGTTTTACTTAAGAGAGTCGAAGTAGGGCTCTTAGAATGTCCAAGTTTCCATTTTATAGTTTACTCGGATCATAGGCTTGTCCGGGTAAACTTAGATAAGCCTAGGTTTAAGATGGCTGGTTACTGGAAATTAAACTCATCATTATTTGGTGAGCAAGATTTCCGGGACCAGCTTTTACTAATGTTACAGCGGAAATTGTTGGGGGCTGTGTTTGGGAATAAGTGGTGGGGCGCTTTGAAATCCAAACTTAGGTCTTTTGCTGCTGATTTTAGTCGACGACTCAATCTAGCAGGGCTAGCAGCGCAAAAGTCTCTAGAGGCCAAGGTAGATCGGGCGATCAAATCCCGTGATAGTGGGGACGTAGCCTTAGCTAAGGCGGAGCTGGCCTCCTTGCTTATCAAGAAGGATCAAGCTCTAGTAGTTAGGGCTAGGATAAAAAAAATGTCTTGCGAGGCCACGAATATGGCCGCTTCATTGCGTTCAGAGGAAGCTCGTAGGACATCTAGTCGGCATATCGCGAGCATCACATTGCCGGATAAGCGGACTGTGACTACAGACGCGGGCATTTGCGAGGCTTTTCGTGACTACTTTCAGGAGCTTTTTACCAGGGAACCCGGTCTGAGCCCTGCTCAGTTCGACGCCTATTTAGCCGACTTTCCCCGCCTTAAGGCGGCTGAAGCGGCTGAGTGCGAGGGTCCCATAACAGAGTCTGAGATCTGGGATGCGCTGAAGCAGGTTGGCCTGGACAAGACTCCGGGATTAGATGGTCTTCCCTATGAAATGTACTTGAGGCAGTCGCCCGTCTTTGTCCCCTTGCTGGCACTGATTTTCAACAACTGGATGAGGCAGGGGTCTATTCCCCAACGCTTCACCAGTGGTGTGATCAAGTTGCTTCGCAAGAAGAAAGACGGTGGGGATGGGGTAGATAATTATCGGCCTTTGACGATGTTAAATACAGAGTTGAAGATTTTAGCCAAGGTCTTAGCTGACCGTTTTCAGGTTGTCCTCTCTAGTCTGATTGGTCCCGATCAGACTTGTGCTGTGAAGGGCAGGACTATTCAGGACAACCTTCATTTGGTACGCTTGATCATCGAGAAAGTCGACAGTGATGCCGAGCTGATCAATTTAGATCAGTCCATGGCTTTCGATAGGGTTGACCATCGGTTTCTGGAGGCTGTCCTTTCGGCCGCCGGTTTCGGGCCGGACTTTCGCTCTTGGATCCGACTGCTGTATGCGTCTCTCGGTCTGCTGGTAGAAGTGAATGGGGTAAGATCGAAACCTTTCATTTTGTCTCGCTCCATTGGTCAAGGTTGTCCGCTGTCTCCATTGCTTTACGTTCTTGCGTTGGAACCTTTCCTGCGTAAGTTGAAGACGAATCCGGTGCTTCGCGGAATTTCCTTACCAGGTGCTACCTCCTCGGCCAGGTACTCCGCCTATGCTGATGACGTTTCGGTTTTGGTGTCGAGTAGGGCCGAAATTAACGAAGTCGGCAAAGAAATCAAGGGTTATGAGATGGTGACAGGGGCCAGGATCAACCGCGATAAGTCTGTCGGCTTGCGGTTGGGTTCGTGGAGGGGAGTTTCTCTTCCCGGACCTTTCCTCTGGACAGACGGGCCGGTCAAGATACTCGGCGTCTGGTTCGGTCCCGACCTCTTGTTGGAAATGAATTGGTCGGAGGTGCAAGAGAAGGCCGAGCTCGCAGTACGTCTGTGGACTCGGAGGAATCTTTCCTTGAAGGGGAGGGCAGAAGTATGTGCCTCGCACATCTACCCGATTCTCCTTTACCGACTCTCCGTGCTTCCACTCCCGTCTAACACTTTATTGGCTTTAGTAAGGCTCTTGTTCTCTTTCTTGTGGGGAGGCAGGGCCGCCATGGTTAGTCGCGAGATCTGTTACCTCCATTTCTCTGATGGCGGTCTGGGGGTGCCTTGCGTTGAGACTCGTCGACATACGCTTCGCATTACTTATCTAGACCGGATGTGTATGCAACTGGATGAGAACGGCGAATTCTGGAAGGAAGACGTCCATAAACATTTTCCATCCTTGAGAAATGTGCGCTCGTGTGAGGAGGAGGCCGGCCGTAATCCTCAAGGCGAGGGCTCTTTCTATCGTGAATGTCGGATGGCCCTCAAGCGACTCTTACGGGCGAAGGATGGCCTCTCCGACGTCCAGCCGTTGTCTCGTAAGGCATTATATCAGGTGTTAGTTAGGGGGAACGTTCAAGATGATCTGATTGACGAGCTCGGTCTGACGAAGCGGGAGGCTCGTTGCATATGGCCTTGGGCGCCCGGGTTGAAATGTCTCACTAACCCTGAGGCATCACTCACCTGGCTGGTGATTCGAGAGGCCCTCTGGGTCGCCAAAAGACTTCGCGCAGCGGGTTTGGCAAAGTCGCCAAACTGCGTTCGCTGCAGTGAGGAGGTGGAGACCCTAGGTTACGCCTTCTTTCATTGTAGTGTCGTAGCTCCGTTGTGCAAGTTCGTTGAAGATCTCATGGTTTGCATGCTGCGCTGAAAGTTCTTTGTCCTCGAGGCCAGTTCCGTCTGTAGCAATATAGTACCGCCGTTGACTAAGGCTGAGCACTATGTGTTCCTTTGCTTACTGGGGGTTATGCGAGTCGTGATATGGATGACGCGACAGAAGGAATTTCATGGGGACGAGAAGTTTACCTCTTCCCAACTGATCTTGCTTAAAGTCAAGATCAGGGCGGAAAGGAAGCGACTCCATCCATTGGAATTTAGCGAAAGGTGGGTGAGTTTTGCGCGTCTCTGCAGAGTGAAAGGTGCTGACTTGGAGTGGCTTTTTGATGCCGGTTAGGCTTTAAGAATTTTGGGATTGCTGGGGTGAACATTGGCAACCCCTCCCATGTATAGGCTAGTTTAGGTCGGTTTTGTTTTAGTTACCTTTTTCTTTTTTTTTCAGTTTAACTTAGCTAGGGTGTGTATGCTCATTGGCCCCCTTTTATTTCTGACCCTATTTTTTTCCTTTTGTTTAATTCCCCATCCCTTCCATCGTTAGGTGGTTAGTGATATCAGTTCTCTGGTGGGTGCGAGGCGCCTTTCGTTTCGAGTGTGTCTTTCGTATTTGTTGTTGTGTCTGATTGAGTGTGTGTTTGTAGCGAGTGCATGGATTGTACGAATGTTTTATATTTTTTTTCTCAAGTCCCGCATTGATTTCGTCCAGTTAACTGATGTTTCTACCACAGTTAGGGCTGTGTTTTTTTTTTCTACTAACAATATTTTTGTTTAGTTTCTTGTATATAGATTTGTATTCATTGTAAATATTCATTGGGGTTTTTAGATGTTATTTTATTCCCCTCCCCCCACAGACAATGAATTGTATATATGGGGACTAGTTAGAACTTCATAGAGTCTCTGAGGCATTTTGGTGGATGTAGTAAGAATGGTATGCAATGGATGTGTTGTTTTGGTGAAAGGAACATTGTTTGCATGTTTGGGTCAGTGATTGCGGCTAGCTAAGTTTAAAGTTAAGACAAAAGATGTCCATCCTTTCCCCTATTTCGGCCTTGTGCCACATTTGTACATTAGTACAATAAATAATTACAAGGAAACAGAAGAAGGCAGCCATGTTGGCAGGTAAGTCACTTGACTTCTACAGCAGAAGGGAGTTTAACAAGCAGGAAGTGCGAGAAACGAAACTGTTAGCATAGATTTTACGGTTACATCTAGCCAGTCCAACTGTAAATTGATGAGACCTCGTCGCCAGTATAGTACTGCGCTTAAATCCAAAGCGTCTATGTACGATAGCGAATAACTCATCCGAACAATTACCATGAAAGTATTTATGGAAAAGACACAGATATGCAAACTTACGGCGGCAGGAAAGTGACTGAAGCCGAGCCGCCAGATCAGGATCGATAATATTGCTGATTCTTCTTTGAATTTTATCAAAGAGCAGGGTCAGTTGACCATATATGGCAGCAATATTCTAAGCATGGTAGTGTTATAGATATGTAAGATAGATAGAGAAAATAGCAGTGGGTCCAATATACTCACTCTCACTAGCTTTATTATATTTTGTGACTGTAAGTAATTTCATTTGGCGATAGTAAGTAACAAACTTCCTCGATTAATTAATTTACCAATGCATAATTAAATCCGTTAAAATTAAGTGTTGATTATTTGATGCTCTATAATGTTTACACCATTTGCATTTCGTATTAGAGTGCCATAGATTTACGGCGTTTGGTCAAATATAAAACTGCCAAATATCCCCCCCCCTAAGAACATGGTGACATTTTGATTCATTCTTCTATACAAATAAAATCAAGTGCCAATCTGTCAGTCCGTCTGCCAACTATAAACGCGGAAACTACTTCACTGATTTCAACCAAGTTTAGCATGCAGATAACCTATGACTTGGGAAGTGTTATAGGTAAACTCCGAAGGGAATGAAAGCTCAATAATAAGAAAAAGACAAATAACTACCCAAAATTTGACCAATTTCATATATAAAGTACAGAGTATGTTTGTGTGTTTGTGCGTGTGTGTGTGTCCAAGCAAATCCTCTGCACCTACTGGTCCGATTTCAATGATTAATAGCTCATTCAAAAGCCCTACGAAAATTAAGAAAATATTTTCATTGAGCTGGGATTCAGGGTTGCCAGATTATGCTAGGTTAAAATATATATTAATATATTAAACTAGCCATTTCTTGGTTTAAAGGGAGTAATTCTTATTTTACTTCTGTATCCAAAATTGCAATGCACCTTTTCGTATAAACTACCTTAAAGGCCTCTCTGTCGAGCGGCATTTAAGCTAGCTTCTGTGGAAGACACTTAGTTTGACCATCATCACAATAACAAGGGAGGAGTAGATGTGATAGGTAACAACAAACTACAGAAGAACTCAAAATTGATCGCTACATTTAAGTATTGAATTAATGTTTAAGCTTACCTTTTAATAGTTTAACTATAATTCTTCTGTCATTTAATTTAATGATGATTTGTTATACGTAGATCCTTATTTTGCTTACAAACAATTATTTTTATTTCATGGGTAACAGAACAGCGGAAAATTTATATGATAAAATTAATATAGTGTAAAGATGGGAAAACGGAAATTAGAATTCGTTATACATTCAACATTTAAAGAGTTAGATAGAAACATAATAGCTAATTGAATAAAACCTATATAATGGAATCTATATGAATAAATGCCAAATTGGAACACAATTATCCAACGAAATCTTGGCTTAAAAAGTCCGAGCTCTACGTATAACAAATCATCATTTATACACTGAATGCTCAATGTCTGTATTATATATTATCTACTTGTAGGTGATATCACTCTTTAATTTGCTTATTGATTTTTTAAAAAAGAGTATATTTTATTAATTAACTGTCCTTCATTAGTGTTCTTTTATTCAAGGTTTGTTTTGATTTCCATATCAAAAATATTTCTGTTTAGGAATATTGTCTTATATAGTGCAGAAACGTGTTTAAAATTTTCATTTTACGTGGCTTTCAACAAGTTGGCATCTATTTGTAACACTTTCGTTAACTATAACAAACCTATTCATGAATTAAATGTTCCTTTAAAATTCTTGTTTCAAATATTTCAAGTAGTGAATATATCTTAATTTACAAAGCGATAGCGAGCGCGCGAAGCCTGTTAGTATAACTATAAATGAGAATATTAAAAAAACGGTTCCTTTCTCAAGCCGTTAACTGTTTAGTGTTATATATATTACTTTCTTCTTCCTCTTCTTCTTCTTCTTCTTCTTCTTCTTCTTCTTTTGTCTGTCTGTCTGTTATAAACTAGAAACTACTGGATAGATTTCAACCAAATTTGTCATGTCGATAGCCTGTGACCCGGGAAGTAGTATAGGTGTTGGAAACTTGACTTACATAAACTCTATGAAAGGTCAAACATGTGATATAGTAGTTGTGAGTTCAATCTCTGGGTCAGCCAGTGTGTACTCGCACTCAGTAAAAATGGGCGAGAAATAACTGAACAGTAATAATGGCGGCTCGGATTGAGAAATCGGAGAATTGATTTCGAATTCCAGTCGAATCCATTACATTCACTTTTGCGCTAATACCCTCGGATAAGGTATGAATCCTCCTCTTCTCCCCGTGCTATCGGTAAATAGCAAGACTGACCGGGTTCTATAGCCTTGGATAGCAACTGGTCTACCGCAGAAAGAAATGGCAACCTGCTGCGGGAAAAAATCTGCCTCGTCAGACAGAGTTCAAATCCTTTACGTGGTCTCATATATGATGATTTATTCTCCACTTTGCCACCTTTTCCCTATAAATGAAACGTTGCCTGTCACTATTCTCCCACTATTTCCATGCCAAATATTCTCAACGTCCACTAGTTCAGACTTTTATAGCTTGGAGACACCATATCACTTCCGCACATACTCACATCCAAAATGTCACAACTTATATCCATTCAGGTAACCTTTTCTTAAGAACTGCTACTTTGTGGAACACAATCCGAAATGACTTCTTCGAAGAACTCATGAAGCTTGTGAAGTCAAAAATCAATCAGTATCTATTCTCCTTATCGTCATAAACAACATTTCTTGCTATCCCCCCTTTCAGATATATTACGCACTTCATTCAGCAATACCATTTTATTGACTGTAACCGATTAATGGCTGTCGAAACTTGGATTGGTTGAAACGTAGTAAAAATAAAGTAATCATATCACAAATGAATAATAGGTCTATCAAGCTTGAAAATTGGACGAATTTTTCAATCCTTCTTATCATATTGTGAAATGAAGGTTATCCCGAACGGCCACTCTTCTAGATCCGATTTTACTAAGTCAGGTGAATCTCAAGGCTCTATCATTGAACCTAATTTGTTTTTAATTTTCATCAACGACATTCTTTGATGACCTCAACTTTGTATCTATGCTGATGACTCAACCATTTAGTTCTGTCTCGATAGTAAATTTGATCAGTTCCATAAGTTCAAATTGGCGGTGATGTCAAAAATGACCAAAAGTCTGTTGTTAATGGGGGTAAAAAATGGCTTGTTAATTTTAACGCCTCCAAAACGAAAATGTTCTCTATTAATCGAAAGACGCATTTCTGCCTTCAATCAGCACGGCTGATGCTAACCTCCAGGTGAGGGACTAGTTGCGCCTTCTCGGGCTAACAATATAACTGTCATGAAATGGAAAGACTATATTGAATCCATTCCTATGTCAGTTGCTAAGAAATTTGGTTCACTGTATCATACTGGAAAATTTTTCTCTCCAGAATATATCTTACATATCGATAAATCTACCATTCGTTTATCCATCGAATATAGCCTGTTAGTATAACTATAAATGAGAATATTAAAAAAACGGTTCCTTTCTCAAGCCGTTAACTGTTTAGTGTTATATAATCGTCCATTGCTCCTGTTGTATATTTAGATATTCTGGATAAAAGCCAAAGAAGAATCAGCAATATTATCGATCCTGACCTGGCTACTCGGCTAGAGTTATATTCCTATTGCCGTAAAGCTGCTTCCCTGTACCTTTTCTATAAATATTTTCATGGTAATTGTTCGGGTGAGCTCTTCGTTATGGTACCTCGACGTTATGAATTTAAGCGCGATATTAAGACTGGCGACGAAGTTTCATCAATTTACAGTTGAAATGGCTATATGTAATCGTA
>OZ010594.1:39967050-40074550 GCA_963932145.1 Acanthosepion lycidas
TTTTATGTAGAAGTCATTTTCTATACGTATGCAGAAGGTTCGCTGCCTGTATAGGTTCCTGATTATTCTAATATCCTTCCCGAATATAAGTTTACTGAGCAGCTCTACCGTTTTAAAATCTTTCCAATTCAACGTTTCAACAATTTTTGTTTTCTAGATGGTGCCAGTGTTTTTTGTCATATCTTTTATCTCCATTTTTTTGCCTATTTTGAACTAATGACTGCTGTGTTAATAATAATGAATAAATAAAAATAAGTAGCAACAAATATATGATACGGACTATATATATATATATATTGTCCCTTTTTTGTGTGTGTATATGTCTTGGTGCTTATGTATTAGAATCTGACTGCGTTTGTTATACGCGTGAGTTTAGGACCCCATTTACACACCATGAGGATTAAAATGTATACATTGTAAAAAGACCGGATATTAAATATAGCTAAAGTAACTTCAATGAAAAAATAAATTGAATAACATATATATTTCTTCTTTTGTCATCAGTAATTTTATAGTTGTAAACTTGATAGCGAATAAATGTTAAATTTTGATTTTGTAATTAGCAGTTTTAAATTTTAATATTAAATTTTATCATATAATTTAGTAATTATTCGTTGGAATAAATTATTTTTTAATACTAAACATCTGAATAGATATTATAACATGACTTCGTTATCGAGCTTTTTGAATTTTCCTGTACTTGTGTTCTGATTGGTCCATCTAGCCTTTGTAACAACGTTTTCCCCTTGCGTAGAATATTAATTAATTTGAAACTTTTAAAACCATTTATTTTACATTCAACGTCATCACTTGATAAGACACCGAAGGTGTTGAAACAAAATGGCTATTTTTGTAGTGATTTTATAACATATTTCTGTTATAAATTTTTTTTTTCTTTAAAAATAAATAATTATATCTGCTCTACTTTGTATTGAGCACTCTTTTAAGAATAGTAATTGTTGGTTATTGGAATTCATTCCATATACACCAATCATATACTTGGGTATATATATATATATATATATATATATATATATATATATATATATATACATGTATGTGTGTGTGTGTGTGTGTGTGTGTGTGTGTGTGTGTGTGTGTGTGTGTGTGCGTGTATGGTCCACTTGAGTGCCTTGATCGCAAGGTCATCCACAGTAAATTTGCTCCCTGGCTCTTACAACATTTCACGATTCCTGGCAGACCTTCTTTTATCACGGTGTTGGATAACTAACAACACAAGTGATGGAAACAAAAAGCAAAAATATTCTAAATGAAATCGAGTAGATTACATATATATATATATATATATATATATATATATATATATATATATATATATGTATAGAGAGAGAGAGAGAGAGAGAGAGAGAGAGTTAGATAGATATAAATATAAAGAAGGACGTTTAAATTCCTAGCTTCCCTCAAATCGTGCGCTTGTGTAATCGCACCAACATCATTTTATTCTGATGAAGTCACAAAGGATGAAACGGGTAAAACGAAAATAATGTCATCTTTTTTCCCAATATTATCCTTGATATATAAAAATGAATATATATCGCTATCTCTTTCTCTCTCTCTCTCACACACGCACAAACATCAACTCAAAAAATCTTTATTAAATTGTCAATAAATATACATAAGAGTATTGTTGGTAATATTTAGTTTTTGCTGTTTTTTTTTATATGATATTCAGAAACTTTTAAAAAAGATTTTAACTCCAGAAGTTAAACATGATAACGTAAATTCATAAAAAAATAATGAAAAAAAAGGGGAATTGACTCTCAAGTGAAACTATTCGAGAGTCTGATGATAAAAATTCAAACACAATATATGACATCACAACATGTGACAATAAATAAATAATAAAATTTAACCCCCACCCACCAAAAAAAAGAAAACACAAAAAACACACACACAAAAAAAACGCTAAAATTATCATGAGATGCCTACACTCTTCAAAACAAATTTAATTCTTGAAAAATTTCTAAAAATGACTGAAAGGTCCTTGCTGAAAAAAAGAGCGGGTAATTTGTCATCTTACAGCAACTGTAAAAACATTTGTAATCTCAGAGGAACTGTAAAAAAGAAGTAACTAATTTTAAGAACAAATAATTTTGTTGGCCTCAATGAAATATGCATAAATATAGTTTCGTAATTCGTACACAGGATATATATATATACATATATATACATATATATATATATATATATATATATATATATATATATATATATATATATATAGATTACCCCAAGTGACTCAAATGACAGCCGCCTCCTTACACCTCGCATCACGTGTAATGGCTTCCGTCTTGTTACGACGTCCATGGCCCCGAAGATGACTTTTGAGATCAGCATGCGATTCCATAGGTATCATTCATATATGACAGATAAATTCCGTATCCTTGATTGAGTTGATAGAATGTGCATGCCCTACAACTCTCGTGTGCATCACCATATGTTTTCTCAGCCCAGATGATATATATATATATATATATATATATATATATATATATATATATATATATATATATACATACACTATAGTTAAAAAGTTAGAGGAAAGCATTGGTAACTTTGTAAATTGGCCAAAAAAGGTACTTGTTTTGTGCTTTATATAGGCGAAATTTATACATGGTTAAAAAAGTCAGACATGATTTCTTTAATTTGACATTTTATTATAAAAAAAGAAAAAAAATTATGATGAAATTTTGCTCTCGTCTAAATGTGCTCCTTTAGCCTTGATTGCTGCAGCACAATTTATAAATCAGTAAATAAGTTTGATGGTAGTTGTATTGACGAAAACAAAATATGATGCTGTTGTATGCTAATTTTATTTTGTTGTATGCTAGTTAAATGCTTAATTTTTGTCAAAATAAAAGCATATAATCTGTAGTTATTGAAATTTAATTTTTAATATAAAAATGTATCTCATTTTCTGGTGTTTTTGAAACAAATTCAGGCTCGCCACAAACATTTTGCCTGTAGTATCTATCTATCTATCTATCTATCTATCTATCTATCTCTCCATATATATATATATATATATATATATATATATATATATATATATATATGTGTGTGTGTATATATATATATATATATGCGTGTATATATATATATATTATAATATTTTTTTTTAAATATGATTCCTTCGCTACAGAAGAGTTCCCATGTTTAAAAAATGAGAGCCGAAACCATCAATATAATTATTAAAATTAACTTGAATTAAGGTGTTGAGTCTCGTTTCATCATCTATCTGATAATCTCTTTATCTATTTGTTTATTCAAATGGCTGTTCCATATACAAACGTGTTGCACTGAACTACAATTTGTTTTTTGACAACTTCACAAAAGTTTTTTTTCTATATAATGATTTGGCTAAGCCTATAAGACTTTTATTAAACTATGGAATTTATTTATCTATTTTTTTTTAAGCTAATTATTTAATGCGAAAATTTGTTGATGTCAGCAAAAAACCATTAACTCCTGCCTTATGGTTTAATAACTTTTCATTATTTAGAAACTTAATGGTGTGTAATTTTTCGTGTAGGCATAAAGGGCATGGGTCATCCCAGGTTTTACAAATTCTTGTTCTATTTATTATTTTCCATTTTACTTTTGGTGTTTTATTCGTTTCTTTTAGATGTCAGAAATATTGGGATAGGGATGTCTGATTTCTATTTTGAATATTGTTGAAGGAGCTCTTGTGTTGTCTCCATCTAATTTTAAATTCATTCTTCGTTGACCCAATGTATATCCTATCAGTGTTAGGACTCTCAATGGATGAGATAGTGCATTGGTATACCACGGATTTGTGAGGCATTTATTTTCCAACGGGCTGTCTTTAGGGTTTCTACAATCACATAATTTTTCGTTATTTTTATCTAATTTCAGTTAAAGAGCTTTATTACTGTTTTGGCATGCATGTTTTTACAGGATTTTATTATGTCTTTTTATGGTTCTTTCTAGATATTCAGTACAGTTGTAAATTAATTTTAAGGTGTTTTTATTAAAGATCTCACTAAGTTTGCTATTAGTGGGAAAGTGTTTTTCAATTAAAGCTAGGAACTTATGCCCTAGTTTGGTACTGCCCATTTGGTTGAATGGAGGGGTATACCAGATGATCTTTCTTTTCCTGTTATTCTTATTATTGGTACTAATGTTTTTATAGCTTATGTCAGCGTTTTAGTATCCGCTATTTTTCAGGACTGTGTTATAAAAATTACTGTGTTGTCGGAATATTTCCCTATTAGCTGAGTTCATGCTAATTCTTTTCTCTATTGATGTGGGTATATGCTTAATTATAGATTGTGGGTGGTTTGACTTAGGGTGTACATACAAGGGATTAGTGTTAGAATTTCTGTAAGGTAGGTGAACGTTGTACATTAATTCTAGGGTTACGTCTAGGAAGTTTACTCTTTTTTTTTATTCCTTCCTATTTTTCTGCATACTTGCGCACGCACGCACACACACACACAAACACACACACACACATATATATATATATATATATATATATATATATATATATATTTATATATATATATATATATGAAAAACGTCAAAAGGACACCTTATCTTAGCCGACGCGTTTCGTCCTTAGATCGACTTTATTAAGACATTTGGCTTGATAAAGTCTTGCAGAACACGAAATGCTTCGGCTTTGAAGTTTTTACACACACAGACACACACACATATATATATATATATATAATATTTAAAGAAATCTATTTTCAATGAAACGTTTTCCATTTATTATATTCACATTATCTATCTATCTATCTATCTATCTATCTATCTATCTATCTATCTATCTGTCTATGAATAAAGTCTTTACCAACGTGTTTTGTCCATTGAGAATCTTTATCAAGGTAAATGTGACATTTGCTTGATAATGTCTCTTTGTTTTCATTTTGTCTTTATTCGCGTCTTTTCACAAATTATTTTTATTATTTATCTTAGTTTTTAGAAACACAGACATACACATTTATATACATACATACATACATATATATGTGTATATGCATATATAAATATATATATATATATACACGCGTATATATATATATAATATAATATATATATATACATATGTGTGTATATGTATATACTTACACACATGCATATATATATATATATATATATATATATATATATATATATATATATGTACACGCATGTGTGTCTATTTTGACATTTTCATTGTTCTTGTTCTTAACGTGACTCAAGGTCAAACATTCATTTATTGATCATTACTTTTGCTTGGCTTGCTGCTTATTTCTTAAAAGAATTAATGCTGCTTGAAATGTGGCTACTTCAATCTCTTTTTTCGTTTGTCACGAACTTTTCAATATCAAGAGATGGATTACCGTTTCTCTGCTGTGGATAGCATTAATTTATCATAATGACTGGCATTGATTTCAGGGTTCGAAAATAATTGTTCCTTGAGAAAAGTCTCACAAACTAATGCCGATGCCTTTACTGGAATAGCATAATGAACCCGATATTTTAACAATTCTTTGATTATTTCTTCAAACGAGAATGCTAGCTGAAATGTGATGGTGAACGCACTTAACTGAAATATTATTGACACTGAGTTAATTACCGACAGTGGATGACATCCATTTGGCCTACTGCCAAATTACGGTTATACAAAATTCAATAAATTTGATTTACCAGCAGCCTAATCGAGCTGGGCGTCGGTAATGTTCACCTGACACTCCGTATATTGACAATCACACACGCCAATAGAGATATCCGTCTTTGTGTGTAGCTGCGTTAAAATGCATTATATATTGGCTGTGAGATAGACGTTATTTGGTCAAGACTCGGAGAACTACTGAATAGTTCGATCCTCATTATATGTCCCATACAGTATTCGACATTAGGAGTAGATAGTTTCGCTTATCATCAGGTTCACACTCCTCCCGGGGTTTTGAACAAGAATAGAGGTTTATCCTTGTTTCCTGTTTAGGGTTGTGTTTCCAGTTCCTTCTCAAGCTTATTTTCATTCTCTTTCACCCCCAATAGCCCCTTGCATCTTAGTGCCATTATCACCTTGGAGTGAATTGATTATGTTGTGGATTCCGAGATGAATTCGGTCTCCAAGGAATGACAAACGCAATAATTAAATATAAGAAATAAAATGTATTTACACAATCATACAAAGAGTAATACTGTTAGTAAGTCCAGGAACGTGGTTAGTAGCAAATACAGATAGATATATACAGTCTCGAAGTAGAACTTCCTTAGAGTCTACGTGCTTGTAACTGATTTCTACAAGAGGTTACCTCACTCTATCCGACTACCGACTACTGACTACTATCTACTATCCCCACTGACTGTAACTCTGGGTATTTAACAGCAGCAGTCCCGGTACACTTGGTAGAGTCCACTTATATGAAAAAGGGGTGGAACCCATAACAGATTAAAATGAAATTAACCAAGAGTTGGCATGCCGTTAAACCAATCAGCGCAAGAACTATGCATCCTATGTCCGGAAGATACGATATACAAATATATAAGGATGTGTCTAATGTGACTGAAAGAGCATTCTGGAAAGACAAGAACGCCTGTCTGAAAAAAAAGATTAGACTACAGAACTATCCTCGGCATCTTTTACATAGACCGCATCACAAATTAGACAACGTGAGACACCGTCCGAGAATTAGACTAGTTCGAAGACCTGATAATCGCCGATAAGAAGCGAAAATTGAAATGATATAGCCATATCGAAAGAGCCAATAATCTTTCCACTGATATCGATCAAGTTAGCATCTTAGGCAAAAGATGTAGAGACAGACAGAAAAAAAATGAATTGAAAACCTCACTGAGTGGCAGGAGCATGTGTATAAGAGGGATGTGTTAATTTTGGTCAGACATTAGCAGCATAGTGAAAACAACATGCGTCCTCAGGTGCTTAAAAAATGAGACTGTAGGCGATTGCCAAGGGTGATAATAACCCACTTACTGGGAGAGTCCGCATAATCATTTATACAGCAACTTAGTCTCAATGCCTTTGTTAAAGTTTTTTGGGAGATAATGCATCATCTGATGTGATCAACAGTATGAACAAGGCCAGCACGCTCAGATCCTCGGCCACGATGACTTGTGCCTTCGTGTTAGCACAACCATCGACAGTTTCCGTACGATTCCGACTACTCAGTTTCACTCGCAAGGCTAGTGTTAATCCGTACTAATCTTTTAGGCACTTTCTAACTCGCTGGGATCGCCACCTCAGACCGATATAATCAAGAAGTAACCGTCCTGACAAATCGACCATAGAGAGATTCAAATCCGGGCGTCATGGTCAGAAAGCGAATGTTGTAACTACATGACGACGCGCCAGATAACTAGCTAGATAGATGCAAACTGTCATGTGGATACGAATGGATTTAGATAGGAAAATAAATAGAATAGACAATGGAAATCGATATGCTGAGAATAGATTTATTAGTTTGATTTTGTTCATTGGTCAATAATATAATCTTATCAGACATTTTAAGCAATCACCGAAAACCAATATGGAATATTTATTTTTACATAAGCGAACAATTAAAGAGATGGAGTGAGAGAGAAACTTATATGTTTCGTAAACTCGATTTGCTTAATTTGCTACTAAGTGCCAATGTTTTCTACGGCCAAAACATTAATGCAGAAAGCCCTGAATAGCCGTTTCGTCCTACATCTTGGGACGCGTCAGCAGTGCGCATCCACTACCGTTACGATACCACGCAAGCGTCATACCAACCGCACCAGCGGGACTCGGTCACGAAGAGGTAACGAATTAGACTCGATATAGCGTCTCTCTTCACAAATTCCGCGATGTAACTCATCCGACTTTCCCTTACCGAAAAGACTGTGCCCCCATGAACCACGACTACTATCCCCAAGCCGCTCTATCCAGTGCATTAGAAACCGGTACAAGCAAGGATATACAAGTGATAGAAATTATTAGGAGAATTTAAGATAATCATAATTAATTAATTCATCAACTCTAGAAGAAACCTGAACAGAATGCAGAAAGCACTAGACGGTCGTTTCGTCCTATATATATATATATATATATATATATATATATATATATATATATATATATATATATATATATATATTCTGTGAACTTACACATATTGTCGTATTTATGACTATGTACGTATATATGTGTACTTGTTATTATAGATAGGTATATTTATGTATATATTTATGTGTGTGTATATATATATGTGAGCTTATATATGTATGTTTGTGGTTGTATATGGGTATGTTGACACCTATTGTATATGAAATTGTGTGTATGTGTAGGTATGGAAACTTGGGTAGGTCATTACGGCCACACGAGTTAGTCTATGGGTGTATATATGTTTATATTTGTGTATTGCTGTGTGTATATATGTATATATATGTGAGTATGTGTGCATATATGTGTGTATATTTGTAGGTATATATATATATATATGTATGTGTATGTATACTTGTTATCATAAATATGTATACGTATGTATATGTTTGTGCTTATATATTTATATGTAAGTATTTCTATGTGTGCATATTCATATATATATATATATATATATATATATATATATATATATATATATATATATATATATATGTATATGTGTGTTGGTTTGTGTTTGCCGCCGCATGTATATATGTGTATGTATGTACGTATGAATGTACACTTATTTCTGTAGGTAGTTCTTTTTATCTTATTTTCCTTCACCTAATATATAATAAAATTATTATCAACTTATCTGATTAAAATATATGTTTTTATTGATATTTGTGGCTTTGGAATTTTCGTTTTTTAATATATTAAATAATATTATTTTTAATCATTTTTATCTTTGTATATTTGCTCGCTTAAGTTATATTTTAATAAGTCTTTAGCATTTGTTTAATGACACTTTCACTCTTAAATATTTATTGGTTGTGGTATCTGATTGTCTGGGTCAATGTCTGTGGATGTGTGTATATGTATTTATAGGTGTCTATGTGTATGGAAAGTGCATTAACTTTTAATTGTGTGTGTATGTACGTATGTGTTGGTTTCCCCATTTCCTTACCCCCTCTTTTTTCATAAAGGGCCGTGGAGATGTTCCCTGTCTCGTCACTTTTTGTGTATATATATATATATATATATATATGTCTGGGTGCTTATGTATTATAATCTGATTGTGTTTGTGTTGTTTTACGAGTGAGGTTAGGACCCCATTCACACACTTGGGATTAAAATGTATACATATATATTGTCAGAGGACCGGATATAACATTAGCGTCTAACGTAATTTCAATGAAGAAATAAATTGAATAACATATCTATTTCTTCTTTTCTCCTCAGTAATTTTATCGTTGTAAATTTAATAGCGATTAAATTTGTTTTTGAAATTGGCAGTTTTTAATTTTAATATTAAATTTTATGATATAATTTAGTAATTATTGCTTAGAATAAATTCTTTTTTAATATTACCCATATTTTAAAGATCTGAATAGCTATTATAACATGACTTCGTTGTCAAGCTCTTTGAATTTTTCTATACTTGTATTTTGATTGGTCAATCTAGCGTTTGTAACAACGTTTTCCCCTTGCGAAGGATTGTTAATTAATTTGAAACTTTTAAAACCATTTATTTTACATTGAACATCATCACTTGATAAGACACCGGGGGTGTTGAAACAAAATGGCTATTTTTGTAGTGATTTTATAACATATTTATGTTATAATTTTTTTAAAAATAAATAATTATACCTGCTCTACTTTGTATTGAGCACTTTTTTAAGAATAGTAAGAGAGAGAGGAGAAAGAGAGAGAGAGAGAGAGAGAAAGAGTTATGATTAACTTGTTAAATCGTCTCAGAACGATATACAACTCTTGCAATGGGGGATAAGATTTCTCTTCGCAGCTTAAAGTTTATAGTGGCGTTCCACCTTAGTAACAATAGTAGTAATATTCGTGGTAGCAGAAGCAGCAGTACTTATATCAACAGTACATGTTAGCGGACGCTTCGTTCCAATCTCTGACGTCACGTTCTCTCCTTCTTGATTCTCTGACTCTCTACTCTCTCTAGCCCAACTCTTGCCCGGGCTAATTCTCTTCTGTCGCTTTCTTCCGTCTGCCTCTTCCGTCTGCACGCTCGCCCGTCTGTGTTTTTCAGCATAACTACGCGTTTATATAGATAAGCCAGGCTGGTTACAACTGAATCTTGGCTCTACTGCATCGCACGTGATTATCACGGCGTTTTGACTGCTTCAACCAAAATCATGTGAATTCCAAAGTTCCTTCCAGCTTACTCAGCTCTATTTCGATTTTTAATCGATAAAAATTATTTCGGCCATTTCCATTGTCTTCTGATAACCCAGATTCAATGGGTACAACTTCTGCCCTAGATCAAATTTCCACATCAGTAAACAAAAATGCTCTGATCTAATTTCGCTGTTCAAATCCACCCAATTACACTAAAAAAATATACGTGCGTGTGTGTGTTTCCCAAACTCTCCGTCACATATAAATGAATTTTTAAAACAGAATTTTTCTTCTCTTAGACTTTAACTTGCCATATTTATTCCACGTCACAGCGTGAGAATGCCACATCCATACAGGTCTACATGGTCTTGCAGCTACTTAAAATATTTTTTCATTTCTGATGCAGACCTATCAACTTTAATTAGATATACTGGAGTTAAGTTGGTGATAAAATTTCAACATCTTCTACAGTGAATATCGAGGTATGTTTCCTCTATGCTTAATTCTCAGCTTACATTTAATGAGACCAGTCGGCCGTTCTTTCAAAAGAAAGATATTTCAACGGAGTATAATATCATTAAAATCCTTTTTTGTTAGTCAAAAAAGACTTAAACACACTTTGTTTCCGGCCGTTAAATTATGTTTTTATTTTTTTGCTCTCGTTCAATGACTATCGTGAATATTTCGTTTTGATTAACTTTTTCTGACTATTTACCGTTCGTAGTTTCTTAAAGCGAAGAAGTATATATTCTATATGTTGGTGTCAAATTACACTTATCCGAGCAGGAAGAGATTCATATAGATTAATGCTTTTAAACACAATACACAGCATGTACACAACTTGACGAGAAATGTTCTTCAGGTGTTTTTGCTTCGAGCTATGGCTTCGAGCGAATCGGAATTAGTTGTTCGGTCAATATATCCGATGAAAAGGTTAATGTATTGATCGGCTCCTCTTTGCTACAAGTAATATGAGACGGAAATATCCGAATTTGTACGACGTTACCTTGTATTACACTTTGTTCAAGAGATCTGTGGACTTGGGTTTTAAGGAAGATTTCGGATGTATTGGCGTGGAGACTGATTTTGAAACAAAATAACACTTGAATTAACGATTAGATTTTTTATCTTTTATTACACACGTCTTAAGGCATGTGTAGATGTGTGGTTAGCCTAATGGTTATCAGCGCGGGAAAGTCGAATTAGTGAGCGGAGATCAAATTCAGACCTTGGGAAAAGTATTAATCTATTTGTTTTTCTCCGCCACCTATGGGTTAGATAGTAGAGTAGAACTCTATGGCTTTGAATGACCGCAAGACAAATATATATCCCCAAAATAAAATAAGTTCATTCCTTACTGCTGGTACCATGTAACTCAGTGCATGCTGTCGCATAATACTTGGAGAGTAGAAAAGCACTGACATACGATTCTTATTGCTCTAGAGACCTGCCATGAAATGAGTAATTGCTGAGCATGGTTCATCGACGATTCCATGGGTTAGCTTTGTAAGCATAACCGTAGATAGCGATATCGATATATATATATATATATATATATCGTGAATAAATTTAAGATTTTGTGATGTGCTTTACAAATTTTTGATCTATCTATCTATCTATCTATCTATCTATCTATCTATCTATCTATCTATCTATCTATCTATCTATCTATCACATTCGCTTCATTATCTATCTATCTATCTATCTATCTATCTATCTATCACATTCGCTTCATTATCTATCTATCTATCTATCTATCTATCTATCTATCTATCTATCACATTCGCTTCATTATCTATCTATCTATCTATCTATCTATCTATCTATCTATCTATCTATCTATCACATTCGCTTCATTATCTATCTATCTATCTATCTATCTATCTATCTATCTATCACATTCGCTTCATTATCTATCTATCTATCTATCTATCTATCTATCTATCACATTCGCTTCATTATCTATCTGTCTGTCTATCTATCTATCTATCTATCTATCTATCTATCTATCTATCTATCAGGGTCTGCTCAACCTATTTTATCACAGAGCATACAATTATATATAGAAAACAAAGACTAAAAAAAAATATCTGTACTTTCGTCATAAAATAACTTTGTTTCTCACATTGTCTTCTGCTCATGCGTGCTTATAGATTGTACCATTGTGGTCACGTGATCGAAGTTTGAGCTTGATCACGCTAGTTTTCTCGTTGCTGTTACAGTGTAAACATGGCCTTTTCGCTAGTAGTATGCACCAAATGAGGAATAAAGTCGGCATGGAAATATTTATAGAAAGGGCTTAAGAAGGAAATTTTACGGAAGTGGAAAAATGACTGAAGTCGAGACGCCAGACCAGAACAAATAATAATGTTGATTCTTCTTTGGATTTTGTCAAGGATCTTTCTGTCTCTCTTACAAATACACCTTCATATATATATATATATATATATATATATATATATATATATATATATATATATATACATACATATTATATATATATATGTATATATATATATATATATATATGTGTATATATATAAAAGTGGAAGAATGTCCGTACGTTGACAACTGAATTTTGATCTGAAATCTTCAGTGTATTATATTCAGTTTTTGTTTTTGAAATTCTCTGCTGAATTAAGGGCAGAGACAGAGTAAAGGAGATTATGCTGAAAAATAAATATTTGTTGAGTAAATTATTGTTTTCATCATCAAGTTACTATTTATTTGTCTTAATTTTGAAATCACATATAAAAATAACAACAATAATGATTTGTTCAAAATACTGTCCGCATTTTGGTTTTTATTGTCCCACAGTTTTGGCCGTTGTAACTTTGGACCTGCTTCAGGAGACAGTCGTAAGTTTTAATCAACCAAGAATTCCTAATAGGACATTATATTCCACTCATGTGGATAGAATCCGCCGTCTATACTAGAGTCACTTCCATTTGTTTCTAGTTATATATATTATATATAATTATAGGTTCGTCGCTATGATGTTGCTTGCAGCGGTATCTTGGATTGTGCATAAGATATTTAATATGCATGCTCGATATTAAAAAATATTAATTAGATAAGTATTCGATACATTTTCCGTTTCACCGTTAGACATGACGTCACTTTAATTGATTGCAATTTCAGCGTTCTTAAAAATGACAGGAATTAAACAATTAAATATTCTGTCACAGTGACATTTCTCAGTCCTCGACAGTAACTGAGCTAGTCGAAAGTACATGAACAAAAAAGAACAAAAACTAAATTTCAGACTGTTTATCTTCAATTCTGACTCCCATTTACAATAAATTGGAAAAATACAAAAAAACAAAAGACAAAACAAAATAAAAAAAAACAAAACAAAAAAACAAAAACAAAAAACAAAAAAACAACAAAAAACAAAAAGAAAAAACAAATTAAAGAAAGAGACTTTGTGTTGATTGAATTTAGCAACACATATTTGGATGAATTATTTCTCTCTAAATACACTTATACTCTGTCCTGGACATTGAGTTCACCCTGGATTCTATCCTCTTGGGATTATTTTTTATACATATATATTTTTTTAGATATATGATTGCATATGTATGTGTATATTTACCACAAATATTATCTATCTATCTATCTAAATATATATATATATATACATATATATATATATATATATATATATATATATATATATATATATATATATATATATAAAGTGAACATAGAAATCAACACTTAGAGGCGACAGACTGTTTCATGCTAGGCCTGACGATTGCATCTAGCATGAAACAGACTGTCACCTCTAAGTGTTGACTTCTATGCTCACTTTTATATTTACACACGCTCTGTCTCTGATATTGAGAACAGAAACTTTATCCCATAAATATAGCATATCTTAAAACTATATTTCTTCATTATATATATATATATATATATATATATATATATATATATATATATATATATATATATATGGTAGTTACCAACACGTGTACGAGTACGGGCATTACTACATATCTTTTTGGAGAATATCTACTGATATGCTGAACGAATGTGGCTCTTTAGTCCAGCAAGGTACTTACATACTTTGGCACAAAGAGGACACCTAAAAGGTGCAACAGCCTCTGTCAAGTTTATATATATATATATATATATATATATATATATATATATATATATAAATATATATATATATACATACATACATACATATATATATATATATATATATATAATTATTTATTTAAAAAATGTATAACATAAATATGTTATAAAATCACTACAAAAATAGCCATTTTGTTTCAACACCCTCGTTGTCTTATCAAGTGATGATGTTAAATGTAAAATAAAATCTTTTATTTTACATTTAATATCATCACTCGATAAGACACCGAGGTATGTAGTGATTTTATAACATATTTATGTTATAAATTTTTAAATAAATAATTATATCTGCTCTACTTTGTATTGAGCACTCTTTTAAGAATAGTAATTGTTGGTTATTGGAATTCATTCCATATACACCAATCATATACTTGGGTATATATATATATATATATATATATATATATATATATATATATATATATATATTACGAAAAATACTACTGAATTTTTATGTGATATCAGTGCTTCTATAGGGCAGTGAATACTGGAAAATCTCACAGATAAAGAAAAGACTTGAACCAACAGAAATGTGGTTCTACAGAAGGATGCTGAGAATACAATGGACTGAACATATGAGCAAATTTGTAGTTTTAGAGAAAATAGAAACCAAAAGGACACATACTCAACATCAGGAAGAGACAGTTGAAATTTATAGGGGACATAATGAGGAAAGAGGGCTCGGAAAATTTGATGCTCCAATGAAAAGCTGTCATCGGAGCATCAAATTTTCCAAGCCCTCTTTCCTCATTATGTCCCCTAGAAATTTAAAGGGGAAAGAGGAGAAGAACGCCTAAATACCTAGAGAGATCGAGTAAATGGATGTCAGAGCAGGATTTAAGAGAGATAACAATAAGAAAAAAGACAAAAAAAAATATTAGGAGTTACAGAGGATAGGAAGATGTCCTGAAGGGTCACACCACATAAAAGAAGGAGAGGACGTTGAAAAGTTATCCGTCTGTTCAGGAAGGGTTTATTTTTAATCATTTCACCCCAAGCAACATGGTAGTGCCACTAGTATCCAGAGGGTTGTAGAGAGTTAAAGTGAAAGAGAATAAGGAGACTGTGAATGGGAAAGATTGAGAAAAAGACAAAAAATGAATAGAGTTTGAGATAATAGAAAATCATTGAATATTATAGTTTCCCGAGAAGGAAGAAAAGTGAGTTCCATAAGTGGAAAGTGCAAGAAAGGAAACTAATTGGAGTAGAATTGATGACTTTCAACAATAAAAGGATGGGACCTAGTTGCCAATCTGGTAGCACGCTTAAATTCATGTAGTTGAGGCACCAAGGAAACAAGCTCGTCTGGGCAGTGACCATGAAAATATCTGTAGAAAAGACAAAGGGCAGCCACATCACGTCACTGAGAAAGTGAATTCAGAATAAAATTATGACATTTAGTCACTTGGTCAGATTATGTGAAGTTGGTCAAGCCGAGAATTTTTCAGCATCCCCACACTCACAAACAAACAAACAAACACACACACACACATATATAACACATAGACATATATAAGTACACGAACTATCGTGAATTTGATAATGTACTAGTCGCGCTGAATTAGTACTTAGTCACCAATTAAGTTCTTTGTTTCAAAGTTGAGATTCGGAAATATATAAGTTTCTATTTCAGTCACTCTCTTTAATTACCTATGCATTGTTCTATATGGAACAGTTAAAAAAAGGAAAAGGTCGTGTCTCTTTAGTTCATGTAAAATAAGTCTTCCATATTGGTTTTGGGCGATTGGTTAAAAGGTCTGATAAGATTATATGATTGTTCAATGAACGAAATCAAAGAAATACGTCTATTCTCAACATGTAATTTCATTGTCTTTTCCGACTTTAGTGAACATGAACAAGAAGTAAATAGAAAGAACGATGTTAAATCTGGAACAAAGGATTCTTACAAACAGATTTGGAGATATAAGACTGTCTTACAGACCAGTTGTGAGTGTAGTGAGTTCGAGCGCGCACCAAAATAATAAGGTGGGGTTAAAATTTATAAGTATCAAAACGCCTACTCTGTGGTAATGTTTAGAAAATTAATTTTGTCAGACAGATTTAGAATTAGAATAAATTCTATCCTCCATGGGGACACTCTTTTGGCATTATACCAGAACAATCAAAATTCAGAAAATATTATTTTGATATATTAAAAGTGCTTGCGATGGATAAATTGTTAATTACATGTTTAAGGATTATTATTCTCATTTAGTACTCTAGGATTGTGGGTTTGAGCCAAAATACGCTAATTTTACTAAATAACCCGGTCAAGTTATCAACATATTAAGTTTTCGGGCATACAGTCCTCTCTCTTTATAACTACACACACACACACACACACACACACACACACACACACACACACACACACACACACACATATATATATATATATATATATATATATATATATATATATGCGATATACTTATAATGTAACAATATAATAAATATCTGCTCCTGAGGATTGATAACGTGTCGGTCAGTTAAGTGTCATACATGATACACGTTTGGGCGATCATATAACATTTGATACATGAATGACGATGCAGATTTTTCCCGTTGTAGGTTGCCATTTCTTTCTGCAGTAGACTGGCTGTCAACCAAAGCTAAAAAACCCAGTCTGTCCTGCTATTCAACCCATAGCTGGGGGGGAGAAGAGATGGATTCATAACTTTCCCAAGGGTATTTGTGCCTAAGTGACTCTAACGATCTTGTCAGGAATTCGTGATAACATTGCAAAATTTTAACGGCTCATAATTACGTATTGTGAATATTTCTTTTTATTGACGATCATGATAAAAATAATTGCAATAAACAACAACAACAACAACAATAATAATAATAATAATGGGAAGAAGAAGATGATGTTGAATAGGATGGAGAAGTAGAAAATGAAGAAGATGAGGATAAAGAAGAAGGAAAAGGCAGAGGTGCATAATAATAATAATAATAATAATAATAATAATAATAATAATAATAATAATAATAACTCTAGCTGCGCTCATTTCCAAAATTCTGTTCACCTCAGCGTACGTCAAGTTACAGCGTTTTTGCGTTTATCAATCTGTGACATTTTATTATTGTTACTATATAAATATGTATCGAAAGAGAAAATAAATGAAAATAAAAACCATGTTGAAATCAGTTAAAAATAAAATGTAATTTCTATAACGACCTAGTTAATGTAAAAATCAAGCATTAGTCGCTTAATGCGAATCACATTTGCCTCGCTAATGTAGATTCTGAAATAAAATTATTTTTGCTGATGACACTGATTCATCGACGAAAGCAAATTTTCTTATACATTTATAGTAAATGTATAAGAAAATTTGCTTTACTATTCTGTCAGATTCTCATACAACTTTACTGACACACACACGCACACACACACGCGCACACACGCGCACACACACACATGTAACGTAGCAGATTGATATTACCTGGAGCATTATTGTTTTCTCCATGTTATCCATGCAGCTGTAACTAATTTTGATTTTATATTTGTTGATAATTTTTGATCATTTTTTTGTTTTTAGGTAAGTGCATGTCAATTATTTTGAAGAATATTTTATCTATTTTTGTTTTTATTGTATTGTTTTGTGTGTGTGTGTTGGGGGGGGGCAAATTATATTTCCTTTTCTATTGTTTTTGTTTGAATCATTTTCGTTTTGTATTCTAGTATGTTTGACTATCCTTTCTTTCCTAGGGCTGATTTATATGTCTTTTTTAAAATTTCATTGAATATTTGTAGGCTACTAGAATTTGTAGAAATTCTTTTATTCATAGATATGGGTATTTGTTTAAATCGTTATTGGGGTGGTTAGAATTTTTGTTAATGTGTATCTGGTTGTTGTTTGGTTTTCTTTATGGTTTGTCGGTTCAGCTGTTTAGGTTGAATGTTATATAAAAGAAATTTACAATTTTTGGATTTGATTTTCTATTATAAATCCTAGGGTTTTAAAGGTTTTTATTATTATTTGTTTTATTTTTTTCTGTAGTTCTACCGCTGCAGTTTCTTAGGATTAATAGACCGTCGTCCATTTTTTGTTAATAATATTTGTTAATTCATGACGTACCTTGACCTCCTGGTCACAGAGTTGGTCCTGGTCAAACAAAGACCGAATAGTGATTTTGAACACATATCTTGCATTCTTGCAATATACATTCTGCTCTGTTTCGTATCGTAACGTAAACAAAGACAATACTTTATAGGAAATGGATTAAATTCGACATATTTTTATTTAAAAAAATAACGTTTAAACAAATAGATAAAAATATGTGGGATCTAATCCATTTCGTAAAAATGTCTTTCTTTACGCTAGTATACGAAAGAGCAGATATTTCTATTTCGAGTATCAGGAAAGATATGTGTTCAAAAGCATGATTAGGGCTTTGTTTGATCACGCACAGAAACACACACGCACAGACCCACAGACATACACAAAACACACACACAAACACGCAGATACAAAACACTCACAAACACCCACACACACATATATACATGAAATCGATTAAGTTTGACAGTTATTTAATATATTTTCTGCTTATTTTTATAGATATAATTTATTTAAGTAAATCCTCTGTTTTTAATTAAACAGTATTAATTACATTCATGCCTGTAAATGTAATTAATAGTGTTTAATAAAAACAGTGGATTAACTTAAATAATTAATATGTATAAAAATAACGCATAAACAGAATATATATATATATATATATATATATATATATATATATATATATATATATATATATATATATAATTGTTTACTTAAAAATATGATTCCAAACGCTACATAAGAGTTCTCATGTTTCAAAACAAGGGTCGAAAACGATAATTTGAGTTAAATTGAATTAAAGTAGCAAGTCTCTGTTCGATCTTCAAGCGAAATTTTTTTGGATTGCAAAAATAATTTCACTTGAAGATCGAACAGATTTTTGGATTCCCCAAAAAATTTCGCTTGAAGATGGAACAGAGCTTGGTACTTTAATTCAATTTAATTCAAATAATTATATTGAAGTTTTCGGCTCTTGTTTTGAAACATGAAAACTCTTATGTAGCGTTTGGAATCATATTTTAAAATAAATATTTATATTTATGCTCTACTTTTGTATCGAGCACTATTTTTTTTAAAAAATAATAATAAAAATACTAAAGAACTTTTGATTATTTACCTAACGAGTCCTTTCCTATTTTCTATATATCTTTACACACACACACACACACACACATATATATATATATATATATATATATATATATATATATATATATATATATATATATATATATATATATATATTCAAACACATGTTTCATTGAGTAATATAAACATATTGTATCTATTTCTTTGTATACTGATCATTTTCAGTTCAATAAACAGATAGGTACCTTAGTTGAAATAAATTAACATTTTTAAAAGAACTATAACAGAGCGCGTTCGAGTTTGTGTTTTTTTTAAAATCATTACAACAAAATGCAGATTTTATTACAGTTATATTAAAAGAATTATTGCTGACTGCTACTTAGTGTGTTGAATTTAGTTTAAACGATATTTACGTACAGCCAGATTAATGATATTGCGCTGGGAAGCACTTTAGGGCCACTTTTGACAAATATATTCGTGGGTTTTTATGAAAATCGTCCTTTTGAAAATGCTCATAGACCCAGTATGTATTATCGGTATGTTGAGGACACATTTTTTTTATGTGATGACAAGAAGGGGCCGGTTTCCTAGATCAGGTGCGTTTGCATCCTTCATTCCGGTTTACGATGGAGAAGGAGAGCGTTCGTTCCCTATCTTTCCTTGACGTGCTTGTACAAAGATCCTATAATAGGTTTCTTACAAGTGTATATAGTAAACCTACCTTTACTGGTTTGTATACTGATTGGAAAATTTTGTACCAAGACGTAGGAAAATCAATTTATTACATTCGTCACTGTACATTAATTTGTTCCTCTGTTAGTTTGGAGGAGGAGCTATCTAAGATAAGACATATCCTCTTGGATAATGGTTATCCTAGGAATGTTTTTACGCGGTTTTCTTTTTCGCGTAAAATTTCAAAAGTCAATTCTCCTCATATATATGGTTCTGGCAAGTGTCCTATTTACTTGAAATTACCGTGGATGGGAAAGAATGCTCAAGGTTGGTGGACCAGATCAATTCTTACATTTCTGAGTGTTAATATAGAGGGCATTTTTCCTTCTTTTGAGAAGAATAAAGTTCATCCATTTTCTAGTAGTTCTGCTGTTTCTTATTTTAAATGTGGGTGCGATGCGGATCATGTGGGGCCAAACCATTTTACGCCTGCTTACGATTATCAACCAGCATATTCCAATCTGGATGAGGCGGATTGAATTATATGTTTCAACAACGAGCAGCAGAGTTGGCGTTGGATTCTACTGTTAGCCAACACTTGATTGAAAATTCTATTTGTTCTGGCTAATACAAAGAGAACAGGTTTCATATTGCCCATAGAGTACGATCTCGGGTTTTATTAAAGATCTTTAAGGCGGCCATATCAAGTTGAAAAAGCCAATGCTTTGTTGACAAAAGGAGACCTTTGCTCGTTCTGTTCTTCTTTTAGGAAAACATTAAATTTATTTTTTCTCCTGGTCAATTTCTGTTTTTTTCGTCAGGTTTATTAAGCAATTTTATTAGTTTTCAACTTTACATATTAAATTGGTTTACATATTTTGATTGTTACGATTTTATGTGAAACAGTTATATTCTCCCATTTTGTTCCTTTAAATAATTTTCTTTTTTGTGGTAATTAATTAAAAAATAATTTTTGACAACGATTTTTCTCTGACGAACGGTTAGCTGAAATGATTCTTATAAATATTTCCACTGTATTTCTAGCATTAATTCGGTGGCATCTTTTCTATCGAAAGCAATTATATATATATAAAGACATTTTTATGTTTATACATTCTTTTTATAAATACAAATATTTAAGTAAATGCTCTGAATGTCCGAGAAATTTTCACGGAAAATATTCGTACTCCGACAGGATTCGAAACTGTATCCTATACGGAACCGTCATTTAGCATGACGTGCCATTACCAATTTGGCCACAGAGGCGCGTTCGGTTGGCAATGTCGAATTTACTGTATTTAAACTTCAATCTTCCATGAATCTCTCACGTATATTCATATCTGCTCATGGCATATCAAATGTAAACAAATGACATCACACATTATGAAATGGACAAGTCCGACAATATATATATATATATATATGCGTATGTGAGTGTGCATGTAAACAGTGCACACATAGAAATCAATACTGCACAGTAACTAGCAGTTACACTCTTTAAGTGAACATCAGACCATGTAGCGTTTAATTCTATATTTACTCTTTGTAATTGCGTAAGTTATATCTCCGATATTAAACCGCCCCATGAATATACCAAATGTTAATATATATATATATATATATATATTGATCATTTTGTGAAATTGCATTAAACGCATCTATATATGCATGTGTGTGAGAGAGGGAGAAAGGGAGAGAGAATTATCATTTGTTTGGAGAAATCATATCTTTTGAAATAAAAGTGTAGAAAAGTTTTATTTTTTAATATTGTGCACCCTATACAAGGCCCAAGAGTCGTTCAAGGTAGAGGTTTACTGAAGAAGGTTGTTGTTTGAGCGGTAAGAATAAGTGGTCACAAGCGCAGTTTAAGAGGATATGTGAGAAAAATAACGGTTAAACCTAGAGTTGAACAGGTTAAGATGGTAGTCATCGGGGAGGCGGTTCCACAATTTTGCGGTTCGTTGCTCGAGTGGAAATTCCTTTTTCCTAACTTATTAGGAAAGGAAGGAGACGGTTCGCCTCACTGTTGGCAGCGTGGCGGATTTTAACTGTGGGTTGGTTAGAATTGGAGGAACTAAAGAATGTAGTTCGTTTGCAAGGCCGAATAGACGCTTAGGAACACTGTCAATGTTGGAAGAATATGAAAGAAAGAGCGTTTATCCATATAGACTCATTATATTGATATTTCTGTCTGTCTGTATCTCTGTCTGTCTGTCTCTCTATATACGTGTGTGTTTGTGTGCGTACACATATAACGTTTAACATTGCTTCATGTTATGGCGTTTTCTCTTGGCGACAAATTTAATTTATTTTATTAACTCCTCATGCATGTGCTTTCTTCACTTCAAACAAACACCATTCGTAAAATACAAATGGCGGGAAAGCTTATTAGATTACAAACAAAAGAGCAACGCTTTTCGTTTCATTAGTGAAACGAGCGAATTCTCGTGTACGTTCAAAGCGGGGAAATTTGACTTTGCGATGGCTTGCACGTACATCGGGCTTTGTGGTCTACTCATGGGTTACACCCTATTTAAAGACTGTTGGCTATTAATCTAATTATGATTTTGCTTTACCAATAGATCAACTAGAAAACTTGGACTGTAATCAATATGTCGAAGAGTAATTTCACGTCTCAACTCCTACCTGCTGCAACAAAACATCTGTATCGTTTTTATTATTCGATCGATTTTCGTCGCTTGATTTTGGAATCCTCCATCAGTATAAAGACCGCTTATTTATTTAATGTTTCAGATTTGCAAGTCGTAACTCAATTGTTTATAATAGTATAAGTACAAATATTCTTTTGAGATGTTATGGATCATGGATTATCTTCCTTGTATATGTTATAATTAATTAAGAACGGAGTCGCTTCAGTAAGAAAGAAAGGAAGAAAAATAAGCGTTGCGAAAGGAAATAAAAAAAAAGAAGTGGGGAAGCCGAATAAAATCGACTGTGCTGTTCATACAGACACGCTGGACTCCACAAATTTAAGATATTAATTCTAACGTTCATACGTTCATACAGTATTTAGGTTTATATCTACCCGCATCTCTCTTTTTCTCTCTCTCTCTCCAAATATATAGGCATGCTATCTCAAACCTCTAGCACGACTCATGCAAAACGTAATCTTCGGATGCAGAAAACAAAATGACGGCTTTATGGTTTGAATCAAATTATATCTGGCTATCACGACGCTGATGTGGTGACATTTTTCATATTAAACTTTAAAAATAGTAAAGTTAACAAAAATAATAATAAGAAAAGAAAGAAGAGAAGACAATTATAAGTATGAAAATAAAATTTAAAAGATGATAAAATGGAAAAAGAAGAAAAAATGGAGGAGGAAAAAAGATTGCATTTTGCATGAAACTCAGAGTCGCCTTAGATGTGTGAGATAGTATGTATACTTATTATATATATATATATATATATATATATATATATATATATACATTCTGCTCTCTTTCGTATCATATATGTATATATGTGTGTGTGTATATATGTGTATATATGAAAGTATGTATATATGTGTATATATAAATATATATATATATATATGTGCGTATATATATGTATATATATGTGTATATATATATGTATAAATTAGGTTGGTGCAAAAATAATGTCGTTGTCTCACATAGTAACATATGTGAGAAAACGGCATTATTTTTGACGTTAAAAACCACGTCAAAAAACGATATTATTTTTGCACCAACCTAATATTTATGTATATATTTATATATATGTATATATATGTATACATATTTATATATATGTATATATATATATATATGTACGTATATATAATCATACTTTCATATAATTAACTGTCCACAGATGCATAATAACTAAATATGCATAGAAAACAGAAAAAAAAAATCGATTTAATTGAAATAAATTCCATTTTTCATTTTAATGCGTAAAAATGTATTCGTACAATACAAAAAAGAATGCGTAATCTTCAAATAATATTTTATTGAATAACCATTGTTCAATTCTACAGCAATCAACCTCTTCTTGTAATTCTCAATTAATGATTTGCAAATTTTAATTGGTATTTTGTTCCATTATTCTTCGCATAGGTTCTTCAGATCCGGGATATTTGTTGGATCTCTCGATTGGATTTGAATTTTCAAATAACGCCACAGATTCTCGATTGGGTTTAACTCTGGAGACTGACTTGGGCATTTCATATTTACATTATTTTTAGCAAGCGGCTTCTTCGTAGATTTTCTAATGTGCTTAGTATCATTATCTTGTTGCAAATTCTAATCAGGAGGATGTTCAAGATTTCCAAGTGAAATCATTAAATTTGTAGCCAAAATATTTTGATATGCTCCGGCATTAATTCTACCATCTATTACTGATATGTTGCCAGTTCTTTTGCAAAACAATATCCCCAAACTATGCTGCTTCCAGCACCAAATTTCACTTTTGGAACTGTGTTCTTTTGTTTGGGGGCATCACTATCTTTTCTCCATACATGGTTGCTAGAATTACGTCCAAACAACTCAATTTTGGTTTCGTCTGTCCCAACATTTTTCCCTATCCTTATCTTCACAAACGATTTTCAACCTGACATCTGTATGTTATTTCAATAGCACTGGAGTTTTTCGAGACGAGCGTGTTGTAGATTGTTCCTATGAATTTCATTGCTTATTCTCCGTTTGGTGGCACAGATTTCTGATGAAAGGAAAACATCCTGCAACTCTTGACGAGCAACCATTGGATTTAATTTAATTTGACGCATTAAACTCCTCGAAGAATTTTAAGAAATCTTCCGTGAAACACCTGTGCTTCCTTTGATGCTACATACATTGCGATGAATGATCTAGTGGTATTAAATGGCATATTCAGGTTGACTGAGATTTTCCTGTAACATTTAGCATATTTCCAGAGTTCAACAATCAGTTCTTTTTGCGAATTTGTCAGTACTTGATCTCTTGCCATGATGAAAACCTTCTTGCATGAATATCAAATATATGTTTGTATTTTCCAGGCTAAAACTTGAATAATCTAGAGTATTAAAGCAAAAACAAATGTCTATTAAATCAATTTTTTTCTGTTTTCGATGCATATAAATATATACATGTGCATATATATATATATATATATATATATATATATATATATATATATATATATATATATATATATATATATGTACATGCATATATATTCTATGTATATATATATATATATATATATATGTATGTATGGATATATATGTATGTATATATATATGTATTTATATGCATGTATAGATATATGTATGTATGCCTACATATTTATATATATATATATATATGTTTGCATATGTACGTATATATATATATATATTTATATATATATTATGTGTGTGTGTGTGTGCATTTATCTATATATGGTAAAAATATAGTTTTAAGCTATCCTATATTCATCGGCAAAAGTAGTCATTAAGATCAGCATCCAGCGTTAATAGTCTGTTTCATGGTCAGACGCAATTGTCAGGCAATCAGTATATATATATATATATATATATATATATATATATATATATATATATATATATATATATATATATATATCATCAACAAGAACATTATGTTATTCTTCCCTATATACAATACTTTCGTCCGATGAAGTCAATTTAGAAAACAAAACTTGTGACACTTTGTCATTCAATTTCTTAATATTGTTTTTTTTATTACTTTGAACGTTATTTTTAATGGATATCCATATTTGAGTAGTCACTCGATTAACTTAAGCAGTGTTTATTCTGTCTACCGAGAAAACTATTGAAGGAAAATGTGCACCCCCAGTGGAGATTCAACCCTCGCCCCCCTTTACAGGAGAAACCAATGTCTCATCCGGCATGCCTTGACCACTTGGCACCTGAAGAAGTCCATAATCAAGCAAGGTTCCATTTGTCTTAAAGCACATAAAATATGTATGATTAAAAAATAAAATCACCTAATTCTTAAATATCGTTTGTATATATAGACACGTTTATATCCTATTCCTCATATATATATATATATATGTATATATATATATATATATATATATATATATATATATATATTATCCATAAACTTTATTCCAAGACATTTGGGAATTCAGGATTGTAGAAAGGTCGTACTTGTATAGACAGTTGGAATTTCTGGGACACAATAAGCAAATAATCACAGGATATATGAAATGTGAAATAAGAATAGCAACAGACACAATAAGCAATGAATGCTTGAAAGATATATAACACTCACATGAATTATTAAAAGTGAAACATGTAGACAAAAGAAAAGCATGATACAGGAATCCGAAGGGGTATAGGAAATTACGCTAAAAATGGAAAAATGATTGAGAAATATTGTTAAAATCAAATATAAAACTAGGAAACCCCTGTGTAATGTCTAATATGGGAGAATGTTGGAAAAATTATCAAAATGATGATGTGACATTAAGAGACAGGGATCCAGTTCTACTGACGGCTGCTGTGAATATCATGAACAGAAAATGTGAGAAACGTAGACGTTTTTCGGAAATATGGCGTAGAGAATTTCTTACTCACATAACATACAGTAATCAGGAAAATTACCGGTAATCTACTTAATGTGTTTCCTTAAATGGATGGCAAAACAAGGAAAAAGAGGTGTAGTAAAGATTTAAACGCTATTTAAAGAAATAATCTAAAAATATCAGCCAAGTAATAGTAAATAAAAATGATTATCTACGTTCTGAAAGGACACAACACCCTAATGAAGAAATGTAAGTATTTTTTATATAGGCTAGAAAATGAAGTCGATTGGTGACCATAGAGTAAACTGCAACTCATTTTTCATTTTTTGTGATTTTATTTTTTTTCACGTTGAAGATTATTAACCGAATAAACTTCAGTGTGAAAAAAATCACAGAATATAAACGTACGTATATATGTGTAGCAGAGTTATGTCACTACAGTAGCAGCCCTGTCACATGACCAGGTGACGCGAGGTGAGTAGGCCAAACCCATCTCAGAATAACAACTTCCGTTGTCATCTTCATGACATGATAGAGTACATTTCGAATCGGGAGTCGCACTGGGTAATGTTTGACGCCACACATTGATATTTGCAGAAAAGTGACATGCAAAAATGCTCGACTTTCAAAGATTTTCGATTTTTCTTTATTTCGAATACGTTTTTTTTTGTTTTGTTTTTACATGTGAACAAACGCAAACACACACAAGCTCACAACCGCACACAGACACACAAACACACACACGCATATATATAATTGAGTATTTAGGCAGCAATCCCCCTTTTAAACAAGTTTCATTAAAAACGACTGATAAGGTACTGAAGATTTTATTTAATTTTTCTTGTGTTCTTATCTTCTTTTCTGGACGTAAATTATGTAGAAATTGTCCAAATATTTTGTGCATCCGAATGCTTTCTGCTATACTTTTAGCCATTTTCAAGGATGATTTTATGTTTACTTTTAACTGAATGTATGGATTGTTTTATATATATATCTAGAATTATAGGAATCTTTTATTTTCCAAACACGGTCAGCAAATTGAGGCCGTGTTCATAGTTGATGTTACTGAGTGCTGGCCTTTTCACTTTATTAATAATGCTTCCATTATTTTTTTTTTTTTTTTACATGTGGATGAGGTTGTTATATCTGTATTATGAAGGGGTATATTGCGGACAGAGTTTGGTAGAGATTTTTCTCATTGTAGGGAAATCAAGGCTCACTAGCAAATACAGAAAGCGAACAATGAGACATTAAAAGAACATAAGGTAAATTTATTCCTTTTGAAAATTTAATCCTTTTATTTACCTGAAGAAAGTCACGAGACCGGAAACGCGTGTAGCAGAAATATGAAGAATAAAATATATATACTAAAACAAATCCACATTATAACCAAAAACGTATGCGGTTTCTCTCTTTTTTAAATATACATTTTTCTCTCATTGGAACAACTATAACCTCTTCCCTAAAAAATAATTGTCGGACTTTGTCCATTTCATAATGTGTGATGTCATTTGTTTACATTTGGAAAGGCCATGAGCAGATATAAATATACGTGAGAAAATCATAGAATATTGTAGTTTAAAGACAGTAAAATCGAATGCTCCTCTCTGGCCCAATCGGTTAAGGCACGTCAAGCTATATGACGGTTCGGTATAGGGTACAGGTTCGATTCCTGTCAGAGGACGAATATTTTCTATGAAAATTTCTCGGACATTCAGGCCGGTAAATGTAGTTTAATGCTGTTTATTATAAATAGAGCATTTACTTAAATATTTGTATCTATAAAAAGAATGTATAAACATAAAAATGTCTTTATATATATAATGTTATTATTGTAAACACGTACTTGAAACAGACGACCCAATTTTATTTATAAAACTGTGTGTATTATGTCTGTTACAATTTATAATATTTTTTGTTAATAATGCGGATTTCTTGTTTCATGTTGTCCGATGATAATTAATATGAACATAATTAAATTGTATATTACTAAATAAAACCAGAATGTTTGGTAAGATCTACAAAAAGACATGACTTTAAGCACATATTATAGACTATATTCGTTTTGTAAGCATATGTAATACGCAATATATGATTTCGGAAGCATATATAATTTGATATATGCGTCTTGAAGCATAAGTAATACGCTATGTATGTGTTATGAAGCATAATTAATACTTTGCATGAATTTTTAAGCATATATCATGAGCTAAATGCGTTTTGAAGAACATGTCATGTTTTTGTCAGCCATTAAGATACCAATTAGGTTATCAATTGTGTCTCTGAGAACGATGTGTTTGAAGAAATGAAAAGAACTATTACAAAGATAGATCAATAAATTTAAAGTCTGAAAAATATTAAATCTATGTGATCCAAGAGATGGATCAAGTGCATTAGCAAGTAGCTAGCTCATTAAAGTAAATACCTGTTTCATCATCGACTTTATCGACTTACCTCTGCTTACCCTAGTTACATAGATTCGTATAAAACCGAATAGTAACTAGAGATTATTATTACTGCTGTACACATACCGTCTATAGAAGCTAATGAACAGTTTAATTAATCCGTTCCCTTTATACTTTTTGATGTTCAGTAGTATCTATGCTGCATTGATTACTCCAGGTATAATAGAAATCACTTTTTGCTCAATATCTTTTCAATGTTAAAAATTTCACGTGCTTATTATAACAGTGAAATGGAAATATCTCTCGGAAAAAAAAAGATTAGCAACAGAACGACAAAGAAAAAACTTAGTTGCAAAACGACCACCTAACAGATAAAGGTATCTGAGTGTCTCACATAAAAGGCTTGAACAAATAAGACTGCAAGCTAAGAAACGTCGTAGTAAAGAAACTGATTAATTAAACAATTTTCGGATATGGCACAAGGCTGAAAGTATGGGGCACCCAGTGAGGATCGATTGTGCGGGAACAATTTTTGTCTATGTGCAAATAACTATTTTATTTTTATAGTTTATTAAAACGACTAAGGGAAGCAATCACTCATAGATTTACTAACTGAAGCTGATTTACCCTTCCCTTACCACTACATGGGACAGGAATACACATTGTTACTTATTACAAGGTTATTATTATTATTATTATTATTATTATTATTATTATTATTATTATTTAAATATTTGTTCGGGGTTATACTTGCCCCCCCTAGATAAATATTAGTCGTACTTTTATTTTATTATATAGGTGAACGTGTCTCGTCTTCTATGTGTCGTATCTCTTCAGGACATTGGCGACCATGACTCTCCATAATTTTCCGTTTTTTATAGCTCTTAATGCACTTGGGCACCTCGACGTGGTGTTATGGTTAGAAAGCTTGTCTTTCTAGATCACTTACGACTGAGTAGTGAGTTCGATCATCACTGGTTGCCCCATACTTTCGGCCTTGTGCCACATCTAAGCTGGGCTTAGAAAATCATTGGTTCAATTCTCACTAGGAGCCCCATACTTTAGGCCTTGTGCCACATCTAAGCTAAGTTTAGAAAATCATTTTGTGCACCTCGAGGTGGTGTAATGGTTAGCAAGCTTGTCCCGCTAGAACAATTACGACTGAGTAGTGAGTTCAATTCTCACTGGATGCCCCTTACTTTCGGTCTTGTGCCACATCCAAGCTACGCTTGGAAAATCACTATAGGGTACCGCGAAGAGTTGTAATGGTTAGCAAGCTTGTCTCGCTAGAACAATTACGACTGAGTGGTGAGTTCGATCCTCACTGGGTTCCTCTTACTTTCGGCCTTGTGTCACATCCAAGCTACGCTTGAAAAATAACTATAGTTCTTAATGCACTTTCTCTTATCTATCCTAAAACTTTTATCCATAACCTATTTACTCAAGCTCACTGTGTAGGTTATACGTTATGTTTCTCTTTCCCATTGTCTTCTATCTGTCCTGCAAAAACTAAATTTTCCAGTCCTTCTTTCCTCATTATGTACCCTAAAAATTTCAACTGTCTTTTCCTGATGTTCCGTGTCTATGATTAAACTATTATAATTAAACATTCATTGAGGCTATAGATAAACTGTGGTCGGACTGTTACATGTGGCTGTAAAAAAACTTCTTTTTTTATTAGTGGAATTAACAACCATTTCATTCGGTAGGTGGCCGCTTTTGAGAGTGGTCTTAATACAGTGCAGGAGATGCAGTTGGAGTATGTAAGGGTAAAACAGGGTAAAAATGCTACTTGAGAGAACGTGTGTTTAAAAGGAGCGTAAAATTATTACACTTATATCGATTCTTATTTTTCTTAAAATAACAACTTGACAACTTCGAAGAGAAAGGTTTTAAAATTCGAAACAAGTTGTATTTTTTTTTTCTTGCGTAATTTCATTTGCTTCGTTTTTGTAACTGGATCACGTGTTCATTTGATCGTATCTGTTAAATTTAATTAAATGCAGCATCTCTTCAGTCGGAAAGAAAGGAAGGAAACAAGAAAGAAAGAAAGAAAGAATGAATGAAAGAAATAAAGAAAGAAAGAAAGAAAGAAAGAAAGAAAGAAAGAATGAAGGAGAGGTTTGAGCTTAAAAATAAATTTGTGAACATCAATTCTTGTTTCTTTTTCTATTTTGCACTTGATGATCGGAGATTGTTCCTCGGAACTTGACTTATTTGCTGGTAAAACAAGAACGGAGAACAGAAATAAGAAAAAAATCAGAACCTAATCAGTAAAGATAAGCTAGAGCTGCCGTCATCAGTAAAATATCTTCCTTCCTGGGAGATTATCTCAGACAACAAAGGAAATCATATAACTAAAAGAATCAACAAGGATTAAACTTATCAATAGTATTCAAACATACATACATAGAGAGAGAGAGAGAGAGAGAGAGCGAGAAAGAGACTGAGACACACACAGACACGTGTATATATATATATATATATATATATATATATATATATATATATATATATATATACATATATATATGTAATGAAAAACAAACCACTTTAAGGTACCATTACGATAATTTATTTCACCTAAATCCTTTTTTAAGGATTCAGGATCATCAGGTAAAACTTCCAACAACGAATTGAGTGGAAAAAGTGGTTTGTTTTTCATTACATATTAGCTCTGTCCTCACATTGAGATCTCAGGATTTCATCCACTTTGGATTTACCAATTCGGTTTACCAAGTTCCTTATAACTTAAATATATATATATATATATATATATATATATATATATATATATATATGATAAATTTTAAGACATGCTGTATTAGGTAAAAGTGATAACTATCAGAGAGAACAGTGTATCGTGGTAATAAAATAGGCACATCCTATCCTCCCCCCTCTTGATTATAACGATTGATTACTATAAGATAACACGTTTTCAGCCGCTAAAGCTGAATTAGTAGACTAAAGCTTCTACTTAGAGTTGTTATTATATTACACGTATATAAATATGAAAGCGGACACAGATATCAAGACCTAGCGGCGATAATCAGTTGCTTGAACGCAATCTTGAGGCCATCTCTTTAAGATTTTTTCAGAAAGAAAACAGGCTCTCGTTTTCGATTTTGACCGCAGTTTCCATATACAGAGTAACCCGGATATAAGAGAGTTGTCGGGACCGGGGACGAAGTCTCTTATTTCCGGGTTTGGTCTATTTTGTTTAGGTAAGTATGGCTCTAATTTGGGACCAGAGAAAATCTCTCTTATATACGGGTTCCTCTTATACCCGGGTTACACTGTATATATATATATATATATATATATATATATATATATACAGTGTAACCCGGATATAAGAGAGTTGTCGGGACCGGAGACGAAGTCTCTTATATCCTGGTTTCTCTTATATCCGGGTTTGGTCTATTTTGTTTAGGTAAGTATGGCTCTAATTTGGGACCAGAGAAAATCTCTCTTATATCCGGGTTTCTCTTATATATATATATATATATATATATATATATATGTATATATAGTGCGTGCGTGTGCGTCGCTTTATATATATATATATATATATATATATATATATATATTTATATCTGTGTGTGTGTGTGTGTGTGTATGTAAATAATACCAAATCTAAAAGTGGTAGTAATCATCCAAAGGAGACGTTTTAATATAGAAATAGTAAAAAGTCAGTAAAAAAAATAGTAAAAAAGAAGAGAGCTCAATATATAAGATATACAGGGCAATATAATTCATAGTATTAGGTTGGTGCAAAAATAATGTCGTTTTCTCACATAGTAACATATATATGAAAAGAAAATTTTTTCACCAACCTAATAAAAACACTTAAAATCATTTTAAAGTCGGTAATAAATTAATTTCGACACATAATTACACACACATCTATCTATCTATCTATCTATCTATATATATATATATATATATATATATATATATATATATATATAGGGTGCATCAAAAATACTTTTAGAAATTTTGGGAGCCGATTCCTGACACCAAACAAAGACAAAATTCCTCGTTTTTGAGTTATTAATTTTTAAGAAAGTTTACTGTAGATGGCGTTGAGTTGATATCTAGACTTGGTTACGTTTGTCCTTCATGTACATTTGTAGCTAGTCTGTCTTCAACGTATAACTGGTGTAGTAGTGACTTAATTTATAAGTGTTCCGTTTAACATTGGCAGGATATTCATCCCGTTTACAGGCAGATATGATTTTTACATACGGTCGCGCGAATGGCAATGTACGCGAAGTTGTACGGCTGTATTAGATTGCGTTTCCTGGCCGAAGGCAGTCAAGTCATCAATCCTTTGCTGCTGTATATCGTCACGTTGCTGAGACAGGATCCGTAGCACCACAATCTATGGATCGAGGAAGACCGAGATACGCTTGTACACCTGACCACGAAGAATAGATTTTACAGGTTGTCGGGGACGACACACTACAAATGGTCCTAACATCGTACATCTCATAGTACCGCGTGGAGGGTACTTCAAGAGCAGCTCTTGTATCCGTATCATTTGCAAAGTTTGAGAGGTCTTACGTCCTCTAATCACTCAACACGGGAGAACTTTTGCTGATGGTTTATTGCATAAACTACCAATTCATTGTTTGTCTTCTTTATGGATGAGGCAACATTTGGAAGAGATGGAATAACAAATTTAAACAACCAACACTTGTGGGCCGATAGGAATCTCTATGGTACAATACAGGTTAGACAAAAGAATCAGTTTACGAGTAACATGTGAAAGGGATGTTGAAACTCATCTGGGGAGACTTGTTTATTTTCTGATCAAAGTTACTTATTCGACAATCGTAACAGGTTCCGATAAAAAAAAAAAAAAAAAAAACAGCAGAAAAGAAGAAACAGAATATTAAAGCGTTACTTGGCGTATTGAATGACATAGTAATTGTGAGTTCAATCCATGGGCCAGGTAGTACAGAATTAGACAAAGTAGAATTTCGGTGAGTAATGACCAGGCTTTAAGAATTTAAGATATTCCTAGATACAGATAGTGGAACAAGAACAATCTACCCCCGTTAATTAAATAATGGTTTCAGTTCGAAATTCCCTGAAGGTTAATTGAATCTACAGCTGACAAGAAGGCCGTAATTCACAACAGAGGAAACGGTGTGTTAATAACGACAGAGATGGGGACATTAGTTCGTACGTAAATGAAGAGAAACCAAATAAAACTATTAATAATAATGTCTTCATCTACAAAGTTTGCAATTTTTTGTATTATTATAATATAAACTTTTAATATTATATTATAAAAATATTAATAATAATGTCTTCATCTACAAATTTTGCAATTTTTTGTATTATTATAATATTAAAAACTTTTAATATATGAAACTTTTAATATTATATTATAAAAATATTAATAATAATGTCTTCGTCTATGATCTTTGTAAGACTATTATTATCATTTAAAAATGAAACATCTGAGTGTACGCCGTTAGAATCGACAGAGTTTAATTATTTGTTCGGAAAAAAGTCTAAATTGTTGTATACGCATATCGAACATTGTAATTAAGTCAAGCTTGGATTTGGTAGATCAGTTCGTTTTATTTTGTCAGATTCTGTGAATAGTAGTTACTTTGGTTATTTACTACAGGTTTCCCAGTAAAAAAATAAAGGAGCAAATTTATTCTTCGAGAAAATACAACTGCTCTAATTGGTCCATCTCTGTGGTTCTCTAAAAGCCCAGATCTGAATGTTATGGATTACTGTATCTGGAGTATACTCTTAACTCACCTGCAAAACCTCACATCGTCGATATGGATTCATTGAAGTGGAACTTAACTGAAGCTTGGAATGAAATTCCTCTCGACCTTATCCGTAAAGCTACTGACTCCTGGTTACCAATTTTGTGTTGAACATTCAGGCAAGCATTTCGAACATCTACTCTGATAGTTCAGCTTGTGTATGAATCATGATAGCTGAATAAATTTCTTTCTGAAAAATGATCGCTTTTTTATTCAGCACCCTGTAGTTTAACAGTTAAACAAAGTATATTAAAGCAATTTCGAAGTTGTATCGGTAATGCTTTCTACATAAGCAAAATATTTTTTTTATCGGCACAATTAACTAAATAGTCGCAGGTAAGAAATACTTTTTTATGTGCAGTCTCACTTGAGGACGTAGACGATCACGGCTCTCCACAAGTTCTTTTCCTTTGCACCTCTAAGCAATATTTGTCCCTTTATTATCTTTGTCCTGCAACCCACTCACACAAAATCTCTAGATAGGTTACTCGCTGTTCCTGTTGCTTGTCTTGACCTCATTATGTCCAGCGAGTGTTAAATTCTCCAAACCTTCTTTCTTCACTATGAGTCCTGGAAATTTCAACTATCACTTTCTGATCGTGTCTTTTCAGCTCTGTATTTCTGATCGTGTCTTTTCAGCTCTGTATTTCTGATCGTGTCTTTTCAGCTCTGTATCTTTTCGCTATGTATTCAATCAAAAATATTTTCAGCATCTCACGATATGACCATATCTCTGTAGTTTCACGCCTCGTCATTTGTGCATGTCTAGTATTCACCGCCACACGCGAGATTGGTTATTACATAGCAGTTCAACAATTTTTTCTTCGATTCTAACGATTTATTTCTACGTTTTTTTTTTTTAATTTAGTTTCAGGAAGATTTTTTTCCTCTATATGCATTCGTATTTCTGTCAAATGTTCATCGTCTGTTTCCTCTTCTTTTTCGTCTTCTTCTATGTACCACGTTACTTCCGGACATAGACGATCATGGCTCTCCAGAAATTCCAATCTCTTTCTACTCTTTGCAGCTTTTCTCCCTTTGTTAAGGCCCCCGCCTTCCCTTATTCAAATCATCCATGCACAAAAGCTGGTCTGGTAAGTGGCTCGTTACCTTTCCCTATCTCTCTTACTTCTCAAACTCCATGAGGGTTAATTTTTTTTAAGGCATCATTCGTCGTTTTGTGTCAAAGGAATTTCAGCCGTCTTTTTTCTGATTCTGAATAAAATTATTCTTTCTGTTGTCATTTTAAAAAGACTTTCTTGTTGCTTACTTCGATAGAACCATATTTCTGCTACCTCCAGTTTTCTCCTCAATCGAAGTCATTTTTTCAGCATTCACTGCCAGGTAAGACGATGGATATCAGATAGAAAGCCGTCGATACTTTCTGAAAAGTGAAGAGCAGCGAACAAAGTACATCGCTGCACTGACGGGGAAATACATTTTGACTTAATATTCTTACTTAGCACATGTAAGGCATTAATACTACAAAGAACCAACATGAAAAAAAAAAGCTATTAGTTTGGTTAAAAATAATGACGTAATAATGTCGTTTTTTGACGTATTTTTTAACGTCAAAAACGACATTATTACGTCATTATTTTTGCACCAACCTAATATTTGAAAAAAAAACTGAAACCGTCAACATAATGTCCTACCTGAAAGAAATATGTTTATACAAAAATATATAACACTAACAATAACTCATCTACAAACTATATCTCTATAAAGCACACATTTATACTTAAAGTATAAAATTATTTACCTAATATCTATAGTTGAAAGTATAAAATTGCTTTCAAAATATATGGAGCTGAAGCCATAAAATTGCGTATAAAATATTAAGATTTCAGCATTAAATACCCATAGAGATGTTGATATGCAGCTAAACAAGTCATAGAAATCCAATACTCTTTTCTTTGTTTCAACGACATTTTCAGTTTTTAGCTACCTCGCTTAGCTTCATTGAATGCCTCTTTCGCTAGTACAGTATGTGTTCGGATTTCGGTGTCGTATTTTCCATCCTCTGTTAAAACGCGTCCCAGATATTTAAACTTCTGTACCTACTTTGATGTTGACATCTCACAATCTATAACACACATCTTGGGATTTTTCTCTTGCTACCTCCATCTGTACCGGCTTCATTTTAATTTTATAAATACTTAACTCACATCGTGGGCTTTTTAGTTATGCGAATTTCATTACATATCACTGATACAAAATGTAGTTGCCGTATCGGGTAAATGTAATCTCTCAACAAACTTCTATCACATTTTTGGACAGTATTTTGATTGGTTCTGTTCATGTTTGCTACAGAGAATTAACTTAAAAATTTACGCTTTCTTCTGTTCGATATTTTTTCTTTTGTGTGACTATGTATCCATGTGACAGATTATAGGAAACTTCTTTCCTGATTTCAATCGATAGATGAAAAAAAAAATGGAGAGGAGGAATTTTTTTATTATGTCGTGATAATAAGAAATAATCTTAATTCCGATATCGACTAACATGTCTATATTTAGTTGAATTGCCGCCTTTTTGTGAGCTTTTGTAATCCTATCATGTTCTTTCGCATAAAAATTTCAATGACAGACTGTGTGTAAAATGCATTAGCGGGGAAACTCTATTTTAAATGTTATCAATTTCATTCAAAGTTCATTATGGACTATTCTAGAGAAAGGGAAAGGAGGAGAAGGAGGAAGAGGACGAGAAGGAGGAAGAGGACGAGAAGGACGAAGATGAAGAAAGAGGAAAGATGAAGAGAGAAAGAAAGAAGAAGAATCGTATGTGGAAGATGATGAGGATGAGGAGGCGAATAAAAAAGTAGAGCAAAAGAAATAAAAGAAAAAAGTGAGGGATGATGAAAAAAGTAACAAGAAGGAAGAGGAGGAGTAAGAGGGAGGAGGAGAACGAGGATAAAGAGAGGAAGGAAAACGAAGATGATGTAGAGGAGGAGGAGTAGGATAATATAAAAATGAACATAAAAAAAAAGGTGAGGTATGTAGAAAAAATAGGATCACGAAGGAAGAAAAGGGGAAAAATCAAAATAAAGTGGAAAAATGATTTGATTCATTTTTTACGGCTTATCAACTTTTTGCAGGTTATCCTAAGCCAGAAAATGTTTTTTTTTTACGTTGTAAGACTATATTTTTAGATAATAATGATTTAATGGTACAAATGTAACTAATTAACCCATAGCTGGGGGAAAAGAGGTGTATTTATTCCCTTCCCAAGGGCATTTGCGTGTAGGTGAATATAACAAACCTAAGTTGAATTGGAACTCGACTCTTCGATTAACAATTCCGAGCCGTTATCCATTACACCATCCGCACATCCAAGCTTCCAGCACATGGTATCCCTAAGCGGTCACCAATCTAGGTACTTACCAGACTCGACGTTGCTCAGCTTCAGTGATAAAGTAGAAATTAAAGTGAATGAAAATAAAGAAGATAAAAGGAATAGAAGTGAGAAGGAATAAGAAAAATGGAGAGGAGAAGGAGGACAAGAAGATGAAGAACAAAGAGAGAAAAGGAGAAAAAGAAGAGAGTGAGAAAGAGGATATTGGTAATGAAAGGAGACAACGAAAGAGGAACGAGAAAAAATGAAATAAAATACTCGATATATATATATATATATATATATATATATATATAGAGAGAGAGAGAGAGAGAGAGAGGGAGTAGAGAGAGATAGAAAGAATTAGAGATAGATAATGAGGATAGGAGGAGGGTGATGGTTGTGGGAAGAAAAGATGGATAGAGAAAATACTTTAAAAAGAGGATATTCGTAATGAAAGGAAACAACGAAAGAGGAAGGAGAAAAAAGGAAATAAAATACTCGATATATATATATATATATATATATAGAGAGAGAGAGAGAGAAAGAGAGAGAGACAGTAGAGAGAGAGAGAATCAGAGATAGATAATGAGGATAGGAGGAGGGTGATGGTTGTGGGAAGAAAAGAAGGATAGAGGAAAATACTTTAAAAAGAGGATATTGCTAATGAAAGGAGACAACGAAAGAGGAAGGAGAAAAAATGAAATAAAATACTCGATATATATATATATATATATATATATATATATATATATATATATAGAGAGAGAGAGAGAGAGAGAGAGAGAGAAAGAGAGAGAGGGGGTAGAGAGAGAGAGAATCAGAGACAGATAATGAGGATAGGAGGAGGGTGATGGTTGTGGGAAGAAAAGAAGGATAGAGAAAATACTTTAAAAAGAGGATATTGCTAATGAAAGGAGACAACGAAAGAGGAAGGAGAAAAAATGAAATAAAATACTCGATATATATATATATATATATATATATATATATACAGAGAGAGAGAGAGAGAGAGAGAGAAAGAGAGAGAGAGGGGGTAGAGAGAGAGAGAATCAGAGACAGATAATGAGGATAGGAGGAGGGTGATGGTTGTGGGAAGGAAAAAGGGATAGAGAAAATATTTTATATTTTTAGACTAAATGGTTGGGAATTTGTTAAAGGAGGTTAAAAAGAAATCAAGTTAATGGAAATTACTGATAGTATTGTATTTATTTTTGTTTGTTTTCGATCAGAGAAAAATTAGGAAGTAGAAAATAATTTATTCGTTAGTCGTTAGAATCGATTTTATTCATCTAAATTATCTTTATTCATCGGCAACTGAGAATAAATTCTGCCTTCGGCTATAAAACGTTTTTACGTATTGCCTCCGAAACAGCATATTAACGCAGATTTATAAGAGGTTATCGAAGATTTTAGGATCTTTTTCAAAGACATGCTTTGCCGTTTTCTGTCCTATATACGTACGTCTTTCCCAAAATTAGTAATCATCAAACTTTTTGAATGCTTTTCAAATATTCGAATGAAAATCAATTAGACAATGGAAATAAATAAATAATATCAAGTAACAGGAAAACGTCTTCCTGAACAAAGAAATTAATGCTAAATTGCTATGTAATATCAATCCTCTTATTCCAGTGAATACTGGGCATTTTCCTTACAAATGAAAAGTAGACTTCCTAGGGTTGACCTTCGAGATCAGATGGAAGCCATAATAAGGGAGACGATTTTGATTGGCTGAGCTAGAGTGGGGATGATAGATAGCTTTTTCAGAGTTATTTCTTGACCGTCAATCAATGTAGACGTGTTCTCTTTCGTGTCTGAAACGTCGTCCCAGTGATGGGAGACAACCCCATTCAGGATAGTTAGTACATGTCGACATTAACAAAAATAGTTAAGTTAAAATTCTGTGTTGGAGTCTTATCATTGCCGAAGCAAATCAACTAGCAATAGCCAGCCGAGAGAGAACGAGATGAGACCACTCCCATCAAGGAGGGGGTATAGTATATCAACAATTTCATGGAGGGTGCATGTAAGCAGTCAGGAGGTTTTAAGAAAAATGGAAACAGACAGGACTCTTATAATTAGAATCAAAAAGAGAGAGCTGAAAGATCACATGGAGATCTTGACATTCAAAGGGCATACTGAAGGCAAGTGGGCCAGGGGGAAAAGGCGTGTATAACCAGTCAGACTGAGGGATGGTAAAATGATAAACAGCACATTACAAAAAAATAGGAAGTTGTGGAGAGTCATGATCGTTCATGATCTGAAGGGACGCGATATATAGAAGAAGTAGTTACCAACACGTAATGATCTAACGAGATATTCTGATTCAAAATTCCTACTGAGTAATTAATTCGATCCTTACAAAGGACCTTAGGAAGTAAGATCAAAATCTACCGGCTCTCTTGCTACAGTAACGTAGTTAAAATATTCAGAGTTAATCTTCTTGGCATAGAATAACCTTGATCTCTGTAGCGTATACACTAAGTTATAATGTCCTCGGCCATTTTCGTTGTTTATAGCAGTGCTTGGAAGGAAAGTGTGTAGAGTGTGGTCGTCTCACCACACCATATCACAGAGATTTCATTAGTAACTATGGTCTGTGCAACAGTTTTTGGCTAGAGCATTTCCCAGGTCCGACAACACAACATATTCCCTAGATCTTGCCCCTTGCGACATTTTCCTCTTCAAAAATCAAGTCCCACTTGAAATGATGATTTCAAGACATCGAGGAAATCCAAGAGAATGCAACGAGGCAGTTGCTCGCCTTCCAGGAATGCTTTCATCGATGGAAACGTCTGTGGATAAAGTGCGTGACTTCATAATGCGACTACTTGGAAGGGGATTAATTCCAACTAGTTTATTGACTTTGATCTTTACGTCTTGCAATGCGAGATCTCATCAATTTACAGTTGAGCTACTTAGATGTAGCCGTAACGTCTATGCTAACAGTTTCTAATCTCGAACTTCTCGCTTGTGGAAATTCCTCCCTGCTCCATGCTGTTCAACCAACTTTAATCTGCACAAATTTAAATGCAATGTCAATCGCTGTCTACTGTCCTGTTTGCTCTTTTCTTTATCTTCATTATTAATGTTTCTGTTCCTAATTGATCCACACACAGTAGCTGCTTGCATGCTATTGGCCCTACTGCCTTGTTTGGGGTGATACCGATCAAAAAAAAAAAATACTCGTCAAATCGAGGCATTCATATCGATATATAAACTATTAGTTGTATACGAACGCTTTCTCATATCAATCACTTCGAGTAGGTTTTAGCAATAACTATTCTTCTCCTAAGGTCGTAGATTGGTGCTACAGAATCACAAAGCACTATACCAAATAACAGAAATCACAGTTGTTGAGGACTTTCAACAACAGAAGTAACTAAAATTGATAGCAAATAATGATGTTGACCGTCTATAATTTAAACAACATGCTAGGGTAGAATTCTGGAAAGAGCAATAACGGAACTTGAGAAATCTATTTTATTGTTTTAATAAAAAAGATTTAAGAAATTTCAACCAAAAGCAGCACTAGGTTGTTCGGTCAATGAATGCTGAAAGTTTCCTTGCCAGAAAACGTTTAATATTACTGTTACACCTCATTCTAGTTGCACGTTAAATGCATTGTATTATTTCAAAGATCTTTGGTTTTCTTTTTGTTATATTAGCAATCTTGGATATCATGTAGCAAAGAGATACGCCTTCATATATAAAGACCAACTGTAGACGTAGTTATGAGCTGAATTTTGATTTGGAATCTCGTAATGATCAATGTATTTTACTAATATTAATACAGAATTAAGTGCATTGGGAATAAAGATTATGTTGAAAATGAAACATTTACTGTGTAAAATAAATACCTTTTTTTCACTCGACTACATATTTATTGATAGTCGTGTGACAAGAAATATTTGTGGGAGAGAGCAACACATTAAACAGTAAAACAGAATGTAGGTTTGTCAATTAAAAGAACAGCCAAACAAGCAAATTATTATTTAGATATAATTTAGTTCAAAATTTTCACGTTATATAATGCTTTGAGAATTATTATGATTTTTAGAGAATAAATGTAAAAGGAAAAATTCAAAAGATTTTGAAAAATAAAATTAAAGACCAATATTAAAAATGAATTGTTAGTTTCACTTGTTCACATGCAACAGGTTTCATTTTATTCAATATTGTCTTGAAAACAATTTATGATCAATCTGACTCTTCCTCAATCGTCTTTTTTTATATTCCAATAAGTAATGTACAAATAGGCAATTGTGATTCACCAGGATTTTTATAAAGCATCTTTAGAGTCACGCGGGTCTAATTCCCACAAACATTATGATTAAATCAGAAAATCCTTGCAGTTACTTAACACAGATATTCAGAAAGCTACTTGACTAATCATGAATATTTGACTTAAGAAAAAAACAACTTACACATATTAATGAAATCACCCCACAGTCCTAACTTGGTGTTAGGCGAATGTAAAGCCAGTTAAGATTTCGGATGACTGAAATCCTAGAAAATTTTTTTTTTTAATCTAAATTCATAAGACAACTATACATTAACATTTCCTTACTTCATAATGAAGTCTTTGCTTTTAGCAAGTTACTCCTCCGTTACTTTGGTAGCTATGATAGTTGTGTGTATATCTGATCGGCAATTTAATTTAAAATAAAAAAAATAGCAGTTAATAAAATTAAGAATACATATTTGTGAATAAAATAGATATATGTGAACTACCAATGTGATTTTTACATAGGGACTTAAAAAAGTAAACATAAAATATAGTGATGAAGGAAAAATAAAATAATTATGGCAAGAAGATAAAACGTCTATATCTGAAGAAAATAGTCAATCTATTTAATTCGTATTATAATTTATGTAAATGCGATTTAGATATTATGGAGCATATAGAATTAAATTAAAATTATGTTTTTTAATGTTATATTCATGTGTTTACCTTTTTCGAATTCAATATAATTTTATTTAAGTATTATCTTAGAGAGGAAAGATGATATATTGTGAAAACCTATTTTTAAGAAAATTCTGCTCTGTAAATAAACGCATCCAGGACCTTCTCTTTTGGAGAACAATGGGTGTCCAAATAAATTCTGATAACTGACTAAACAGATTAAACTGACTTGTAAAACCTCGTCAGAGTCAGTGAATATTGTTAACAACCAAGCCAAACCGAATTATCGCTGTTGTTTATATTAATTCAGGCATTTCTAAAAGTTGCAGCAGTGTTTTTGTTTTCTCTGATGTTTGTTGAAGTTATTGCTTGAATGTTCCAATGAAAGCGGATCTTTTTCTGAAATCAGGCCTGGGTTCTTTCGAATTTGTGTGATTTGATCAATTTTCCCCCATGGGAAATCAGTGTTGGGTTATAAAATGCAGCACTGGATAATTTTGTTTGAAATTTGTTTTTTGCATTGTGCTTTTGACGTCTTTGGGACTTTTTTTTCTCTCTCTGTCAGAATGGCATTTTCGCAAAATGAAAAAGAAAAAAGATGTGTCTTATATATCTGATTTGCTTTTATTTGTAACAGTTTTCCGTATTCTATACAATTTAATATCAGCTCTAGTCAAGCGCTTTCTCAGGTCAATGTTTAAAAATGGCTTCGAGCAAATGAAAGTTTTAGAGACGGCCATCTTTCTTCGAACCTCGTCGACTGATGCTAGAGAATCCCCAGCAAAGCTCTCTATTAATAACAGAAATCACATTATTTGAAGATTGTCAACAACAGCAACAACAGCAACAACTAAAATAGATGGCACATGTAAAAGAAATTATTAGACTTGAGGAACCTATATTTCCGATACAGTGTAACCCGGATAAAAGAGAGTTGTCGAGACCGGAGAAGAAGTCTCTTATATCCGGGTTTCTCTGATATCCGGGTTTGGTCTATTTTGTTTAGGTAAGTATGGCTCTAATTTGAGACCAGAGAAAACCTATCTAATATCAGGGTTTCTCTTATATTAGGATTTCTCTTATACCAGGGTTTCTCTTATACCAGGGTTTCTCTTATATCCGGGTTACACTGTACTTTATTTGAATAGAAAACGTTTATAAATTTCAACTCTAAGTATTACTTGTAGCACAATCAATGAATTTCTGAATGTTTCCTTATAAGGATACGCCTAATATTACCATTACCAAATCATTCTAATTTTTTTATTATTATTAATTCATTCTAGTTTCACTTTGAATTGTATTATTTCATTGCTTTTTGGTTTTCTTTTTGTTATATTAGTAATCCTAGATATCACAGGTAGGATGTAGAAATACGCCAAAACTTGCACTCATACATGAGGGCTGACAAATAACTCTGCAGTCTGAGACGTAGTTATGAGCTGAATTTTGATTTGGAATTTTCACAGTGTAATGTTCAATGTATGTTACTAATTGTCATGGGTCCTTACCTATAACTACAGAATGAACTCTTCCTAACACTATGTATATTATGCCTCTCAAGAGAGAGGGTCGAATCAAGCCGAACTTCTCGGCTTGACGGTCGAACTCCCTGCCTCGGAGCAGAGAGGAACCCGGACGAGGCTCCGCCGAAGGGCAGAGTCTCGTTCGAGGAGGTTGACCAACCCGAACCCGAACCCGTTTATACGGGTTATACGGGCATTTTTTTGGCCGAGTCTACGGGCTCAGGAAACCCACGTCAAACTCGGCCTTGTGCCACATGCAACCATAGTGGGGGGGGGGGTGGCTAGATACTGAATCAAGCCGATCTTCTCGGCTTGATGGTCGAACTCTCTGCCTCTGAGCAGAGAGGAACCCGGACGAGGCTCCGCCGAAGGGCAGAGTCTCGTTCGTGGGGGGTTGACCAACCTTATCCCGTTTATACGGGTTCTATGGGCATTTTTTGGCTGAGCCCACTGGCTCGAGATACCCGCGTTAAAATCGGCCTTGTGCCACATGCAACCCTCGTGGGGGGTGTTAGATACCGAATCGAGTCGAACCGATAGTAGTTCACTCCAAACCAGACTGACAGTCATACTAACACCTTACACATCTTGTATTATTATTTCGTGTAATATACCTTCGTTATTTCTACTCTTGTGTTCGTGTTGTTCTTCCTGGGTCCTAAGCTGGACCGTAACACTAATATTAATACAGAATTAAATACATTGGGAATAAAGATTATGTTGAAAATGAAACATTTACTGTGTATAATAAATACCTTATCTTCACTGGGCTACATACTTACTGATAGTTGCGTGACATGAAATACTCGCTGGAATAAAAAGAACTGCCCGACATGCAAATTACAAATTGGAGATGTCAAAATCAAGCAAGTACACTAACTGAAATATCTGGGAAGTGTTTTAAGAGCGGGCGGAAAGTGCGACATCGAAATTCGAAGGCGCATTTGTGTAGGGAAAGATGCCTCCATAAGCGAAGCTAAGTATTAAGAAACAGGAAAAATTCGTTAGAAACAAAGAAATGAGCAGTGAACTGTTATGTAATATCAGTCCCCTCCCATATTGAAAGCTGTAGCATCTCCGCACAGATGAAGAAGACATTTGTGACAATAGAAATGCGGTTCTACAGAATGGAATGGTAAACGAAGTGGATGGTCTATTTTTGTTTATGTTCATCAGTGAGGAAATAATTCGCATTGCTAAATACATACTGTATTGATATTTCGGGTTTCTGTTATCAGACACAAACTTAAGAATCGATCTGAACACGATAAAGTTCGCACTTTGTCCAGATTTATAACTGTTCTTTGTATTTTTTTTTATTGGGCACTTGTTGCGTCATCATGCATATATCTTGACCTTTGTGTCAAAAAGACTCGATTGCCTCATAGCGTTTTGAGCATAAGCCAGATTTTTTTTTTTTAGTAAGGTAAATATTTGAGAAGCACTTTCCGGAAATAGCCTTAAAACTGTGCAACGGGTTGGCTCGAACGCTGTGAGTGAAATTGGGTGGACGGGACTTTTCAGCGTCCGTCGAGAGTTCTGCTAGCACGAAGCAAAAAAAGACATTATGACCGAGGGTTTGACCGTACAAGCATTGTTCAAAGTGTTGACCACGCCAGGTTATGCGCTTCCCCCAGAAACTGTAACTCAGGGAAGCTCAGCATAGTTGCAGTATAACCCGCATGTGGGCCATGTCGGTGTTGAAAAAACAGAAAAAAAAAAAAAGGAAAAGAAACCTGAGCTGAGAAGGCCGCCTGTAAGAGAAATTGGCTAGTTGCTCTAGCAGACTGGTGTCTTTGGAAACGAGAAGCCGGTCCTCCATCCATCTATCTATTTGTCTATCTATCTATCTATCTATATATATATATATATATATATATATATATATATATATATATATATATATATGTGTGTGTGTGTGTGTGTGTGTGTGTGTATGTGTGTGAAGATATTTCCCAATAAGTATATTACCCGCACACACACGCAAACACACACACACATGCGCATGTATAAAAGCGTATATACATACACGTACGCTCACGTATATTTATATACTAGCAGTAGAGCCCGGCGTTGCCCGGGGATGTAACAGTAAGAGATAGATCAAGTCTCGACCATCATAAAGACTGAAAAATAAAATTGACAAAGATTAATGTTTAAGGATGACGGACACGCATATCTTAATTAGTTTTATTTTTTTTAATTTTTTTTTTTTACGAATTGGTCAAACCCAAACTCAAACAAAAACATTGTTTTCAATCGTTATGAGTCTACCGATTGAATAGAATTTTATTATAAACAATTGTCTTGTAAATGGAATTTTTAAAGCATGTAAAAATAAAGAAAAAAGTGTGCAAGACAATAAGAAACAATACCTGCCAAAAAAAGTTTTGTTGAAATCGGTTGAAAAATGTAAGAAATCCGATCCCATATATAAACGAACACACACACAGACAACCAACCAACCTGGGTTTTATAATAATTATAACTCGATAACTCGATATTAATAAGTATAACTCGATATGAGTTGTCCCCCTTTCATTAATGCCTCTTAATCTTGTTTTCAAATTGATTTCATGCAAAAACAATTGTGTTTTTACCAATTTTTGGCGCTGTCAGAACCACCGCAAGGTAATTTTACGTAGTCCTGGGAAGTTTTGTTGAAATCGGTTGAAAAATGTAGGAAATCCGATCCAATATATAAACACACACACGCACACACACACACACACACACACACACACACACACACACACACACACAGAGTCTGCGTTTTATAATAAGTAAGATGCAGTATACACAAACACACAATACAGTGTTTATTAATTTTGAAATAAAATTACACTGTTGTACCGTGCTCACACTCAATTACTATTTTCAGGAGCTACATATATACAGGGTGTATCAAAAATACTTTTACAAACAATAGCAAAGGTTGGATGATCCTGCTTCCTTCTCTCTAGAAACGAATTCTGATACAGCCGTGCAGCATCGCGTCCATTACCATTCGCGTGGTCGTATGTAAAAATCATATCTGCCTACTAACGAACTGTAATATCCAGCCAATGTTAAACTGAACATTTCTCAGTTAACTCACTACTACACAAGTTAAACGTTGAAGAGAGACTAGAATAAAAAATTTAATCTAGTCTACATGGCAACACAACGCCATCTACCGTAATCTTTCTTTAAACTTTATGACTCAAATATATATATATATATATAGTTGTATATTTAGGCAGCAATCCTTCCTTTATGCATGTTTCATTAAAAACGACAAACAAGGTACTACGGTTAAGCTATTTATTTAATTTTTCTTGTGTTCTAACAAGAGCTTTCTTTTCTGGACAAAGGGTGTCTAAGAACTGTCCAAATGTTTTATATTTCCGAGCGCTTTCGGCTATACCTTTAGCCATTATCAAGAATGATTCGATTTTCAGTTTAATTGAGTGTGTGCATTCTGTGTATGTCTTAGTGTGTGGTAGGGATGTTTTTTAATTTCCGAATACGGTTAGCACATTGTGGCTTTGTTCGTAGTTAATATTGTTAAGAGTTGGCTTTTTCTTTTTTTATTATTAAAGCTTCCATTATTTTTAGTCTTTTTTTTGCAGGTGGATGCAGTTAATATATTTGTGTTTTCTACTAGTATGTTCCAATGGAGTCTAGTAAATTTGTGGGTGTGTTTAAATGGATTCTAATGGAGATGTGATCAGATAGGTGTAACGTAAGACGTCTGGATAAGCATGTGGTTGTGTAACCGATGTAATTATTTATGGGTCCGGTTTGATCATGAACACAGTTCCTTAAGGGGCATTTGAACTCATAGATAATGTTCGTTCTTTGCAACTTTGACTTAGTAGGTGTGTTGTTATTTTTGAGGATAAGGTTAGTTGTCTTAAATTTTTTATAATAGATAATTTGATTTTTTTCTTCGGGTCAATTGGAGTAGTATATTTCTTTATAATATGCCTTAGAGAAGATTCGTCTTGTTTGTAATTAATATGCATTTGGTTTTTGTAATAAATGTGTATGTGATTTTTGGCTAAAGTGTTCGCTATCGTTATTACTTGCTTTGGGGAGGAATAGTCTAATTTGGTGGTATATAAGGTGTTTAGGGAAGCCGTTGTTGATTAGTGTTTGTTTAACGTTACTAAGTTCTTTGAATGCATTTGTGAAGGAACAAAATGAATGAAAATATAAGAGGAAAAAATATTCTTAGTCGACGCGTTTCATTCTCCTCGGGACTTTATCAAGTTAAATTTAAGTTAAATGTGTTTATATACATTAAGAGCAAAGATGTCATTGGTTTATCAAAGCTTTTACATTTGAGAACGTTCATGAATATTCATTAGGTGGCTGAAACGACAGTCAAAACATGTGGAAGACACAAAGTGTCATAATTCAAAATCTTGTAAGACAAAAGCAAACGAGTATAATAAATAAATATTGTTTAAATTGTAATCATATTGTTATGCTTTGGGACAGACGTATGTGCTGTACATCTTCAAAAATATAACGCAGTGGATTTAACAGTTCTCCGTTGATTTTTAAGAGAAATAAACGCGTCGGTTAAGAATATTTTTCCTGTTTATATTCATGTCTTTTTATTCATATATATATATATATATATATATATATATATATATATATATATATATATATATATATATATATATATATAAATCAATAGCTGGCCTTTCGTATTCGAGTATATCCGTCTACTAGGGCGGCTAGCCAAACCCTATTCCAGACGGTTGCTCAGGCACGTCTGTGTTTGTTCAACGCCTATAGAACGAACCTGTGGTTTATACAGCAACTATGATGAGCAGACTCTAGTTACAGTTTCTGGGAGAGAGCGTGTTCAACGACCTGAAAAACGCTAGCACACTCAAACCGTCGGTTACTATCGACGTCCCCCAAGTGTTTCGTCTACCCAAATTCACTCATAAGGCTTGGATCATCCCGTGGTATGTTCATCATGCACTTTCCAAAAGGCACACTGTGTTCGTCCCCCTTCAGACCGATAACGTCTCCTGACAAATCAACCGCGGTGAGATGCGAGCGCTCTAACCACTCAGCCATATATATATATATATATATACACACACACACATATATATATATATATATACGATAAATACACATGAAATTTGTCACTTTACTGGTTGATGTTATATATATATATATATATATATATATATATATATATATATATATATATATATATATACACCGTGCCAAATTATTAGCAAGATAACTTTTTTCTAATATTTCAAAAACCGTCGAATCAATTCACAGAAATTTTTCACACAATATTGGCAGCACTGACCTGCGCAATCACTGTAATTTTCGTACTGATCTACGCAATGTAAACAAACTGGCACCATATTTATTATCAGCGCGGTGATTTGAGCGTGCCAAATTATTAGAAAGGTTTAGTACAATTCCCAGAATTGAGCAAACAAAACATTTATTAATATTGCACGTGAATGTTTATGATCAAAAGAAGCTAATAAATAAGATAATCAAACAAATAATAACAGATACAAACAAAAGCACAGTTTTAAACAAATTAATAGGAAATGTGCTTTCCCTGCTTTGAAATTACTTGAAGTCGATGATCCATAGAATTTGTTAATTGTAGGATGTCATCTGCTGTAATGCCGCGAGATATGTCAAGAATTGCTTCCAACAACTCAGCGTTGCTCCTGAATTTTCGTCCGTTGGCGTACAGTCTTCGCTTCATAATACTCCAAAGGTTTTCGATTATGTTCAGATCCGGAGAATTTGCAGGCCACTTCATTTTTCGAGGTCCATCGAAGCCTAACAGTTTCAAATATTCAGTAGTCTTGTGAGCAGCATGTGAGGGAGCATTATCTTGCATAAAAACAATGGCCCTTCTGAAGGCAAATCTTTGCCTTTTCAACTACGGTTCAAGATGCTCCTTCATAAACGATATGTATACATCAGCAGTCATTTTGACGCCATCTGGTACTCTCCATGGGCCCACTAATGTTTTTCCAATAATACCAACCCAGATCATTATGCCTCGACCACCTTGTTGGCGTCTCAAACGCTGATGGCGATTCTGTCCGTTCATTACCCAGCATTTGCACCATCTATCTGGCCCATCAAATGTTGCTAGAGTTTCGCCTGTGAACAAAACTTTAGAGAAGTCAATCTTCATATTGTCCCCGGCCCATTTCAATCGATTTTGAATGTGATTTCTCGTCAATGGAGGCTTCGATACAGGTTGACTGTTGATGCTATTTCCCTCAGATACCGACACCGAGTACTTTTAGACACAGTAGGATCCCCAATGCGACTGAAAAGCTCTTGACTGGTAAGTCCAGGGTTCTTCGTGGCCACTCGTTTAAGTCGTGAGACGAGACGACGTGAAATAACTCTCAGCTTGCCTTTATCTGCCCTTTTGCGTAGTAATGTAGGGTCGGCGGTGAATTTTTTCTCTGTTTGATGACACCTCCATATCATTTCAGAAATTTCAAGGGTAGATTTACCTTTTGCGAGTTCTGAGGTAATAGTTTTCTTTTCAGCATCACTGATTTTACGGCCCAAATTTTCACTAAATTCTTACACATTTATAATAATTTGGCACGCTCAAATCATCGCACTGATAACAAATATGGTGCCAGTTTGTTTACATTGCGCAGATCAGTACGGAAATTTGCCAACATTGTATGAAAATTTTGTGTGAATTGATTTGACGGTTTTTGAAATATTAGAAAAATAGTTATCTCGTCAATAATTCGGCACGCAGTGTATATGTATCTAATTTTATCATGAGTAATCAGGCACATCGGTAAGAAAGGCTACGAATGGGATAAGGAAGATTTCATTACTCCAGTTTTTCAAAAAAAGCCAGGCGTACGTGCTGTGAAAATCAGCATTCGGATTTCTGACTGTTACTTGGGCTTAGACATTGAAATTTGACACCACTGGGAAGTGCACGAAAAGTAGCCTACCTGAAGAACAAAATCTGATGTTTTTATTTTCCTTGATTTTTCTCTTACGGATCTAAAGTTTGATTCAAAACTTCGTTTAGTCTTCTTTACCTTTCTTCCTCATTTATCACAATGACTTTTCCAATTTATATATTTTCCAACTTCTTAATCTACTTCCGCTTTCGCATTCATCTTCTTCTTCAGCATCATTATAATCTTCCTCATCATCGCCATCATCATTTTTCTTCCTCCTCTTCTTTCTATTCTTCATGTTAGTTACACAGCTTCATACCTTCTTTCAGCTCATCTGTTCCACAGCTTCGACATTGTATATCTTTCTTTCTTTCTCCTCGCTTTTAGCTTGACTTTATAATCTTATTCGATCGTTCGTTTTTCTTTGTTTCATTCTTTTGCCTTGCTATTAGTTCTTTCTTTCTTTTTTTCGCCTTGCTATTCTCTCGTTTTTCTTTCTTTCTTTCTTTCTTTCTTTCTTTCTTTCTTTCTTTCTTTCTTTCGCCTTGCTATTCGCTCGTTTTTCTTTCTTTCTTTCTTTCTTTCTTTCGCCTTGCTATTCGCTCGTTTTTCTTTCTTTCTTTCTTTCTTTCGCCTTGCTATTCTCTCGTTTTTCTTTCTTTCTTTCTTTCTTTCTTTCTTTCTTTCTTTCGCCTTGCTATTCGCTCGTTTTTCTTTCTTTCTTTCTTTCTTTTTTTCGCCTTGCTATTCGCTCGTTTTTCTTTCTTTCTTTCTTTCTTTCTTTCTTTCTTTCTTTCTTTCTTTCTTTCTTTCGCCTTGCTATTCGCTCGTTTTTCTTTCTTTCTTTCTTTTTTTCTTCTCGCTTATAATTAAACTTTATATTCCTATTCGTTTGTTTGTTTTTCTTCCTTTCTTTCTCTCTTTTCGCTAGACTCTTTATTCCTATTCGTTCGTCTGTTCGTTCTTTTTTTACTCAAATTCTTCGGCCCTTTTTCTTGTTTTTCCATCTGCTTTTTCTTATTCATTTGTTTTTCTGCTTCTGTTCTTCTTTTACTTCTTCTTCTTGAACAGATCTGTATCCTTGTGTTGAGTTCATGCCTTCGTCCAGACTTGCAGTTCAATGTTTTTTCATCACTTCTTCCATTTCGTCGTCATCGTAACCTTGTTCATCCTTTTCTTACATTTTTCCTAGTCAATCAGTTTCATACTTTTTTTTTCTTTTTATAGTCTCCTGTCATTTCTTTCTTTCTTTCTTTCTTTCTTTCTTTCTTTCTTTCTGTTTTTATTTTTCCCTTTCTTAAACATCCATTCCTCGTGTAAATCTTTCTTTTCATAAAGGTAGTCTTACCCTGTCTCTTACACATTATCTATTCTATCTTTCATTGTCTCTCCTTTCATTCTCTATTGCTATTATTATTATTATTATTATTATTATTAATATTATTATTATTGGTTTCATTGTTATCTCGTTCGGACCTTGTCTTTTCTTAACCCTCTTCCCTCAAGCACACTTGTCGCCTTTCAGTACAAGGCACAGTCAAAATCGCTTTCTTGTAACTATTACGTTTTCCTGTGCTGATCGATGTGAATTCTCTATCTGCTGCTTCCAATCGATTTCTCTGTTGGCTGAAGAAGGTGGAATCCTTTTCAAGTGCCGAGCCAAAACTCTTGTCCGACAATTTCGCTCAATGGAAAAATTGAAACCTACTTCACTTCTTATTGTTTTCATTCTTAAAGTTCTGCTCGTTTCTTTCCTTTGTGTACATTTCTTATTAAATATGGCAGCACAATGGTTTTCGATGTTTCTGCTATTCGCTTCATGATTTAAATAAATAACCAGTCAGTTACGGAAGAGGATTTAATTATATTCAGCCAAATAACGTCAATCAATGCGAAAGTTTTCACATGTGGTAAGACATAATTTAACACAAATGAAACCTGGAGAATTTGCATTAAAAATGTCATGCAGAAAAGCAAAATCAACAGTCAATATTTAAATGTTGATTTTCAAGGCAGGCAAAGCACATTTGTAAGAGTAACATGACAAACTTTCATCAAATTCTTAACAATTCTAAATTATATAAGTATATATATATATATACATACATACATACATACATACATGTGGTGAAATAATTTATTACATGGAATCTTAAAGTGGTCTGTTTTTATTTAAATTATTTGCTCTGGATTTGCATTGAGCTGTCTGGATTTTATCCTCCTTGGGTTTACCCATACGGATTACCTAGCTTTTCATAATCTAACTATATATGCATATATATATATATATATATATATATATATATATATATATATATATATATATATATATACTATCTTTGACATTAACATTATTGAAAAATATATATTTCCCTTTTAATTCTACCCAGGTTTTACATCTTACAGGCCACTTCATCTGAAAGACAAATTCATCACTTTTACGGACAGTAATATTTTTTGCTCTCTCATCTTTTTTTTCTTATCTTTGGTCTTTCATGTTTTTCTTCTTACCCTTTCTCTCTCATATGTTTCTTTTTACCCTGGCTCTCCCATATGTTTCTTTTTACCCTTGCTCGCTCATCTATTCCTTCTTGTCCTTCGTCTACCATATAATACTCCTTAGCCTTCTCTCCCATATATTTCTTCTCAGCCTTGCTCTCCCATCTGTTTCTTCTTACCTTTGCTTGACCATCTATTTCTTCTTACCATTAGTCTACCATATAATTTTTCTTAGCCTTCTCTCCCATGTTTCTTCTTAACCTTGATCTCCCATCTTTTCCTTCTTAACCTTGCTCTCCCATTTGCTTATTCTTATCCTTGCTCGCCCATCTATTTCTTCTTACTCTTGCTCTACCATATAATACTTCTTAGCGCTCTCTCTCATATATTTTTTCTTACGCATGCTCCCCTATATATTTCTTCTTGTCCTTGCTCTCCTATATGTTTCTTCTTATCCTTGCTCTCCAATATGTTACTTTGTGCCCTTTCTCTCCCATCTTTTTCTTCTTATCCTTGCTCTCCCATATGTTTATTCTTATCCTAGCTCTCCCATCTGTTTCTTCCTAAACTTGCTCTCCAATAATTTTCTTATTACTCTTGCTCTATCATATAATTCTTATCCTTGGTCTCCCATATGTTTCTTCTTATCTTTGCTCTCCCATATTTTTTTTCTTACCCTTGCTCTCCAATATGTTTATTCTTACCCTTGCTTGCCCATCTATTTCTTCTTGCTCTTGCTCTACCATATAATACTTCTTAGCCTTCTCTCCCATATATTTCTTCTCAGCCTTGCTCTCCCATATGTTTTTCCTACCCTTGCTCTCCCATATAATTCTTCTTAGCCTTCTCTCTCATAAGATTTTCTTAACCTTGATCTCCCATCCTTTTCTTCATACCCTTGCTCTCCCATTTGTTACTTCTTGCCCTTTCTCTCCCATATGTTTCTTTTTACACTTGTTCTCTCATTTGTTACTTCTTGCTCTTGTTGTCCCATGTTTCTTCTTACCCTTGATCTCTAATGTTTTTTTTTATCGTACCCTGTCGATTTCATTACATTCACTTACCTGCAAATACCCTTGGAAAAGGTATGAATCCATTTTCCCTCTCTACAGCTATGGGTTAAATAGTAGAACTTGTGTCTGGAAAATCATTATCATCTCCAAAAAGCTGTTAATACATGTTTAATACATGTGGGTAGATTGTTCTCATTCCGCTGACCATAACTAGGGATGTTTCGTCTAGTTATTGCACGCCCGTTTCTACTGAGTCCAAGTAAACACTGACGAAGTCAGGGATTGAACTCACAATTACTATGTAACGAAGTTCATGAAGTAATGCTTTAATCCATTAGACTTTTTTCTTGTATGTATTTGGTTACAGTGATTGTGAGTTCAATCCCTAGATCGGTTAGTGTTGGATTGAGCGGAGATGGCTAGCAGTGATTAAAAAGTAATAAATAAGAAGTAGACATATTTCCAGGCATGGTCAGCCGAACGAGAACTATTTACTCACGTATAATAAATAAAGGCTTCAGTTTGAAATTCCCAGAATATTACCCAGATCGACAAGCACCTGGAGAAGGCCGGAAGGTCTATCGGCCGAGAAGTTGGGATTACAGAACCAAATATAAGGACAATAGTTTTGCATGCAAATAGTCTAAATAATGATGATTCCGCATTTCAGAAATTTGGACAAACAACTCCTGAAGAAATGCTGTAGTTACAACAGCCGAAACGTCGTGAACATAATAGAAAAATGAGCATACTGGTTTGAATAGGAAGGCATAAAATAAAACCGAACGATACAAATCATTTTGCACAGGTTGGATATCTCTTGCGCCGTTTGACATTGATTATTTTCAACTTGGGCTTTTATCTGGCGCTGTCACCATCAGCTGGTCTGCTCGAGCGTGGGGTATCGTTTTGCAAAAACCCAGGATTTCGTTTAGCATATTGGATCATTCACGGTACCATATACTCTTTCAAGTCCAGAGATTATTTTCATGGCTGTGTCTCGTTTAAGGTTTCTAAAAATGAAAATAATGTATAATATGCAGAAAACCTTGTTTAGTTTCTTCTGCCTACGATGTTGAGACCAATAAAATACATTCCAGCAAATATGACAATTAAAAGCTACACAGAGATAATTGTCACAGTGTAATCAAAATAATAGTTCTTAATGAAATTATTTAAAGCTACATGCCTTAACTAATGCCATGAAACGGCGGATCTTTCGGATAAGAATCAGTATTGACGACTAAATGCATTTCCGCATCACTGCTGACTGAATTCTCAATGGAAAGTGTTATGATTAAATTTTATAAGTTCTTTTAAATTTTTAGAAAAAATAAACAATGAATGTTAATTCCAGATTGTCTCGTCTCTTTCTCTCTCTTTCTCTCTCTCTATTTATCTTACCCTCATTTATTATTAATGGTACGTCTGGACCAATAGCCCAATCAGTTGAATTCTTGGCGCTCATGACAGCCGTTTTCTGTAACAATGACCTTTTACACAATCGCCAAGGATCAGACCCGTGAACGAATCTTTTGAACGGTGCGAGGTCAGCTGAGGGCATAACGAAGCTGGAGTGGCGATGTTTCAGATTAAATTTAAAGATATTCCAAGTTTTGTAATCTCAGACAATGACGGAGAAAGAAATTACAATAGATCGATTTATGCATCAGCTAAATTCATATTCATCTTCAACATATGTCAGCGAATAACGTATCTTTTACAGACATGTCTAGATTTGTTTTCATGTTTCTTTCTTTTTAGTTTTTGTTCTAAACTTGTTTTGTTTCCTTTTTAGATTTTCCTTGGCGGGAAATATGCATAAACTTTCTATTCCAAATATTGCATAGTGTTCTTTACAAATATTCGGTTCATTTCCGTTTTTAAGCCTGTTTTATTTGGCTGACTTCAAGTTTCATGATTCTCTAAGACAATTTTACCATATACAACTTTTTCAATCGGTATCACTCTATGTAAGGCAGTAAAGCCAGTAAGACACAAGGTTTACAGAGTGTGGAAGAATTAGAAACAGAAACATTAATAATGAGCCAGCTCAACTATAAATTGACGAGATCTCGAGTCTAGTACTACGCCTAAATTCAGAAAGTCTAGGTACCATAGTCAAGTGTTTATCTGAACAATTGTCATGAAAGTATTTATAGAACAGACAGAGAGAGGCAACCTTACGGCGATGGGAAAGTGGCTGAAGCCGATCCGCTAAATCAGGACCAATAATATTACTGACTTTTCTTTGGATTTTATGAAGGAATTCAAGGTAAATAGCAGGGAATCGATCATATACCTATATAAATTAAAATCAAAAGAAACTGGCATTTTATATTTCACCTTTTTTTTGTTGTCGCCTACACCGTCTTCATAGTGATATTACTGATTCTTCACCTGTTCTATTTAAATCAAATATTTTATAATTTTAACAATTTTTAGTGTTTTAAAATTTTTGGCATCGTCTTACTCATAGTGATCTTTTTGTGATGTTAATAAACTTAAATCTCTATCTATAAAAGACAGGATATGTGTGTGTGTGTGTGTGTGTGTGTGTGTGTGTAACGAATGCACGGCCATAATTTTCGACGAATTTGCACCAAAATTTAGATGCAAATGCTCCAAGTTAGCGGGAAGACCAAGACTGACTTTGCCTTTCCCATGTAGTTTTCATGTAGTTTGCGGCCATTTTGTACTGGCCAAAGTGAGAGCCAATAGCTGGATGCCACGAATAGGCAGGAAGATTCTATTGGCCAGCGTGAGAGCCAACAGCTGACTGACACGAATGTTAACTAGCATGCTAGCATTAAAAAAAAATCGATAGCTACATTCGTCACAAGTGGGAAAAATTTAAATCTGCATGGCACTTTACTCCAATTGGCTCATTCGCTTGCTTAAACTTAACGTTGATTCTGATTCCGTAGAACTGGGTTCTGTGTGAAAAAGTATTTGTTGTTAACATTTTTTTTCATTCGGTTTTTCCAGTTACGAGTCGGCCCTGTCGGCTGGGGCTTTAGAATACGCCGACTGCACCTCTGTAGAGGGGTAAGACCCCCCCCCCAATGAGGCGTCCTGGGTATGACGTTAAATTGCATCCAACAGCAAGGCCTCTGATCTGGAGGTTTTGAGGAGCGTGGAACCAGCTCTTAATTGCTGGTGTTCCCAGGTCCACCTTGACCCGGGGTGGTAGCACCTGTTAGGGTCCTAGCTATGGGCAAATAGTGAACTCCTAGTTTTCCAAGTTTTACTCGCGTCCTGGGTATGATGGTAAACTACATCCGCGTCCTGGGTATGACGGTAAACTACATCCACGTCCTGGGTATGACGGTAAACTACATCCACGTCCTGGGTACAGCGATAAACTGCATCCAACTGCAAGGTCTCAGATAATGTTTTCAGAAAAATAATGTTGCCATCTCTAAGTTTTTGAAACAATAGTGTTGCCAGCTCTGTTTTTTTGTAAAAAAGTAATGTTGCTAGCTATACGTTTTTTTGTAAAAAAGTAATGTTGGCAACTATACGTTTTTTTTTGTAAAAGAAGTAATGTTGCCAGCTATACGTTTTTTTGTAAAGGAATAATGTTGCCAGCTATACGTTTTTTTTTGTAAAGGAATAATATTGCCAGCTATACGTTTTTTTTTTTGTAAAGGAATAATGTTGCCAGCTATACGTTTTTTTTTGTAAAGGAATAATGTTGCCAGCTATGTTTTTTTTTAAACAATAATGTTGCCAGCTATACATTTTTTATTCCATACAAAATAGGCATTTAAAATTCATATCAACTGGATTTGGCATTAAATAACCCACAGTGGTTGATATGCCATAAAACCCAAACAAACAAACAAACCAGTTACGAGTACTTTTTTTTAAAGCTGATCGTTTTGTGTTCATTTTGTTTAGTTCTTTTTTCGTAACAGATTTAATGTTTAGTATAGAGCTTAGAAAAAATTTGCAGTGTGAGATAGGCAAGAAGTAAGGCATGTAGCAACATCAGCACGGTAAAGGGCACTCCTTTAAAGGCAAGGAAGGGCAAAAATATTTTAAGACAAGTGACAGCGATTGCTTTATGAGTCGTACTATTTTTGAATCAAGCACGGGCAACGCCGAGCCATGCTGCTAGTATATATATACGTTGTTTTATTGAGAGGAACAATACTTCTATGCGAACTTTACCATGGTTTCCATAATATTTGTCTTTAAAACAATTTTAGCTAAACAATTATCGTCATTAAAAAGCAACATCGACACCATCATCAATATCATCAATATCCTAATCGACGTCATCAGACATCATCATGTCCATAATGATCACTTATCAATATCATCATCACCAACATCAATCATCATCAGTAATCATTGATTATATCCATCATCATTATCATCATCGGCAATCATCCTTATCAGTTATCACCAACAATAATCGCCATTATCAATCATCATAATGACTATTATCAATTATCATCAGTAATTATGGCCATCATCATTACATTCATTGACCACCATTATCATCGCCATCATCCGTCAAGATGATCAATCACCATCGACCATTAACAGCATAATCACCATCAGTCATTATCAACAATCAGCAGCATCCTCATTACATTATCAATCCTTAGCATCATCAATCATCAATGAACTTAAGTCACCATCAATAATTACTATCATTATTACCATCATCATCATCATCACCATCGCTATCACCAAACCTTACCATCATCATCATCATTACCATCGCTATCACCAAACCTTACCATCATTATCAGCCTCAATCATTGCCATCCTCCTCATCAGCAATCATCATTAACATCACCGTCAATAATTATCATCTTCACCTGTCTCACATCTTTTAATCTTTATAATCGGCTTCATAATTAATCTTTTAGTCATTCTATTTTTATCGCGCTTTCTTTCTTTTTTTCTTTCTTTCTTTGCCAGTTATTTCATGTTTTTACTCCTTGTCGTTACGCTGTTTATTATTTTCTCAGCTTTTTATCTTCATCGTTTTGGTCCCTATTTTAGAAACTTTATTCTTATACTCCATACCTCGTAGCAGTCTTTTATACTATAATGAAATCTGCACTGTTCGATAAAACTAACGCTCTCTTTTCCTCTTTCATGCACAATTATTTACTTTATACTTTTCCAGCGCACGAAGTGGACTTTATGTATTTGTGGTCAATGAAAGTGAGAAAAAAATACACAGTTGACGAATTTATTTGCAACTCAAAGAACTTCGGTTGTATTTTGATTTTTCCAGAAAAAGGACTAGTATTTTCTTTTCCTGTTTTAACTTATTGTCGATTATTTTTTGTTATTGTTTTCTCTTTATTTGAAACAGTTCTTATACTGGGTTCATGTCTTTTTTTTTGTTTCATACTTCTCAATTATAACAAACCGCTGGACACACGTGTGATGAATGGTTGTAAATCGAAATTATCAGTCGAAATTCTCATTTAAACCAATGAGAATGTACCGTCAACACAAACATTAAATTTCTAAATTTCTACAGATAAAAATGTACTACTTGCTTGATTCATTAAGCTAGGACAATACTATTAAAAACTTTATTTAATATTTGACTGTTGTATTTCTTGATAAACTTGTAACGATCTTTTCTTCTTCTTTTTTCTTGATCATTTTGATTAGTGGCATATCAACACCTCTATGGGTTTATTTAATGCCGAAATCTAAATATTTTGAAGCAATTGTATGCCTTCAGCTCCAGATAAAAAGTGTTGTTGGTAATTCTGCTATAAATGGGTTTTGTTGGTAAATAGGTAATTTCTTTTTACATAAAAATATATTGCTCGTATTTTTAGTATATAAATGTATTTTTATATTTTCATTTTGTTGTTTTTGTTTGGGGGGTTCACTATTTGTCCATAGCTGGGACCCTAACAGGTCCTAGCACCTCGGGTCAGGATGGACCCAGGAACGCCAGAGTTGGTTACACACACCTCAAAAACTTATATCTCCTTATCAGACAGACCTTGCTGCCGAATGCAGTTTATCTTAATATCAAGGACTATTCTCTGTCCCGTGTACTTTCAGGACGTGGGTGAAAATGGCTCTCCACATCTTCCGAGACCTTAGAGCTGTTAGTGACATTTATATTCTTTCCCATCCCTGCTATTCTCGGTTCCGTTAGCCATTCACAATCACATTTTTCCATTCCATTCACATCACCGTTCGTAAGCTAAATGGTCAGCTAAGTCCTCCTGCGACTGATAAATTCTCAAAGCCCTCCTTCCTCATTATTTATCCAATAAATTTTAGTTGTCTATTTCTGATTCTGAGTATATTCGTTGAAACTTCTTCGTTGCTTATACGCTCAGTTCATAGTATTCTCATCATCCTTCTGTAGAAACACATTTTTGTTGCGGCCATTTTTTCCCTCATCTGTGAGTAAATTGTCCAGTATCCATTGCTATATAGGAGGATCGGCCTTAGATAGTGCATCGGCACTCATATCTTTGTTTCTAACGAAGTTTTCCTGTTTCTTAATACTTCGTTTAGTTTCTGAAATGCACCTTTCGCTATTGCAATGCGCGTTCCAATTTCTGGAATGTCATCTGTTAAAACACTTCCTCATCCTACTCCCCTCCCCCTCCTCCTCCTTCTTTTTCTTCTTTTTATGAGAGTCTTTTTTTTGCTCCCATATTCCTTAGAAATTCTTAGTTGCTTACATGCTCCGTCCATGGTAATCTCAACATTAAATGCAAGATAATAATAAGATCAAAACGAGAATTTTGACTGAATGCTCACTATTTTTGCTTAACTCTCATAAAGATGGTTCGATTTTGATTATTAATGAGTTCTGTTGGAAATGTGTCAAAATATTCGAGCCAAAACGAAATCAAATGTTTGTGTTTTCTATAGTGTAGCATTTCCGTTTCTTGCTAAAAAAAATCATTGCTTCTGGCCACACAAAAACTCTTAGTTATAAAAAAGGAAAAAAAAAGTTACTTAGTGGTTTTTCTTTATACGTGAGGATAAAGATAGCAAAATAGCTTTTCCATTATTACAAACTGTACATACTTAAAAGAAAAAAAAGATTCTTTGTGTTACAACAAAGACAACATTTCATTTTTTTAGAGATATTTTCATTGGAGATCGAATCAATGAAGCAAACGTCAGGGCCAAAAAATCTTTTCTTAACATGATAAATATACTTTTTCTATTATTCAGTCTGACTCGTCAAAAAATTGAATGAACACTCTTTCTCTCTTTTGCCTTGTATGGATGTTATTATGTATGTAACAGCCAGATCCTTCTAGGAATGCTACTGCTAATATGTCATTCAGTACATCCTGAAACATGGTCGGTCTATCGGCGACTAAACCGGTGCTCCCATCAGGCTTTTCTGTGGAGGAGCCTAGCTATACACTCATCAAGATTAAAAACAATATTTCTCAATGTGTGGGCAAAGTATCCAACTTAGAGAAGGAAACCCAGATTTAACAGCTGCGTTTTGAGAGCATTCAATAATGTTGAATGGTTGTTCTTTTGGGGTACATGCTCTTTTGGCTTAGAGAGCCGGAGTTAAGCAGTTCAGTGCTTTTCTATACTTTACAATTCTCATGCACAGGTATTGATTGATATCCGAAACCAGAACTTGTTCTTGCCATAATATCTTGCAGCCGTAATATCTTGCGCACTCCATCATAATTCGAACCTGAATTTCCCCTTTGCATGAGTAATCACCATCTGATCCGGCTTGATTTTACCGCTCGGTTACGAAGAGCTTCACAGTAGATCAAGGTTTTATTTTACATTAAACGCACACTCACTCGTACAGATTTATTTCGAAACATATAGTTGATCAGTTTCGTTTCCGAAACGTAAACAAAGCAATTTCTAAAGAATTAATGGATTTATTTCTTAACTCGACATATTGTTATTACTTCAAACGTTACTTTTAGTGGAATCCTGCATTTAAGTAAGCGCTGCGTGGTCGAGAAGATATGTTGGATTAAAAAATAAAATTAATTGACATAAACATAGCACATCTTAAAAGTATATTTATTCATATATATATATATATATATATATATATATATATATATATATATATATATATATGAGTCATTAAGTTTAAAGAAAGATTACGGTAGATGGCGTTGTGTTGCCATGTAGACTAGATTTAATTTTTCCTTCTAGTCTCTTCAACGTTTATATATATGTTGAAATTAACGCATACAAGATTTCACAGCTGTAATATCACTCCTTTATTGTATTTGCCGCTTCTCTATAAGGAAACATTTGGCATTCATTAACCGAGTAACTAGTACTGCTGTTGGTGAAATTTTTAAGATCTTTGTCTTAAAAAAGTTTTTCAAGAAAATAAGTTTCTTAAGTCCAGTAACGTTTATCGCTTTGTTCACTATTAATAGGACTTTTCTTCCTAAACATTTACTTGAGTTAGTTTGGCATGTCGACATCTTGATTTTGTCATTATTTTCACTTCGATTTACATGTGCCCTCTTTTGTGGATTCCGAGATGAAATCCGGTCTCCAATGAATGACAAACGCAGGAATGAAATATAACAAATAAATCTATTTACACAATAATACAATTGGTAATACGGTTAGTTAATCCAGAAACGTGGTTAGTAGCAATAATAATATACATACATAGTCTGGTAAATCCAGTCTCAAAGTAGGACTTCCTTAGACCTCTACGTGCTTGTAACTGTGACTTCTACAATCGGTTACCTCACATTATTACTCTACCTCCAACTCAATCACAATCTCAATCTCTGTCTACTCTGACTGACTTTGGGTATTTAACGGCAGCAGTCCAAGTACACCCTGGTCGAGTCCACTTGTATGAAAAAGGGGTGGACCCCATAACACTATCCATTATGGTTGTAGCTGCTGTTGATAGCCCTCAAGTGATGTAATTTATGTTATTTGGGTACAATTCTTTGTATGTAATTCTGTAGTGTCAGTGCACAATATTAAAAGTAGTATGGTCCTCACCAAGACCCACAGGAAAGCCATTACTTTATCAAAGCTATCGCTATACCTAAAGAAATCACTACCTACTGACAACACATTAGTTGACTACATTAGATGTGAACAGTGCCATCCTCGAACAGACCAAAAGGTTATTGTCGTACAAGATTCTGCTAGTTTCGATTATGGCATATGTGTTACAACGTCAGGCATATCTATCATTGTGGCATATGTAGATTCAGAGTGTGTCAGCATCAGTACCTTGTGTCAATGAAAGCAATCTCTGAACAGTCTTCTATGATTTAGTTTTTTTTTTACCGTAAGATTCAACCTGTACAAAGCCCGGGGCCACGAGAGAGAGAGAGAGAGAGAGAGAGAGAGAGAGAGAGAGAGAGAGAGAGAGAGAGAGAGAAGGAGAGAGAGAGAGTTACCTTAGAAGAGAGTTTGTACGGAGCGGAATATTAATTTTAGACATGAACAGGCTAAGATTGTAGTGATCGAGAGCAACAGTCCGTGGGAAGAAGCTGATGGAATACGGAGATAATGTGGGTGGTTTTCTACAATATAAGTGACATGACGTGTCCTTGCCGTGACCGTTACGCCTGACAGAACCCAGAAATGTAGTTCGACCGAGCACTTTCCGTTAAAGCAGTGATAGAGCTGCGAAAGGCATGCTAAATTTTGCCTGTGAGAGAAAGGTTGAAGGGTGGAAAATAATTCGTCACTCACAAAGACTCAAAGACGCTTTTGGACTCCATCGAGGCTGGTGACTGCGGTCTGTGCAGCTCCCGCTAAATTATAACAACAGTACTCTATGCTTGTTTCGCCAGAATGTGTAGGGAGACAACGATCCGGAGATTAGTTAAATGGTTGCCTCCTATCAGTCTATCGAAGCTGAGATTGTCATTTACTGATTTTCTTATAATTGAAAAATAGGTATACGCTGCGTATCGCAATAATCAACTGTAGTGTCAGCGCATCTTTCAGAAGGACAATGTGTCATATCAAATTGTATGATATGTAGACGAACAGATTCAGGAACGCGAGAAAACTTCATAATCCTGAATCTGTGTGTGTGTGTGTGTGTGTGTGAATTGTTATTAAATACAAATCGAATATAGCTCGAAATTCGACGAAATTATAGGATAAATAACAAATATGAAACGTTTATAAATCTAACATGCCCCGCTGTTATTGAAGCTTCCTTAGAAAATGACATATGGAGAAAAAAGAAATGCTGGTAGTTATAAAGCTTTAATAAAAGAGAAACATTTTAGATTTTTAAACGTTTGATATTTGTTCTTTATCCTATCCCACATACAAGCTGCCATGAAGCAAATGGTCGACATTTTATATTTCTAATTTAGCGCATGCGCGTTGTTTGTTTCTGATTTTGTCTACTTCACAGTATAGTAGGCTCAGATGGCCACCACCTGTCAGAAAAAAGATCACCATGGCGCAATTCACTTCGCCAGAAATTTGGAAGCAGCATGCTTGGCATTCGCGCCGGATGCTCTAATATGAGCACATCAAAGAGTTTGTGTGTCAATTTGAGGACAGTGCAGTAGATTCGGAAAGATTTGGACAAGTTTACGAACATATATATATATATATATATATATATATATATATATGCAATCGTCAGGCCTGACGATTGATATAGCATGAAACAGACTGTCGCCTCTAAGTGTTGACTTCTATGTTCACTTTTATATATATATATATATATATATATATATATATATATATATATATATATATATATATATATATATATATTGTTTCATTAAAATGACTGTGGTTAAGTTTTTTATTTAATTTTTCTGGTGTTCTTATAATTTCCTTATTTTCTGGACATAAATTATGTAGAAATTGTTCGTATATTTTGTACGTCAGAGTGCCTTCGACTATACTTTTATCTATTATCAAGGATGATTTTATTTTTACTTCTAATTGAATCAATGTTTAAAGCCATAAATGTGCTGAATTAGAAAAGTATTTTTTAATTTTTTTATATACGAAAATTACAAAAATTATATTGAAAATGCAGAACTATAAAATAAATTTTATGTTTGCAAATTTAATATTTTTAACAGATGTTCCTCCTGAAGCATTCCATGTACGATGAAGTTGCGCATTTCTTGCACCAAGTTGTCACCATTTTTCACCTCTTTTCCCTCTGAGAGGTGCACGCAGGCAGATTTTGGGATCATTCTTTGATATTTATTTGTAGGCAAATACTCCAGGAAATGACATAACGTCAGTAATCTCAGAAAGTAAGTATGTACCCGGCCTCCCCGGTTAAGGAAGAGCAGGTCATAAGCTCGATTTTTTTTTATGTAGGGAGCGTCATACAAAAACGTATGCATATGGGCAAAAGAGAAAAAAATTTCCCAGTCCCTGTCACGTTGGCATCGATGTTACACTGATCCCACCCCTCGTCGGAAGATGCTGTCCCAAATTTGGTATCCCCTGGATCAGGCCGGTTTTTGAAAACGAATGTAATGAAGAAAAAAAGGATCATTTTAACTCATAAGTGGCAGCTAAGAATAAATAAAGAAGGCGAACATGCAAAAATGTTCAACACAAAAGACAGTAAATTGATAGGAATAGATCTTTACAACCGTGCCCAAAATCAGAGCTCTATAAAAGAAAAGTAATTTTGTTCGTATGTTCAACGCAAAAGACAGGAAATTGATAGGGATAGATCTTCACAATCGTGCCCAAAATCAGAGCTCTATAAAAGAAAAGTAATTTTGTTCGTATGTTCAAAGCAAAAGACAGTAAATTGATAGGGATAGATCCTCACAACCGTGCCCAAAATCAGAGCTCTATAAAAGAAAAGTAATTTTGTTCGTATGTTCAACGCAAAAGACATTAAATTGATAGGGATAGATCTTCACAACCGTGCCCAAAATCAGAGCTCTATAAAAGAAAAGTAATTTTGTTCGTATGTTCAACGCAAAAGACAGTAAATTGAAAGGGATAGATCCTCACAATCTTGCCCCAAATCAGAGCTCTATAAAAGAAACGTAATTTTGTTCGTATGTTCAACGCAAAAGACATTAAATTGATAGGGATAGATCTTCACAACCGTGCCCAAAATCAGAGCTCTATAAAAGAAAAGTAATTTTGTTCGTATGGTAGGATTGTTAACGCATTACTTAATTTAGAGTTCGTAAAAGTCAATCAAACACTATATGCAAAATGAACAGACTTGTTTGATGGAAAAAATCAATGTGCTCGTCAATAGCAAAATGTTTTTCTCATTAACAACCCAAAGCTGAATACAATAAGTACACTGGAAAATCTTTTGGGGGATATGGCATGTTTTACCTGACGTGCCACATCCGCCGTATATTGGCCAAACTGATTATTACCTTTTTCGATCGCTGCAAAACACTTTGATGGGGGAAAACTTTTTTTAATGACAACCAGATTCAGGAGTTCGTCGTAAACTTTTTCGCATCAAAACCTGCGGAATTTTTACTCAAAAGATATCGGAATTATTAGGTTTAGTCATTGCAAATAACACAGAATCAGTATAAAAGTAAACCTTTTCTCCAACTGCGACAGAATGCGCAATTCACACAACTGAAGAAATCCAGTCATTGTGCATTTTCATGGGCCAAGGCATCCACACAAGTAGCCCAGGATTGCTGAGCGATTTTCATCTAGTCAGCATCTCTAGAATAGTTGCTAACCAAGGCTATAGAATCAATTCTGTCCTGGTAGTTAACCAATAACTGGGGAAAATGCTGGATTCATACCTTTCCTAAGGGTATTTTTGAATATATTGATCTCGGATGGAAATCGAACTCGGCTCTCCGACTTCTTATATTGAACCATAATTCATTGCATCACCCGCACACCCAGGATAAAATATAATTACATTTTATTATTTGAAGATTAAAATTGATAAACAAAAACAGAAATGATTCAAGCTAATATTTGCCTGTCTTATCGATTGTTTCGCGTCGGCGTTTATTTATTTTTGTGGAAAAGTTTTTCTTTATTCTGTTAATACTAACAACGGATCTGTGAGTAAAAAGTTAAAATTATGTAAGAGTCATTATACTTCGAGGAAGAATTATAGGTATTACACACATCTATAGGTCGAAACGAAAAAACAGTTTTAGCGTAAAAAAATTTATTTTGTGGACTCTGAGAAAAAAAGAAAAAATGGTACGCTTTTCCCTTTTTTAGGATCATTTTTTTTGTTCTCCCGAGAAGTTTACCAAACCAGAGAAATCGAATTATACATCGAGCCACCCACCCTTTACTCACTGAACAAAATTGAAAACTCCTACGCGTTTAAAGGACACAGAAGGAAAATAAATATATAATTCTAGATCTTGATTCAATCAATCATGGTTCGTTTCTGTTTTGCTTAATGATAGTGATTGTCACCAGTTCTACTTTTCGTTTTTGGAAACATCGCTGTAAACACTGATGAGAAAGATTATTACTTGAATTTTTTAGTGTATTTGTTGTGGGTTATATGATAAGACAAAACAATACAGTATTATGTGATATATCCTTGCTTCGTATACTGTCTGAGTTGAAATCAAACTTCATTTTCTCTTGTAGTATATTGTGTAAAGTCATAACGTTTGAATCAGTAAAGCTGATTATTGAAATGGCTATAGAACACAATAGTATGCTTTTCCTGAATTAAACTTTTACATATTCGTTAAAAAAACATTTTACAAGTGGTTAGATCCATTTCTTTCTGGAAAGTCTGCTATAATAGATCCAATACGAGTCGGGGGCTATGTATTTATTGATCCCACCTTTCTAAATATAAGATTCTGTAACTTCTGTTAGTCAATCTGTCCGTCACACCCTCTTAAATAACCATACACTGGCCGATTGAAACCTGATTTGGGCTCAAGAAACAAATATTTACGCATGGGTAGTTGTATGTTGCTTGCTCAAGCGTAAGAAATTTATTCTTTGCTATTAAATAGGAAAAAAACAATGAAAAATATTGTTTTACCATTGTTTACTATATAATTAAATTAAAGGAATTATTAAACCGCCAAGTAGGGTTTTGACAAAGTATTTTCCTAAACAAATCAATTTATTCAAATTTCATCGAATGGTTTCCGAAATTGAACGAAACAGTTTGTAAATCTCGACAAAAATACTAGCTATAATTTTAACAGTACTAAATACTGTGAGGATTTCAACACGATGACGCGTCTTACAAAAAAATCTAGTATTTGACAATCGTCATCATTAAAGCTTGGTTCGTGGACGTATCACCGATCTATATTTTTTGTGAGGATTTATAAGTAGATAAACGTCAGTGACAGATTAATTACTAGGTTGGAACAAATATTCGTTGCAAAAGTTGTCGTTTTCAACAGGTGATTTCGTTTCACATGCAACTAAAATTTATAGCATATTTCAAAATTCTGAGAGGTGACATGTAAACAATCATTTCAATACGACTGATGCGTGTATTATGGATTCAGTGCTTTTACTTTAAAAAGTGAATAGGGAGTTAAATGAGATGCCATTTCGATATTTTTGTTCTTTCAATACCGTAAAGAAAAAAAAAACGGTTTTTAAACAGCAAAATATATATGTGCCGTTTATGGAGATTGTACCATAGATGAAAATGCTGTTCGTTATTTGATTGGTATGTACAGAAGAAGAAATTTGGTCCGGAAGATTAAGAATGTTCCGGTACATATGTGGTTGAGGAAATCTATGTAAAAACATTTAAATATTGTCTTTGAAATTCACATAAAACGCTACAAACTTTTTTTTCCGACCTAATAATATGGCCACCCAACACCTGGTGGCTATTACTCGTACTAAAATTTTAAACACATAACTACATCATGAAAACGAATCATGTATTTGCTTTCTGTCAAGGAAATTGTCTACTAGATGTCTTCCTTTGAGTTTAAAAACAATTCAACTGAGCTAACCAGATTGACAGAAAGTAGGTATCTACTTTAACATTATACTTATATGATAAAAAAAACATTTCACTAAAACATTGAATTTTGGAATTTTGAATACGTTAAAAAGAATTTTCCAGGTCTTATTAATAACTAGAAAAAATTGTGGCTATAGGATTATCATCATTTACTCTCGATTATCGCTCGATTATCAATTGATTTAACTGTCAAACATCACTTGTTTAAATCAACTGCTTGGTTCTCTGGAAGATGTTCATGGGGTCAGTTTAAGCAAACTCTCAGAAACTTTTTCTTTTCTAGTAGCTTGCTGGAGGTAATATCCTTAGATCTCATCACGAAGTAGAGAATTCAATCTACAGAACAGATAATACAGAAACATAAATCAACCGAAAGAAAAGGAACATCGTCAACATACTGACGAGAGATGGAGAGTTTTGGAATTCATTGAAAACACATCGACTTATATAAGAAAGAGAAGAATATTATCAAATTAATTTTACAGGAATGATATCGAATAGGAAAATCAACTGAGGAAGGCCAGATGTTAAATACTCCTTTAGAAAAATATTGTAAATGTTTTCTAAACATCACTCTTCATGCACCGTGTCGACCATAACGTAGGCGAACATGGCTATCCACAATTTCATGTCTCTTGCTGCTCTAAATAAATTGTTTTCGTTAGTTCCAAACGCTGTTCCACCATCCATTTTCTCAAGCTCGTCAAGTATGATATGCGTTGTTTTCCTCTGTCCTTCTTACACTCAGTATGTCCTGTGAGTAACAGATTTTCCAAGCTCGCATTATCTGCCCCAGAAATTTAAACGGTGTCTTCCTGATGTTAAGTATAAATTTCTTTTTTGTTTCCATTTTCTCTAAAACTTTGTCGTTGTTCACGTGTCCGGTTCATGGTAGACTCAGCATTTTTCTGTAGAACCACATTTCTGTTACTTTAAGTCCAGCAATCACTACCATGCAGGAGGACAGATATCACGTAACAGTTCAGTACTCTTTTATTTGTTTCTAACGAAATTTTTCTGTTTCTTAATTCTATGCTTAGCTTTTGAAATGCATCTTACGATATCCCAATTCACCTTCGGATTTCTGTTTTGATTTTTCCGTCCTTTCCAGATATTTAAATTTTTATACTTCGTTGATTTTGGTATTTTTAATTTATATTTTGGGTTTATGCCTTTTTGATAACATTGTATTCTGTCTTCTTTATGATTCGTTTATGTATAGTCTTTTCTTTTCGCTTTCTATCATCACCTTCTGTAGGAGCTCCGTAGTTTAATTTCTGTGTCTGCTATTAACACTGTGTCATCTGCATATCTTAAGATTATAGCCATCAGTAATGGATGCTGGAAAGACATCTAATTCTCTCAGAACTGGTGTATAGATTAAATAAGTCCGGCGAGAAGACACACTCTTGTCTTACAACCTTTCTATTTTTGCATATCTGCTGAACTTATTTTCTATCCGTATGCAGACAATTTTCTGTCAGTATAGATTCTGGATTATCTTTCTCAAATATGTTAAGGTTGCTGAGCAGTTCTTACTGATATTGCCTCAATATTCCTCTTTTCCCATACAATGTAATTTGGAGGGGGAGAAATCTTGACTAATGAAGCAAACACGACGCCAACAATCTTCAGCCCCGGAGAAGTGGTTTCTGTTCCATTTTTTATTTCCTTGATATCTCTTCATTATCTTACTTAATCAAAATTAAACTGTAATTACAAACGTTATAATCCCGAGGCAAGAGATTTACAATAAACACTGATTTACCGTCTGTGTGGAACCGGCATATAAAATGTCTTCAATCGTTGGGTTGCTTATCTCACGCAAAGAAAACAACTAATATGCCAGGACTGAAACATGAAAATAAATTGCTTATACTCATAAGACATTACTTGTATCTCTAAGACATATCATAAGACATTACTTGTATCTCTAAGACATATCATAAGACATTACTTGTATCACTAAGACATATCATAATACATTACTTGTATCTCTAAGACATATCATAAGACATTACAGGTATCTCTAAGACATAACATAAGACATTACTTGTATCACTAAGACATATCATAAGACATTACTTGTATCTCTAAAGCTGAGAAAATTAAAAAAGCTGGATGCAAACTTCGTGAAACTTGGAGTAAGGATAAGATAAGTGAATATTTAATTAAAGACACAGACACACAAACACACACACACACACACACATATATATATATATATATATATATATATATATATATATATATATATATATATATACATACATATATATATATATACATATAAAGAGAGAGAGATAGAGAGAGAGGGGGGAAATGCTGATACCGCTAGACGAGTGTAAACAATGATTACATAAGGTTAGTATATATATATATATATATATATATGTGTGTGTGTGTGTGTGTGTGTGTGTGTGTGTATGTGTGTGTGTGAGAGTGCCTGTGTGTTTGTGTGTGTATCTTTGTGCCTTTTTTTCATTTGTTCCTTTGGTCATTTTTGGGAAAGTCTCTCACTATCTCTCTATCAATCTCTCCCTCTCTGGCTATCTATCTGTATATACATACATGGTGCGATGGGTAAATTACCGCCATTTTACATTTTTAATTTTGCTCATTCAATTTATTTGTTTTTGTCGACTGCCTAGTATAGTAGGGTCAGTTGGGCACCTTCTGTGAGAAAAAGAGCACCATGACGAAATTCACTCCCCGAGAAATTTGGAAACGGCATGCTATACTTCCAGGCCTGACGATTGCATATAGCATGAAACAGACTGTCGCCTCTAAGTGTTGACTTCTATGTTCACTTTTATATTTATATATGTATATATATATATTCAGTACGAATACGGTGTCGGTTAACCGTGTTCGAATCCCGGATGGTATTCATCTGGAAATAATTCCCTTGAGAAAAGTATGAATCCATATTTCTGCACCTTGCCATGATTGTTGTCAAGAAATAGAACAGATTCATGAATTATATTATTGTCTTATTAACACCAACAAAATATTACATCTCTCGTTAACTTTGACAGAGAGTTAAGTAAATATCTATCTATCTATCTATCTATCTATCTATCTATCTATCTATCTATCTGTGAAGAAAGGGGATGGATTTTTCATTTATCAATCCGACTAACGTTTATTACGTAAACGCTATATTTAGTAGATACCCGTATTTGAGTAGACGCTTCGTTTAATAAATATACGGAGCGTCTACTCAAATACGAGTACCCACGAAAAATAATTTTTAAATAATAAAAATCTATCTATCTATCTATCTATCTATCTATCTATCTATCTATCTATCTATCTAAGTCTGTTCAATTCTGTCTATGTCTTTTCATATCTATCTATCTATCTATCTATCTATCTATCTATCTATCTATCTATCTTTTATTTTTCTTCATTATGGCAGTTTTCTTACATTTACAAGAATAATACTGTTATTTTTATTGTAAATTTTGTCAAAATCCAGTAAGTTCCGCATATTTTGACAAAGTTATGTTGTCTGCAGAAGACGTGTCTTCATTTTCTCTTCAATCATTGTTTTGTCTCCACTGATATTTCACATAAGTTTTCTTGAAAAATTCCCCAAGAAATTTCTTCTTGAGTAAACGAAATTTGAATTAATGTACCATATAAATTTTTCCATCGGGTATGTTTTACCGCGAAAAAAAAAATACTGCGTGTTCGGAATTTTAAAAAGCAATCTGCAGAAAAAAAAATACCAATCAGGTTCCAATGAAGATATTGGTAGAATTTGGTAAGGTACTCATTTTTATTTATCTTGCTTAGATTTTATTATTTTTAAGGTGTTCTTTTTTTTCTGTGTTGCTATCGATTATTTACTACCGGAAATCGATATTCTTTTACTCTTTCGATTAATTTACTTTCTGTTTGTGCTGAAAGATATTTTTTTAACGTAGCTGAGTCCGGTACCATGTTACAAATGTCAAGGATTAAAATAACCTCTATCGAGGCCTGGGAAGGTAGATTTTCTACCTTTAAGCCTAATTTTAAATCTAGCCCCCGACCTTGTCTTTTGATTCCACAAGATCAGTTTCCTGAAGTTTTGTATAAATATGAAGTGACTCTTTGTGCTGAATCTAATATTTTTCATTGTCCTAAAAACATACAAACACCATTTTTTTTTCAAATTGTTAAAATACACATGGTGACGGCTTTCTCCTTTTTGAGTATAGTCTTTTTGAGTATCTCATCATTCCACGGTTTTGCCAGTGGGAATAAAAAAATGTAACTTTTAGGCCAAGTTAGGGATTTCTATTCTCTGGAACAAACATTGCAGATGCATTTACTTCCGGAAGACGCAATTACTTCCGGCAGACGCAATTACTTCCGGCAACAAAGACAAAACTATCGTATTTTAATGTGCGACACTCCTTGATGCATATATTTTATAAGTCGTAATATTCGCGAAAATTCTAAGGTCTTCTTATTTTAATGTTCGAATGAATGTTAATCCTTAATTCACTTGAGAAAGAGCGTTTATAGTAATGAGAAATATATATTTAAAAATGTAAAAGACAATAAAGAAAACTATAATATTAGCCAACGCGTTTCGTCCAATGCGTACTTTTTCAAGGCAACATCGAAATGGATTTATTAAAACAAAGTAACTATTAATAACAAAACCAAAATATCCTTAGCAACTGGAAGAATTTTGAAAACGCTATTATATTCATACAGTTAACTGAAAATTACGTCAAGTACCATCACGTGCGGAAATATTGTTTTTATTGTTGTGTTGACGGATTCAACCATTTTCTTTTGACTTCTTGATACAGTTGTGTACATTTGTTTGGGAGAGTAGTAATTCTGCGGCACTCTCAAGGATTTTCCTTCAGAGAGAGTTATTTTCTTTTTTTTTATGTGTGCAGCATTTTTAAAATCAAAATTGTGCTTGAATTTATTTCTATGTATGACTAGTGCATTAGTTAAGTTGTTCTTTGTTTCTTGTCTCTTTTGTGATCATAGATGCGTTTTTTTTTTTAAATTTCTGCTTGTTTCTCCAATATATTGGGAGGAACAGTTTTGGCAATTTATTTTATAAATGCCTGCTTCAGAAATATTATGGGTTTACTCAGATCCTCAAACACTACTAGTAATAATATTTCTGAAGCAAAAGGACTAAACGCGTCGGCTAATATTACAGTTTCCTCATTTTTAAATATTGTCTTTTTCTACAGGTTAACTATGAGAAATTTTTCAAACATATATATATATATATATATATATATATATATATATATATATATATAGGTATCTCGACGAGAACGCTAAGAATCAGCATACCATGATGAAAACATGTTATAAACATAATTAAAACATAATTTCATTATCAAAATCATTATGTTATTATTAAGAGGAAGGAGCAAAGTATTTTTTGATTATTTAATTTTGTACTCTGTTTTAGAACATTTGAAATTTTGATTAAAAAAACTTTTTTCTTGCGCCAGCAGTTGTGCTAACTTTTAGCGTAGCAAAATTAATTTGTAACCATTATTTTTTTAGAGCAGCATTATATAAACCACCATGTTTATAGGCTTTTAAATTCTCAATGGATCGTTTTCCTAAGGCTATCTACTTTTATTTTAGCAGAATTCTCAACTATCATTAACCCATTGTCCCTATATAAACCAATCCTTTACATTATTCGAGCTATTGTTTTCATCCTTGTTGCCATATTTATCACAACGTTTCGGCCGTTGTACGCTCCGGCTTTCTTCAGGTGGTTGGAATGTCGAACTGTATCCTTTATTTTGCTCACTGGGGTAGACTGTTCTAGTTCCACGTGCCATGTCTGATGTATGTCAGTTTTCACTTATTTCATGTTAATTCACCTCTCCAAGTTCTCCACCGCCTTAATCAGATATTGAACTCACAACTCTTTAGGTCCTGTCACTGTATGTAAGCAACGCCTTTATCCACTGTGCCATGTGGAGAACTTGGAGAGGTGAATTATTAATTTTTCTCAATCTTAAATGTTATGTAGTATCGGTCCTCCTGCATGAAGAAAACAGCTGAAGCAAGAGAAATGCGATGCTACAGAAGGATGTCACGTGATTCTGCAGCTGGGAGATCAAAGTCCCTTGGTGTGAAATTTAGTGCAAAATAAATTCTGACATAACACTAAACAGAAAACCTAAATTAGCTACTGTAAAGAGTTAACATTTCAGAAAATTTTGAAAAAAATTACGAGGCAATGAAAACTTTTTTCTCGATACAAAAGTCAATCATTTGAGCTCTATTTCTAGAATGATTCATGGCGTTACAGACATTGCTTTTAGAAATTTTGAATCTTTACCAGTCTGGATTGCTTAGGGAGAAACGGCTTTATGCCTTTCGCAATGTTATAAGTGGAAATATCATCCAATACAAGGCCAAAGAAAACCACAAGGTAATATTATCCGTTTTTTTCATAAGGATTCATTCGACATTCATTAACTGACCAGCTGGTTTTTCTATTAAAATAATTTTTCAGAAAAATAGATTGCTTGCGTTGCCAAACTATTATTGGTATTTCCCGTAATGATAGAATCTCCTTTTACTTGAAGTAGTGTGGAACACCAACATTCTGATTATGTCATTGTTTTCTCTTCGAGTTACATGTGATATCCATTTTAGTTGTTGATACTGTTGAAAGTCCTCAAGTCATGTGGTTTCTGTTATTTGGCACATTTCATTGTGATTCTGTAGCACCAGACCACGAGGAGAAGGATGGTCATTCCTAAAACTTACAGAATAATGGTTGCTCAATTCTGCTAGGAGAGGTGAAATAGGGAAAAAACCTGTGCGTAGATTAATATTTAGATAATATTCAATGACAGTACTCTCGAGAATTTTCTAGTTAACGCAAGAGGATGGAGGGGAAAGTGAAGATTGAGGATAAAAATGATTGAATATAGACTTGTAGCATTTGTAGAAGCAAACTATCAAAACAAGAATTTGACAGTGCATCGCCGATTTCATTGTCAGTGCTTTTAACTTCCGATGTCGTTCACATAGAATTATGATTGGAATCAGAAAAATAACGTGGAAAATTTCGGATTATGGAGAGTGGTTAGTTGATTTTGGTTAGCTGTATATCAATCACCGTGGTTATTTAATGCCTAAATCTAAATTTGAACGCAATATTATGGCCTCAAATATATTTTGAACGCAATTCTATGCCTTCAGCTACAGATAAAATGCATTGTTGGTCATTTTGCTTTCAAAATGCATTGTTGGTCATTTTGCTTTCAAAATGCATTGTTGGTCATTTTGCTTTATATTGTTGTTTTTTTATATATAAATATATTGCTGGTATTTTTACAATAAAAATCTATTTTTATACATTCATAATGTTTTGTTTAGGTGTTCACTATATGCCCATAGCTGGGACCCTAACAGGGGCTACCACACCGGATCAGGGTGAACCTGGGAACAACAGGAATTAAGAGGTGGTTCCATACTCCTCAAAACCTCTAATCTCTCGATCAGAGGCCTTGCTGACGGATGTAGTTTATCGTCATGCCCAGGACTGGGAATATGGAGAAATGAGGTCATGAAAATCTGATGATTATACAAAGCTGATTCAAACTTGAGATATCTTAGAAGAGTCTCCAAAGTTTATAAACTTTTTATTGTATGGACAATCAAGCAACTGTTATGATTTCTTAACAAACTTTAAAAAAAAAAAATAGAAGCGAAGAGGAATAATTACAGCAGATAAAGGGGAAAATCAATTTTAGACAAAACAGTCATTGATGATGAACACTAGGATCTCTTTAACACCCCCGAAAGTAATTTATGAGTTACGTGTGAGGTTTACATTGCCACTTCAGCAGGGAAGCTGCTAAAGTGATCCAGAAATTTTGACTATATTCAGGTAAACTCTTGACTTAAATGAAATCCAATGCAGGTAGTGATTTTCTAAGCATATATATATATATATATATATATATATGTTTGTGTATGTGTGTGTGTGTGTGTGTGGAGAGAGAGAGAATGAGAAACAGGGACAGAGAGAGAAAGAGAGTTACTGTTATAAAGAAAATGAGACGCTGTGTAGAGCCCACTTTTAAACGATCGACAAATGATCTCTCTTCGGTTCTTAGCAATATTCTCCATATATGAAAGGCAGAGAGAGAGAGAGAGAGAGAGAGAATTTGAGGGAGAGAGAGAGAGAGAGAGAAAGAGTGCGATAAAGAAGACAGTGTATGTATGTGAGTGTGAGTGCCTATGTATCCGCAGACATATACCAGAAAGACGAGGAAGAATTAATTGAAAATGGATTTTGAGCATGAGCAAAAAAAAAAATAAAAATAAAAAAATAAATAAATAAAATAAAATAAAAAAAATGTTAAAACCTATCATTTATAAGACATTACGAGAAAAACGATCGGACCATTTAAAAAGAAACCAACCAACAAAACTGTAATTATTTTTTCGTTCGAAATTGGAAGTCAAAATCTTCAAGAACTTGAGAAAAAAAATGCCGTAGATTCGCAAGGAAATGCTGGCAAGAAAAACCAATATAAATGTGATATCTTGAACAACTGCGAATCGTTCTATTTGGCATTCAATCACATTTGCACACACACACACACACACAAACACACACACACACACACACACACACACACACACACACACTCCTTTCTGCCTTCCATCAGCATAGCTGATGCTAACCTCCAAGATATAAACTTGTTGCGGTTTCTCAGGCTAAACTCAGCTGACATGAAGTGTGAAAACTATATTGAATCAATTGTTAGGGTAGCTGTTAAAAAATTTGAAATACTGTGTCGTTCTAGAGAATTTTTCTCTCTAGAATCTATCTTAGATATCTATATGTCTACCATTCATCCATGCTTATAATATTGTCGCCAGATATAGTCTGGTGCTCCTGCTATATATCCAGAGATCTTTGATAAAATCTAAAGAAGAATCAGCTGTATTATTGGTCCGGATCTGACGGCTCGGTTTCAGTGACTTTCCCACCTCCGTAAAGTTGCTTCCCTGTGCTTTTTTAAAAATACTTTCATGGCGATTTTTCGGATGAGCTTTTTGCTATCGTCTCTAAATTTTATGAATTTAAGCGCAGTACTGGACTGGTGACGATATCTCACCAATTTAGTGTTGACTTGGCTAGATATAACCGTAAATTCTATGCTAAAAGTTTATTTTCTTGCACTTAAATGTGATGTCAGTTTCTATCGACTGTCCTCCTGATTACTCTCCTTTTCTCGCTCCTTAATAATATTTCTGTTTTCGAATTCTTCCGTACTCAGTAACCTCTTGTGTCGTAACGTTTTTACTGTCTTGTTTGGGCTGAAGTCGATTAAAAAATGTATGCATGTAATGTAAATAGGTAGGTAAGTAGGTATGCATGATACTATTTTGAAAGGCAAACTACAAGCGAGCTGTGTGGGCATTATCGTGGTAGAGCTTTACTTTCGCCAGTGGTTAAAATCTTAATGGATATTTCACCTGTTTCAGCTGAATACTCACATAGTGTATACGATACTGCCAGAGTCACAATGTACCTTTCGGCGTACCATAGGAACGACGGATATGATTTTCACAGCACGACAAATCCAAGAGATGTCGTATGAACAATATCAAGTCATTTTTCATTTCTTCGCACATCATATCAAAGCTTTTGAAAATGTAAATAGAAAACGTATGTAGAAGATATTGAGATGTTTATGCTGTACTGACCATTACGTAAATATCAATCAGTTATTTTATGATGACATAGAGATATATCTGTTAACCTTCAGTGTTTACTTTCAGACCAATCAAGGTACGAAATAGTGTCAAGCATTTCACCCCCAAGAAATCCAATAATGCCTCTAATATGCAAGGGATTATTGGAAATGAAAGAGGGTGAAATGTGAAAATTTTAGTGAGGAGAATGGACAATAAAAGAACGGGTTTCAGGTCGGGGTTGCATTTAAATTTTTTGAATAATGTAAATTCTCTATATTTCTGTTCTTATCAATGGTTTAAGGGCCTTGATCAACGTATATACATTCGAAATCATACAACTGGCAAACTATTTAACATCTGACGATTTACTGCTACATTCCAAACTCTTGTCCGAGACCTGTGTGTCGATGACTCTGAGATGATGGATAAACTTTCTCGTTCCTGCAAAGGTTTCGACCTTAATATTAACCTGGTCATGTTCCAACTTGCTCCGGTTTCAAATTATATCGTACGATCAATATTTGTAGATGGCCATGTGAAGAAGACAACTGATGGTTTTGCAGACCTAAAAGATCGATTTTGGTCGCAAATAGTATTTCAGGAGTACACAAAGATGACAGTTTACAGGGCCTGTGTACTGACGTGCCATTTGTACATCTTGGAGTGTACCGCAGATATTTAAACACCCGGAAGAGATTCCACCAACGATGTTTAAGATCGATTATTAATGTCCTTTGAATATCCTACACTCCAGATACCGTGGTGCTCGAAAAGGCCAGCGCAATCAGTATCGAAGCGCACCTTCATCGCCTCTGGATTCGCTAGGAAGATTTTGTCATTCTCCTTGAAGACAGCAAAATATTAAAGCAAATGCGCTGTAGCGAGCTGCTCTACAGTAGTCGATCACAGAATAAGCAAAGGGGCGCTTCAGGGACTGTTTAAATGAGTTTCTTCCAGCCTGCCATATAGAAAAGCCTGAGTAGGAACCTACTGCTTTTAATCGAAATAAGTGGGGGTCCACAACTCATGAAAGGGCTAATATCTTCAAACAACATGCAATACCAAATGGGAAAAGAGCGATCCAGTAATTTACATGTGATGCATGTAGCAGACTATGTCTCTCCAATGCAGGTTTCGTTAGCCACAAGAAGTGTTATATGGGTAGACATTTCACAAACTACAATCAGTATTACGCTGACGATAACATAAAACATGTGTCAGTAATACCGCGGAAACCGCCCCGGTCTAAGCCATCACATGAAAACGAGTTATCCTATACAAAACGATTTAGTTTGTCACAGCTGTAATAAGCATTGCAAAATTACTTGTTGTCTTCAAAAGCCAATGTCGTTTTCACAAGAAGCCAAATCATTAATCAAACTTGTCAGCAAAATCATACTCGTTTAACTAGTCGATAGCCATCAGTGATATATGTGGCGGACGTATGTATCTATGTATGCGCAGAGACTTCTGTATGTATATATTTATATTTTTCAAATTAATAACTAATGCAGCTTAATTAATATCGTAAAATAGTCATTCGAAGAATAAATCAATAAAGTTAATGTAATGGCGAATTCACTTCGGTAACAGATTAAGAAGGTATTAACTTACTGACCACTCGTCGAACGAAACGGTCCGTGTTTTTATTAGGTTGGTGCAAAAATAATGACGTTTTCTAATATATGTTAATATGTGAGAAAACGTCATTATTTTTGCACCAACCTAATATTAATTGTACAATAGCTTAGATGTTCGATCCATATTATTCGCAAGTAATTTCGCTGAAAGCATTCACCATCTTCAGGCAGAGACATTATTTTTACCTCAATTTTGGGTAATTTCGGATGTAAATGAATGTCATACTTGTTGAAATATGTTTTATTAAAAAGTGTGTTGTTAATAACAGTAAGAATATTTTTGAACGTGCAGAAATTCGACGCTATATTTTTGAATATTGTAGTAATATAGGCCTCCGTTGGTCAGGGTTTATCATTGATAGCATCCAAGTTGTCTGTTTAGCTGGGGCATCGAAGTCTGTGACTGTAGAGGCCGTTGCGAGAATGACAACTCTGTTTGTTGCAGAGGTCACATTTCTTTTCTGTCTCTGGTCTGTTGGAGCTGTCACTTTGCTTTCTGCGGGGCCACCTTTCCGTGGCGACTTGTGTCAGCTTCTCCTTCCCTGACTTGAAGTGTTTGGTCAGGGTTCCTCTCCATTCGGATTGTATCGCTGCCAGGCTCTCCCAAGTTGATGTCCACAGATTTCATGTCGCGTCTCACTGCATCGCGGTAACGCAGCTGTGGCCGCCCGGCGGGTCGCCACCCAGCAGCCTCCTTACCAGAGGTCTTTGGGGGTGCGGCCGTCTTGCATGCGATGGACGTGGCCCAGCCAACGGAGTCTGTGCTGTCTGAGCAGTGTGAACATGCTGGGTAAACCTGCTCGAGATAGCACCTCAATGTTGGGCACGCTATTCTCAGAATGCGGCGGATGCTTCTCATGCGAAAGGTGTTTAGACGCCTTTCTTGACTGGCCTACGTGGTCCAAGACTCGCTGCCATATATCAGTGTGCTGATAACGCAGGCATTGAACGCTGCCATCTTGAACTTCACCGACAGCTTGGGATTGGTCCCCGTTTTGTCAGACGTGCAAGTATTGTGGCTAGTTTCCCGATTCTCTTGTCAATCTCTATAGTAATGTAGTAATTAAAAATTTCTCTTAGTGTAAGTGTTCTTTCCGTTGACGTGACATGGACTATTGGTCCAATAATTAGAGCAATGTCATAGAAGATTTATGAAATTTTTAACCGCAGTTCGAAGATATTTTCAAATTTATAAATAATGCAGCTTAATTAATATCGTAAAATAGTCATTGAAAGAATAAATCAATAAAGTTAATGTAATGGCGAATTCACTTCGCTGACTGATTAAGAAGACATTTACTTGTCACTATTTATATATATATATGTATCATATTTACATGGATGTAGACGCCTTTCTTGCCTGGCGTACGTGGTCCAAGCCTCGCTGCCATATAGCAATTTGCTGATAACGCAGGCACTGAACACTGCCATCTTGAACTTCACCGACAGCTTGGGATTGGTCCCCGTTTTGTCAGACGTGCAAGTATTGTGGCTAGTTTCCGCGATTAAAACACTGGATATCTTCTTGTTTATGATACTGTATCCCCTTAAGACGTAGGCGATCATGGCTCTCCACAATTTCCTGTCTTCGTAGCACTTAATAAATATTGTATTGTCGCTATTTCTCCTAAAACCTGTTCCGCCATCCGTTTACTCAAGCTCAACAAATATGTTATGCGCTGCTTTCATAAATCTGTCTTGTGAGCATCAGATTTTCCAAGCAATCTTTCTTCAATATGAGCCACAGAAATTTCAACTGTCGCTTCCTGATGTTAAGTATAAGTTTCCTTTTTTGTTTGCATTTTCTTTCAAACTTTGCCGTTGCTCACAGGTCCAGTCCATGGTATCCTCAGCATCCTTCTGTAAAACCACGTGTCTGTTGCATTAAGTCTCTTCTTTATCTTTGAGAAGATTGCGCAGCATTCCCAGCCAAATAGGAGGATAGATAGCAAGGTATCAGATCAGCACTCTTTTCTTCGTTTCTAACAAAGTTTTCCGTCTCTTTATATACTGCTTAGCTTCGGGAATACATCTTGGCTATCGCAATGGGTTTTTGCATTTCCGCTTCGGACTTTCCGTCTTCTGTTCGAACACTTCCCAGATATTTAAATTTTTATGCTTGTTTGATTTTGGCATCTCCGATTGATAATTTGCATTTTAGGATCATCTTTTGGTAACAGCCATGCTTTCTGTCTTCTTTCAGTTTATGTTTAGTCATTTCTTCTCGCTTTCCTTCATTATCTTCTGTAGGAACTTTAGCATTTTTCTTTCTGTGTCTGTTATCAACACTATGTCATCTGCATGTATTACTTTGTTCGGAACGTAGATGGCAGTAATGAATTCTGGTAAGACATTTAATTCTTACGGAATTGCTGTATAGTCTGAATAAGTCCGGTGAGAAGACACACCCTTGTCTTAAGCCCCTTTCTATTGTTTTATATCTGCTGAACTTATTTTCTATCTGTATGCAGGAGGTTTGCTGCCAGTATATCTTCTAGATTATTTTAATATCCTTCCCGAATATGTCAAGGGTGTTGAACAGTTTATCGAACGATTTAAAGTAAACTATAAAACAAACCTTCTTCATTTGCATTGGTTATTCTGATGAAATCCTGAGCATGGGCCCTAAACCTTTGGTAAGGTATCCTTCTATTAGGTTTGTGCAAAAATAATGTCGTTTTTTGACGTACAACTTCAAAAGATCATAACTCCTTTCATAATAAACTTTATTAATCGAAATAAGAACCATTAGAATCGACACATTTTTGCCAACGAGAAACAAGTTTATTTATCCCATTAGCATAGAAATCCGGAGTTCTGGAAGCGATGAAGTCATTGAAGGCCGATTCGGCATCATCTCGGCTTTTGAAGCATTTTTCGCGCAGGAAGTTGTCGAGATGCTTGAAAAAGTGATAATCGGTGGGCGAGAGGTCCGGTGAATATGGCGGATGAGGCAATGTCTCGTAGCCAAATTCATTCAGCTTCTGCAGGGTCAGTTGAGCAACATGCGGGCGAGCGTTGTCATGGAGGAGAATTGGTCCCTTCATATAGACCAATCTCGGGCACATACGTTGGAGCTTTTCGTGCATTTCGTCAATTTGTCGGCAGTACTTCTCCGCCGTCTCGTTTCGCCCGGATTCAAGAAGCTGTGATGGATGAGGCCGGCCGCAGACCACCAAACAGTCACCATAACCTTTTTTTGGTGCAATTTCGGCTTCGGGAAGTGTTGTGGAGCTTCTCCGGCATCCAATCACTGTGCCGAACGTCGCCGGTTGTCGTAGAGGAGCCACTTCTCATCACACGTCACAATCCGCTCGAGAAATGGGTCGTTTTTGTTGCGCAGAAGGAGCGTAGAAGACACCTCAAAACGACGATTTTTTTGATTATCGTTCAATTCATGCGGCACCCATTTATCCAACATTTTTGACTTCCTTATTTGCTTTAAATGGCGAACAACTGTTGAGTGGTCGACCTCCAGTTCAACAGCAACTTCTCGTGTGGTTTTGCGAGGATCGTCTTCAATTAAGGCTTTCAAATGTTCGTTATCAACCGCAGTCGGCCGGCCGCGACCGTTTTCATCTTCGAGGCTCTCGTCACCATTGCGTAATTTCTTGAACCACCGTTGTGCCACACGTTCGTTAGTGGTTCCTGGGCCAAACGCATCATTGATATCACGAGCTGTCTCGGCAGCTTTTCGGCCTAGTTTGAACTGGAACAAGAAAATCGCGCGGATTTGAATTTTGTCCATGCTGTTGAAAAGCCTGCAAAAAATGAATGAAGAGATTGAGAACGGTAACAAATAACACGATTCGATTCTTTTTTTCATATTGTCCTTTAACAGATTTTAGTTACGTGCACACACACACACATACACACACACACACACACACACACACATATATATATATATATATATATATATATATTGAGATCACTAGAATTCATTAAGTACGTTTTGTTGAATTTTACCCCTGAGGTCAATTTGTTTATATTTTTATAATATTTCTTCAATGTTCGCATAAGTTCTTGTCATCAAAAAAAAAAAAAAAAAAATAAAATAAAAAAAAACCCCAAAACAAAAAAAACCCCAAAAAACAAAAAACAAACAAAAAAGATAAACTGTTCAAATTTTATGTTTTATTCTCTTTTTGTTCAAGAAATTTCGGTTCTCCGTGTTTTATCAAGAACTGCAAGTTGTCAGTATTTACATTATTCGGACTATTGTCCGCATCTTTGTCGCCATATTTATCACAACGTTTCGGACGTTGTACGCCCCGGCCTTGTCCTCAAGGACACATGGCACAGTGGATAAAGGCGTTGGTTAGATCCAGTGACAGAACCCAAAGAGTGTGAGTTCAATACCCGGTTAAGGCAGTGGAGAACTTTCAGAGGGAAATTAGCAAGAGATAACTGATAACTGACATCCATCAAACATGGCACGTGGAATTGGAACAATCTACCCCAGTGAGCGAAATATAGACAGACTCTGGAAGTTGTCAGTATGATACATAAGATTTTTTTCGGCAACATTTTATCATTTCTTGCAGCACTCCAATTCAAATTTAATTAAAATATACGCGTATCCGAGAAGTTCCAACATGTCTCAAACGTATCCTCTGCAGTTGATGTGTTTTACATATGACGTCACTTATTCTTTTTCTACATGTGCCACGTAGGACGTAGACAATCATGGCTCTTCACAACTTCCTACTCTTCGTAGCTTTTTAGGAATAATTGTCTTTTTTACATTTTCCCTGTGGTATATTTATGATATTCGCTGTTTTCCTCTCTCCCTCTCGACTTCAATAATTCTTGTGAGTAATATATTCTCCAAGCCTTCTTTTTTCATTATTTATTCAAGAAAATTCAAATATCTCTTTCTGATTTTATGTATGCGTATCCTTTTTGTTTTCATCTTCTTTAAAACTTCCTCGTTGTTTACATGCTCTGTCTATAGTTTTCTCAGCATCCTTCTGTTAAGGAGCCCATTTCTACAGTTTTCTCAGCATCCTTCTGTTAAGGAGCCCATTTCTACAGTTTTCTCAGCATCCTTCTGTTAAGGAGCCCATTTCTACAGTTTTCTCGGCATCCTTCTGTTAAGGAGCCCATTTCTACAGTTTTCTCAGCATCCTTCTGTTAAGGAGCCCATTTCTACAGTTTTCTCAGCATCCTTCTGTTAAGGAGCCCATTTCTACAGTTTTCTCAGCGTTCTTCTGTTAAGAACCACATCTCTGTTGAATCAATTCTTCCCTTCATCTGTGAAGAAATTGTCCAGAATTCATCTCCATATAGGAGGGTCGATATTACATAGTTGTTCGACATTTTTCTTTGTTTCTAGTGAATTTTTTTCCCTTTTCTTAATACTTGGTTTTCATTCTGGAAGGCATATTACCGTTACATTTACTGCCGTTTATTAAAACACTTCCTAGATATTTGGACATCTATACTTGTTTTATTTTGAGATAACTAATTCATAGCACGCATTTTTTCTGTTGACAACAAATTTAAATTCTATCTTCTTAAAATTGATAGTCAGTCCTTTCTTCACCCTCTCGTTTAGTACATTTTCGCCGGGTCCTATAGTTTTTTTCTGTCCGTCATCAATGCAGCTACGTATCAAATATTTATAAGATACAACCCACCTATAATAAGTCTTGGCATTATGATGTCCCTCATACGATACATTTTTTTAAACTAAATTTGAATTATAGCACGCGCATGCGTGCGTGTGTACAGATGTATTCTATACATTTCTTTTATATTCCGTGTTCCTTCAGAAAATGGGCTCTCATGGCTATCCACAATTTCTTGTTCTTTGTAGCTGTTAGTAAATTTTGAATTTTTATTATCTCTCTTAAACCCTGTTCTGCCTCAGGCTCGTTGGGTGGGTTATGCTCTGTTTTCACCTGTCCTTTTTGCTGTCAATATGTCATATTAGTCTCAAAATTATGCGCCTTAGAAATTTCATCTGAACTTACGTATAATATCCTTTCTGTTTACATTTTCTCAAAACCTTCGTCGTTGCTCACATGTTCAGTCCATGGCATTCTTAACATCTTTCTGTAGAGCCACACTTTTATTGCTTTGTGAAGAGATTGTCCAGTAGTCACTGCCGCATGCCAGGAGGACACACATTACGTAACAGTTCAGTAAACTTTTCTTTGTTTCTAACGGCATTTTCCTGCTTCTTCATACTTTGCTTAGTTTTGGTAGGCATCTTTTGCTATCCCAATACGCCTTCGGATTCCTATGTCACACATTCCGTCCTCTTTTAAAACACTTTCCAGATACTGAAATTTGCTTGATTGTGGTATCCCCGATTAGCAAGTAGCATATCTATTTTTAAATGCTCTATTTTATTTTGCCAATAATAGAAAAAGATATGCGCACAAGGGCCGCAAAAATCATGTAATTTTAAATAAATTTAAATGTTGCAGGATATTTTTTAGATGGAAGAACACTCGAAGCAGGTCGAAGAGAGCAACGTTTGCTCTAATTGTCAATTATCTCTTTATAATAAGTCTCATTAATAACTTGCATTTGTTTATAATAAGTTTAAATTGAATTTTAATTCGTAATAAAGAATTATAATTTTGCACAATTTCATGTTTTTGACATTGAATTTAATGCTTTCAACCTATTTTACGAGGTTTGAAAAACTCTAAGTAACGTACTAATCTGTTTTAGACAAATTATGAAATAAGTAGCTATGTAATCGTTCTAAGTAACGTGGTTAATAAAAATAATTGCATTCAAATAATGTCTTCTAACCTTAACTTTGTTCAAAACCCAAAGATTGAGAAAAGCTTTCCTACAAAAAAAAAAAAAAAAAAATAATCCTTCAAAATCTGGACTTCCCCACTTATTTAATCGACGATATAAACGTTTTAAGGATATATTATGCGATTTAAATTTGGCATATTTGCCATGAAAGTATCTTCTTTTCCATGAATTAAAGCTATCAGCTTATCTATCATCTGCGGGTTATCGACAAGTCATCATTGAGAGGATGAAGCATTTTCCCAATTTAAAATAATTCAAATATTTTTAAAAGACTGACTCACTGACAAAGACACTTCACGAATTTACTATTCCTGCATACCTTTCATTGTATGATAGAAGCTCCATCGCCTATGAATGAAGGATGATTATTTTGTCAGCAGAACAGCCAGGGAAGCTTGGAGTAACTGTTAGTTTTGGTCAGGTAGCCTCATTTAATTCCTACACAGTATTTTTAGTTGGAACAAATAAATTAGTATTAAGTGTTATCCTGTCTCCTCTTGGATAATTACATCGTGACCAAATACATTAATGAAATATGGCAAACATTGGCCACAACTTCACGAAACTAGCTAGACATAGCGGCTAAACGGTAATTGAATCGAACAGTGACAGAACAGAGAACAAGGCAACTCATGCAGAGCAATACGCTAATCTTCTGCAAAGAAATTGATTGTGATGATGATTTGTAGATGAAGCAAATTGGTGTAACTGAATTAGGAATTATTGAATTGCCCAAATTGATGCTAATATTGTATTTGATGTCATCAGTCGCCAGCTGTCCGGAGCAGAATATTAATAAAGGTAAAACAACAAAGGAATAGTGGTCCTCGTTCCGCTATCTCTGGCAATATTTCGACTTGCTCTCCTTTAATCACTAAATATTACTAATAAAAACGTTAACTCCGCTTGTTGCAGACTGCGCATCAATATCAGATAGTATTCTCATGTTAATTTTATAAGCCTACTCTACCATGATGGCTCATGGCATGTTGGAAGAGAGCGTTTAAAGATTATTTTTTTTTAGTTTAGAGATTTTCCTGCAGTAGGTTGTCAATTATTTCTGAGATAGAATAGTTGACGACCAAGTGATAGAATCCAGTATATCTTGCTATTCAACCCACAGCTGGAAGGAGAAGGGTCGAATTCATATACCAGGGTATTTGCGCGTAAATGAATGTAATGAACCCGACTGGAATTCGAACTCGACTCTCCGAACTCTGATTCTGTGACGATATCCATTACACCACAACGTATATCCATCTTTTAATACTGCTCACTTATCGCGAGCCTTGTTCCTTAGTCGACCCATGGAACTGAACTCACAATTACTATGCTATCAAATTCATGGGCTCCACGTTAATCGTCTAGGGTATTATAACGTAGGTTCAACCGTGAATCTAAAATGGAAGCCCTTAACCTATTATTATTCTTGCCTGTCCGCTGTGTTTGCTGCTTCTGTCTTGATGTGACGCTTGACTATCTTTGCTTGGCATTTTCTTATTGTTGCTTCTACTGCTGAAGACTTTCTTGTCAAGCTTGATTCTCTTCATCGCCGTCGTTTGTCTTTATTTATACGTTCGTATAACATTTATTTCTAGACCCGATCTACTGACACAGACAGCGGACCGAGAACAATCTACTGTAGATTAAATTAAGCGTGTTGTTGGAAATTCCCTTAGTTGTACCCGAATCGAAAAGAACGCTAGTGGGCACAACGTCTAAACCGTTGGGGGGTAATAACAAAAAAGATAAAACATTTATACATTGGCCCGATATAAATAATATAAGTAAACGTAATACGTCATCCAAGAAAGTTAGAGAGGAACAGCGATTCATTTATGTTTTTGTTTCGTGGGCTCCAGAAGAGTTAATGAACATAGGCGGTAAATGGGATTACTCGACGTGTATTACCGTTTATTTATCTACAGTGACGCCATATCACTTTATGACCAGAATATCGTCAACAGAGCAACGGCAACTTTAACCTAGCAGCCAAATCTCAATAAAAGAATGATGCTTATTCGTTTCTTTCATGTTGCTGTATATTAAATCTGGCAATCGATTTAATCATAACAAATTAGCTGACATCGAGAATATTGAATTGGTTGGTGGGTTTCCAAATATCTTGAGGCACATGCTGCACTTTGGTACTTCATGTCATTTCATATTAGAAGAGATACTGTCGGTGATTATCTCCTTTTCAAATGAGATGTGTTTCTGTTTCATTCAAATAAGAATCAATGATTTGTTTGCGCTAAGCCGTCTGCCAGCCAAACTGGTGTATCATGGGCAGGTTTCTTTTGAAGAAATATGACAATGAGACAAGTAGGGAGAGATTGGTTCATGACTTTCTGTAATGGTATTATTGCTAAGCTGACACAAATAACTTCAGCTGAATTTCCTATTTGGTTCACCGATTACTGTGTACTCCATAACGGAAACTACATCCGGTAGCAAGGTCTCTGATTGGTTGGTTTTGAGGAACGTGGAACCGCTTAATAATTGCTATTGTGCCCAGGTCTACCCTGATCCTGGATGATAAAGGTCCTAACGATGGGCAAATAGTGAATGTCCCCAAACTTGGATCAAAACATTACGAAAGGATAAAAATACATTTTTGTAGCTGTTGATATGTCGTTAAACAAAAAATGAAAATAAAGGAACTGCTAATGGGACATGCGATCTATTTTATAGGCTTTTCATATTCAGAGGATTACTTGTTTTGTTCGATGCAACGATTCTTGTCCGATGAAGTGATTCCAAAGTGTTAAAGATATCGAAAAATTCCTTAAACCGAAACTTAAAATGTCCTTTTACGTCATAGAAAAAGCAAGGAAAATGTACCGGAGAATAAATAATGATATAATGACGAAAGAATAAATCCTATCAGAAAATGCTAGAAACCAGCAATGGTCATTACTCTGCTAGAAATTCTCTTGCACAGTAGACTTTTTCAAATTTTATGATGTAGTGTTTTTCTCCAAACAGACATTAATTTACCAATGTTATTAAAGTTTCAGCATATATTTATATACTTGCTTAAAAGCCACCCTCCTATCGGACGGCATTTAAGCTTCCACCAGCGGAGGTCTCTTGATTAGGCCTTCCATTTGTTCAAGAGTTTGAGAGACCCTTAGTCTTTGCATATTCTCAGCATTGCAAGCTCTCCTGGCTGCCGTTTGATCTGGGTTTTCATTTGCACAGGACTTTCTTTTCCTCGCTGCAGTCTTGTTTCTTTTGATTGCAATTTGGTCTTCTGTTAGAAAAGACTTCTTTTTGCGAGGCATACTGCTGCCGTATGCGATAGGCAACAATAAACTACAGGACTCAAAATTAATCGCAGCATTTAAGTATTGCATTAACATTTAAGCTTACTTTTTAAAAGTTCAACGATAATTCTCCTGCTGCCACTTAATTTAAAGAGAATTCGATGTACGTAGGTCTCTACTTTCCCTACAAACAATAATTTATATTTCATACGTGACTTTTGCTGGATTTCGCAATTAATTTCAGTTATTTCCAAATTTATTTCCAAGTTAAAAAAAATTGTTATCGTGCAAAAAACGCCAATAATCACGTAAAATATCGACGGAAACAATCACAGTAATGAAAAATTGGGAATCGAAAATTAGCTAATTCTGTCAATAAATTTTTGGATTAATTCCAATCATTTCCTTCTTAATTACCAATCAGTAAATTGCGTAATAAATTCTGATTTTTACAATGCTTTTAATTCTTCGTGTGTTTCGCGTCCAGTGGGATATCATGGCTCTTCGCAGTTTCCTGTCCCAACATCCACACTATAAACTATATACTTAGGGAAAGAACGTCTGGTCTGGTGATTGTAAAGTGAAATTTGAAAGATATATAATAGATATAATCGGAACGTGAAAGTTTTACCAGTATCGATTATTACCTTGTTGTGATGGTAAAGACTTCCAAAACAAAACATTGTGTATATCGCGTGCTTTTCAAACTTAGCAGAATTTTGCAAGTCGTCTTTTGCTTCGTCTCTTCTGGCGAGATGAAATTCTTTCACGTTATTGACTGAAGTTCTTTCGAGATGGGAAAGAAATATTCTTCTAATTTACGCACTGTCGACATCGTAAAACTGGGACATTGCAGACACTGACGTAATGAACAGCACTGGACCAGAGTCAACGTTGCTGCTTGGTATTTCTCTAATTGAATAGAAAAATCGCTGTCATTTTGCTTAGTTTTTCAGGTATACGATGTTTGATTTTATACAAGTAAATAATTAAAATAAAAAAATGAAACAACTAATGTTGGGAAAAGTCACACACACACACACACACATACACACGCGCACGCGCGCGCACACACACACATGTAATTAAAAAAAATATTAAGCCTAGCATGTTCATTATTTTATTATGCATATAAAATATACACAACATGAATTTCAATTTTCTTTTAATTTCATTAAAAAGTTTTATTCTATACTGCAGCTTTATAATATTTGCTAAAGAGTATATATATATATATATATATATATATATATATATATATATATATATAAATGAAGAAATATAGTCTTAAAATGTTCTATATTTATGGTATAAAGTGCTCATTATCAGAGATAGAGCGTATGTAAATATAAAAGTGAACATAGAAGTCAACCAGACGATTGCATCTAGCATGAAACAGACTGTCACTTTTATATATACACACACACACACATATATATATATATATATATATATATATATATATATATATATTTATATATATGGTTACAGAGATCGCTTTTTGACGATGAGACATTGGGTTCGAATCATGACGGATGTTATCGAACTGCAATCCAAACGTGCGAAAAACATTGGAAAGTGCCTGAAAACATACTACGGGTTGACCCAAGACCTGTGAGTGAAATTGGGTAGACGGTACCCTTAATGGACGTCGACAGTTTTGCTAGCACGAAGCCACAAGTTATCTTGACCGAGTGTTTGAATGTGCTGGCCTTGTTCAGATTGTTGATCACGCTAGATAACACGCTCTTTCCCAGAAACTTGCAACTAAGGTCTGCTCAGCATAGGTGAGCTTTGTAGTTGTTGAACAAGCAGAAATGTACCTGAGCAAGTGTCTGTAATAGGGTTTGGCTAGCCACCCTATTAGTCAGGTATCCTCGAATACGGGTAGCCAGCTTTTATTATACCTAATGATATGAAAATACTTAATTACGGTAAGTGATAAAGACATGAACAAAAGAAAAGGAAACTAAATGTGATTGGCTAGAATATGTAGTCAACGCGCATTTAAAAACAATCTAATTTAATTTTAAAAGTTTAAAATTTCAGCGTCCCTCTCCATCCTGCGCATGTCAGATGATGTTTTAAAGTACTAAACGTGGCGCATGAAAATCTTTTTGAACTTAATAATTTTCCTAATTATAATATATATATATAATTATTTATTTATAACATAAATATGTTATAAATTCACTACAAAAATATCCATTTTGTTTCAACAATTCCGGTGTCTTATCAAATGATGATGTTGAATCATCATCACCTGATAAGACACCGGAAGTATTGAAACAAAATGGCTATTTTTGGAGTGATTTTATAACATATTTATATTATAATTTTTAAATAAATAATTATATCTGCTCTACTCTGTATTGAGCACTCTTTTAAGAATAGTAATTTTTGGTTACTGGAATTTATTCCGTATACACCAATTATATACTTGGGTATATATATATATATATATATATATATATATATATATATACGTGTGTATGTGTTTGTGTGTTTGCACTTGATTGCTTGCAGAGGGAGAGACAGACATAGACAAACTGAGAAATTGAATCTAATAGTAAAATGTTGTCGTTTATGAAAATTTTTTGATTCATTAACCTTAAATTTTGACGTTCATGATACTTACAGAGTAGACTTACATTTCTTAAAGTTGAATATATGGTGAAAGCATTTTCATATATATATATATATATATATATATATATATATATATATATGCGTATGTGTAAATATTCATATATATATATATATATATATATATATATATATATATATGTGTGTGTGAGTGTATGTGTGTGTGCGCACGCGCATCTGTGTGTGTAAAGGTAAATCTGGATAAGATTATGATGGAAAGGTAAGTTTATAAGACAGATAAGAGAAGCTTATAAGATCAGCATCAGAGAAGACATTAGTTATTTGACTTAGAGATAGATAGTCATTCTTTACTTTACCAAAGGCCTTAATCCTGAATTTGAACTCAAATCACCGTTAATTAAGCTACGAACGGCCAATGAACGATGAATTAACTTTTATGCTTATGAAAGCGTAGGTTGTCAAAATCTGATTTTAAACGAAATTAATTTTTTAAAAGCAATTTAACCCAAGCAATACGATAAAGACACAAGGGGTTACTGAGACTCAAAGAAACTGAGAAAACGTTGCTGAGGAGAAAGGACAATAATAATAACAGTATTCACGTAGATAGAAGTTCACGTTGCATTTAGTTTTTTGAAGATCGTAGTTGACTGGAAATCAAGGAGTGAGAGAAAAGAAACTATTGGCATAGAACTCACGGTTACATTTAGCAATTTCAACAGTAAAATGATGAGATATAGCTGCCAGTCTAGTCATCTTCTACGTGTTGTGACCTTCTATGGCGTTCCCTGACAACTTATGCCTTGCAGCCGTTAGCAACGCTTGCCGTTTTGCCAAGCCTGCCAAGCCTGCCATTCCTCATTTCGCCAATCATTCGTACAAGCTCATCATATCCACTGCTTTATTTTTGCTCTTTATTATATCCAAGCCGTCCTGCCACTTTATATGTCCAAGAAATTTCAGTTGTCAGTTTCTGACTTTGATTATAAGTGACCATTTTTGCTTCCATATTCCATAGAATCCTCACCATACTTCTATAGAACTACATTTTTGTTACTTACTGTTTTCAACGTAAACCGCGAGGAGGTTGTCTAGCTTTCACTACAATAAAAGATGATTGATATTACATGACAGTTCAGCACTCTTTTCTGTTTCTAACGAATTTTTCCTGTTTCTTAATATTTTACTAAGCTTTTGAAAGCCACTTTCGCTAATGTAAGGCGCCTTCGTATTTTGGTGACGCATTTTCTATTTTCAGTTAAAATAAAAGGTATTTAAAATTCTCTACTTGCTTGATGTTGTCATCTCAAATCCGTAGATCGCATCTTGGAATTTTTATTTTATTAATAATCATTCTGTCTTCTAGTAGATGATGGCTATTCCCTTCTTCTCGCTTACCTTTATTATCCTGTCTATGAGTTCTATACTTTTCTTGCCGTGTCTTCCATCAACACAGTGTTATCTGCGTATCTTAAGACTATACCTACCGATATATGAATCCCAGTAGGGTGTTCAGTTCCCTTTAGACTGACTCACTCTTAAAGTTGAACAAACCTCGTGAGGAGACACATCTTTGTTTTACACACTTTTCTATTTTTGTGCACCTACGCAATTCACTTTCTATCTGTATACAAGCAGAGATAAAAAAAAAATAGTTAAATATTCTTCTCTTGCTGATAGATTTTTTTTACTCCTGTGACAGTGGAGACTTCTGGGGTTATTGCCCCTTTTTCGATGGCGTTCCTTCGGAGGATTGGCGTGATGGCGTCTTGATTAAGAGACGAGCCTCGCGAAACGAAGTGGCTCTTGTAGCGTGTCTCACTGGTGATGGTGCCAAGTATTGCTTTCTCCATCATTGCGGTTTGCAGAGAATAGCAAAAAAAAAATTGTTTATAATTACTTTGTTCAATTTTTTTTTCAATAAATTAAGATAAAGAATTCAAAAAAAATATTATGGATTATGCTATCATTTTCCCCAAATACATCTGGTTTTGCTAAAAGGTCAAATAGATACTTGTGCTATACCTTGTCAAATGCTTTAATGTAATCTATAAAACATAACTGCACACTCTTCAGCATGTGCATTTCGTCTTTCCGGGATAGTTCTGATCATAAATATAGCATTCCTTACTCCAGTGTGCTTGACGAAGATACATTGTTCTTATCCTATTTCAGGTCTGATAATCGTACGTGTCCTACTCATGAGAATTCGGATAATTAGCTTGGTTATGTGGCTCATTAAGTTGATTTACCGATGATGGAGCTTGTATTCATTTGCATCTGGTTTCTTTTGTAGCGTTACGAAGATAGATCTACTATGATCTTCCGGTATTTCGCCTCTGTCTTAACTGTACATAAATTCGTCCAGCTACCAAAGAGAAGAGCTCATCTGAACAATTACTATGTAAATACAGAAAACTCACAGAAAAGCTACGGTACGACGATGGGAATGTTACTGAAACCGATATGCCAGTCCAGAGATAGTTGCAATTTTGTCTCTGTATTATGAAATTAACAACGTCAATTCATTCTTTCTTTCATGTCCCGACTTTAAAAATTGGCGTCACACAATCTTCCTTCTCATCATTTAATCTATTTCACATATTTGCATCTGTTTATTTCCAGAGTTTCTGTCGCACTTTTAAAACTTCCTGGCTTTCAAAAAACTTTTCGATTTGCAGTATATTTGTTTTATTAATTATGTTGGTTTATTTCAGCTACTTTTTTCCTTAATCGCCCACCACCAAGATTATTTCATGTTTTTATTTTTCATTTCAATCATTTCTAAATTTCTGATGTGAATACTGAATATATGTCTCTTTTATCATGTCTAGGAGCACCAGGTCAAGTCAGCTGCCAGATCTTTCCGCAATTAGACATTTTTCTTTTCTTTTTTTTTTAGTTTGGAAAAACAATACTAAACTAATTCATTTATATTATTTCAATAATATTTCAATTCATTCATGATAGTCACGATTTTTTAAATAAGTGTTATATTTTTAACACAAAAACGTTTGTAAAATTAAATTTCTACTTCATTTCTTGCATAATTTTTTTTAAAGAATTTCACCTTCCATCATACCCACTCCAGCGTAAAATTAGCATCACTGTATCTAGATGCTAATTTCATATTCATAGCTTGTAATTTACAAAAAAAGACGAAAAAATATTTGATGATGGAAATATTTCATTTATTCAAATCTTCCACAAAGCATAACCATTTTTTGTTCAGATGTCTGTAAATCACAGACAAGTACAGTTTCTGTACGTTGTATGAATTTAAGGCACGGTGGATTAATGGATAGCGGCTTGTAGTGATCCTGGAGAATAATGTCAGTATGGCCTTCAGTTTGCTCTTTCATACGAAGAAAATACGAGAAAAATAGGTTTAAATGTAGCGTCGCCCATATGTACGATCCAATGATAACGAAAATTGCCCAGTTACTGCGGCCAGATTTTTTTTGTGTGTTGTTTCGGGGCTAGAATCGCTAAATCCAGGCTTGTTTCCTGCTGTGTCATATCTGATTACAAAATATCCCGACAAATTTAAAACGAAATGTTGGTGTGCGTACAGGCAAAATTGCCCAATCCCTGTGAGGATAACCTACGTTTTGGTAGAATATGAAAATGTTCAGCCGAGATGCAAATCCATACAAAGGCTCCCTTCAATTATATCGCTTCACACAAAAAACAAAACATATCAGATCATAATATTAGGTTGGTGCAAAAATAATGTCGTTTTTTCGCATAGTAACATATGTGAGAAAACGACATTATTTTTGCAACAACCTAATAAAAACAAAATTCGACGAGTTTCAGTTCGCAACATAGTCTTGTCAAGAATTGGTAATTTTATCCCAAATTTGGTATCCAATAATTGTGACTAATGTTTGATTAAATTAATCTTTTTAGTTGTCCTTCTTATCCTCGGAGGATATGTTCCAAGACATCCAACAGATAGTAATATATTTTTTACTATAAATAAATAAGATGTTTCTTGTTTGGAGCCTGATAAACAAATCATCACGGAACATAAGTATCGTGGACTTATTATATTTGTCATAACAATAATGAGTGTTCTAGATATCTATTGGCAAATTATTGTGAACATTTCTTTTTACCTCAACATAAGTTACATATTTTTGGCGTATATTTTTACATTAATGGTAAGTCTTAAATAAAATTTCTAAATTTACCTTGCTTAAATTTCCCAAATAATGAAATGTGTTGGCATAAAAGATTTACCTCTTTTAATTTCTTTCATATATATATATATATATATATATATATATATATATATATAAATGATGAAAGTATAGTTCTAGAGGATGCTATATTTATGAGTCAAAGTGTTCGATATCAGGGATAGAGCATATATAAATATGAAAGTTTACATTGAAATCAACACCCTGTGGCGACAGTCTGTTTCATGCTCAGATACAATCAATGGTCTGACGATTGCAATAAGCATGAAATAGACTGTTGCTGCTAGGTGTTGACGTAAATGTTTTATATATATATATATATATATATATATATATATATATATATATATATATATTCTTTCGATGTCTTGTCTAGGAGTTATTGTAGTTTTCCTACATGAATCCATCTTCACAGCATCGTGTTTATTAATGTGATTGATTTCTAAAGTTTTTCATCATGGACTAATTTATCCAATTTCAATTGGCTTATGTATGCTGCTTTTTTTTTTCAAACTTTCTTACATTCAGAGATAACAAGTTTTATTGTTCCAAGCAATTTCTTATTACGTTTTGAATAAAATATTAGTTTATTTTCATTGCGGCTGACAAGCAACGCAAATCATGAAGAGATTGTATATTTTAGTTCCACAGAGACGTTAAATCTGTGTTTGTTGTAAATTTTTTGCCTGGGGATTATAACGATTGTAATTGCAGTTTAAGTTGATTACAGTGTTCTTTTTAAACAGAGGGATTTATCGAAAGGCAATGAAAAGACAACAAGGAAGTGAGAAGCGGTGAGAAAAAGCTTCTTCAGGGTAGAAAGAATATTGGCTTTATGCTTGCCAGGGGTTCAAGATTCTCCGAAGAAAATCATTGCATGTGAAATGGGGAATAAAAAGAGGAATATATGCAAGATCGTAACAATTATAGAAGAAAAAGAAATATCGAATTATAACACTAAAAAGTGACAAAACAACTAAATAATTTTTTAGGCAATTCCTTCATAATAAATATCCATTTCATATATTCATTTATTCAACAGAACAACAACAACAAAAAAAAAACGACAACAACAACACAATCACACACACACACACACACACACACACACACACACACACACACACACACATATATATATATATATTATAAGGGAGAGATTATAGTTGTTCCAACGAGAGAAAAGCGTGTATTTTAAAGAGAAGAAGGGTCTAGCAAATACCCATGCGCACACACAATACACAAAAACGGTTTAAAAGCAGAGGCCATAAAAAGATAAGCAGAAAGACCTCATTACTTCATCCTTTTTGACCAAATCCTAATTGATTTGTTACCCTATTGTTATGGTCCGGTTCCTTGTACCACGGTGATAGTCCAAGGTAGAACCAATAAAGAAGAACTTGAACACAGGTATGGAATAACACAGATATATGACAAACAGGAATATATACAGAGAAGTAGAAGTGTTAGTATGAACAATCAGCTTTAGTAGAGAGAACAATGTAGTCTCGACCAGTATCATTATTCCAATGTCTTGTAGTAATTGTCTGAAAGCGACTCTGTTTCGGACTGCCTCTGACTCGACTCTTGACTCGACTTGAAGTACTGACGATATTCAGTCAAAAAGAATAGCCCATTGAACCCGCATAAACGGGTTCAGGGACGGTCTACCTCCACGAAGGAGACTCCGCCCTTCGGCGTAGCGTCCTTCGGGTTCCTCCCGTCCGTAGGAAGAGAGTACAACCGAACAGTTGTTCAAGTTAAAACTTGAGCGACTGACAATATTCAGTAACCTCCCCACGAGGGTGTCATGTGGCACAATACCTTTTTAACGTGGGCTTTCCGAGCCCGTGGGCTCGGGCAAAAATATGCCCATTGAACCCGTATGTAACGGGTTCAGGGCCGGTCTACCTCCCCGAAGGAGACTCCACCCTTCGGCATAGCCTCCTTCGGCTTCCTCCCGTCCGTAGGAAGAGAGTACAACCGTGCAGTCTTCCAAAAGTTGAGCGACTGGCGATATTCAGTCACCCCCCACGAGGGTGTCATGTGGCACAAGGCCTTTTTAACGTGGGAATTCCGAGCCCATGGACTCGGCCAAAAAATAGCCTATTGAACCCGCATAAACGGGTTCAGGGCCGGTCTACCTCCCCGAAGGAGACTCCGCCCTTCGGCGTAGCCTCCTTCGGGTTCCTCCCGTCCGTAGGAAGAGAGTACAACCGTGCAGTCGTTCAAAAGTTGAGCGACTGACTCCTAGCCTACTGATTGAGGCGCAGTATTTATTAAGTATGGAATAGTCCATTATTATTATTATGTGTAAGATCCCATAACACCCTCTTCCGAAGCTTTTGCGTAGCAGGGTTTTTTTTTAATATCTTTTTTTTTTTTTTTTTTTTTCCAAAGATTCAGTGAATTTTCTTTTTCTTGCGTAGGACTGTGTTACTAGTTTTGTTTTACTTGGTACTAATTTACTAATCCAAGAAAACTTTGTAGTTTTGTTATATTCTTAGGAACTGCCATTTTTTTTTTATTGCTGTCGACCTTTCAGGGTCTGGTCGTCTAACTTCTTGATCTTTGATATGGCCAAGGTATTTAATTTCCTTCATGAAAAAATCACACTCATTTACTTTTACTTTGAATCCATAGCTTTGAATTCTCTTAAAAACTTCTTGTACATGTTGCCAGTGTTGTTCAACGCTTTCGCTATTAATCAATACGTCATCCAGGTATGCAATTGTGTAGTCTAGTCCGGCAAGCATCGTATCCATTGTCTGTTGGAATATAGCCGGCGCGACCTTAATTCCAAATGGTAGTCTTTGGTATCTGTACAATCCCTTGTGGGTATTTATGCATAGAAATTTTGAACTTTCTTCATCGACTGGAATTTGCAGGTACGCCTAACTTAAATCAATTTTTGAAAAATATTTTCCGCCATTTAATTTAGTCAATACTTCTTCTGGACTGGGTAGAGGATAGTGTTAGTCCATTATCACTGCGTTCAAACCTGTAGAAAAATCAGCACAAACTCGAATTTCTCCGGATTTCTTTTTGACGTAGACCGTCGGTGCGGCCCATTTGCTGTATTTTACTTTTTTCAATATGCCCGTATCTTAGAGGCTAGTTAATTCTTGGTCAATTTTTTCTATTGACGCAAACGGTACGCTCCTTTTTTTCTTGAAAACAGGTTGAACGTTTTCCTTTATTTCGATATTAGCTGCCATTTTCTTACATCTTCCGAGACCTGCTGAAAATACTTCGGGGAAACTCGTTTTTAGTTTTCCTTTTAATTTGTCTGCCTCGGTTGATAAGCTTTTTACATTTTGACAGTACGTACTAATAGGTAAATCCCACAATTCGAATTTTTGCATCCAGTCTGTTCCGAATAGGTTTTCGGTATTTCTTAAGACGTACATTTTTAGTTTTTTCGTAATTCCATTAAATGTTACGTTTGTAATTACTTCACCCACGAATTTTATCTTTCTCTCCGTAACTGATCTCGCAATTTTATCCGTTTTTAACATGACAGATTTGTTCAGTTTTCTCCATGTTTGTAGGTTTATGATAGTTAAGTCTGAGCCAGAATCCAGCTGTAACCTAACTTTTCTGTTTTGCATTTCAACTTGTACATATTTTCTTATATTAGTCTCATCTGCTTGATCAGTCCTCGTAATTCTTATTCTGCTTTTGCTTTCTTTTCTATACCAACAATGAGAACTTTTGTGGCCAATTTTTTTACATGATAGACAAGTTTTAAAACGATATGTACAGTATTTAATCCAACACCAAGACCCACAACGATAGCATGGACTGGGTGGTAGTTTTTTTTTATGTTGATTACAATTAGAAAATTTTGTTTTACCTGTTCTTGAGGCGGGAAAATCGGTTCGGTTTGTTTGTGAGGAGGGAAAATTTGTTTGCCTTCGTACTTTGCGTACGTGTGCTATGCCAGCTTGTTCTATGTCTTTTGAGTCTTTCTTCACACTGATGCATCTCTGGCAGTCTTCGGCTAGTTTTTGAAGTGTCAGATCTTGTTCACTCTCCAACTTAGTAAGTATTCTGCGTCTCATTTCCGCGTCTTTGATTGAAACCAGGCCTTGGACGTAAATTAAGCATTTGAAATTGTCCGCGCTGAGTTCCGATAATGTGAAGTCGTCACAATATTTGTTAACAATGGATGCGAAAGTTATGTAATCTTCGCTGTTCTTTTTTGTAAAGTTCAAGCATTTCCATCTTTTATGGAATAGTGAAGTATTATAGCTGAAAAGTTCCGTTAGCAGTTTTATGGACTCTTTGAACGTTAACTCGCTTGATTTTCTGGGAAGGATATAATCTACGAATTTGGTATATTCGCCTGTGCCTAATTTTCTTAGTAATAGGCGTACTTTACGTGCGTCTGACCAATCTTTGCAGTCAAAATCATATAGATCTTCGTGCTTTCGGAAGTAATTTGCAAAGATTTTATCTTCGTCGGGTGCGTATTTGAATTCAAATAGCGTCTGGTGAGAGAACTGTTTCGTTTTCGGATTTTTGCTCCTTATTTGTCATTGCACATAATAATTCTTGCATTTCCAGATGTTTCTATTCGTACCTTTGTTGCTGTTCAAATTGGATTTTGATAAGTTCCATAATGGTTGACTTAAAATCTTCCATGTTAACGTATTTTTTAATGTAACCTGATATTTTGTAGCTTGTGCACGCAACAAAAAGAAACTTTCTTTTGTTGTCAGTTGTTATGCGCGGCGGTTAGCAAAAAAAAAAAAAAAAAAAAAGTATGTCCTCAGCGTAGAGAGTTTGTTTCCTTCGTTATACTGTGGCGAACGAATTTTTTTTTTCTTCCACCGAATGAATTCGAATCTTCGTCGCCACTTGTTATGGTCCGGTTATTTGTAACACGGTGATAGTCCAAGGTAGAACCAATAAAGAAGAACTCGAACACAGGTATGGAATAACACAGATATATTACAAACAGGAATATATACAGAGAAGTGGAAGTGTTAGTATGAACAATCAGCTTTAGTAGAGAGAACAATGTAGTCTCGACCAGTATCACTATTCCAATGTCTTGCAGTAATTGTCTGAACACGACTCTATTTCGTACTGCCTCTGATTCGACTCTTGACTCGACTTGAACTACTGACTCCGCTTGAACTACTGACTCCTCGCCTACTGACTGAGGAGCAGTATTTGTTAAGTATGGAATAGTCCATTATTTTTGTTATGCTACCTTACCCATAATAACACAATTGACTATTCCATACATAATAAATACTGCGACTCGGTTGAACTCTCTGCCTAGGGGCGGGGAGGAACCCGAAGAAGTCTACGCCGAAGGGCGGAGTCTCTTTCGGGGAGGTAGACCGACCCTGAACCCGTTTATACGGGTTCAAAGGGCATATTTTTGCCCGAGACCACGGGATCGGAAACCCCACGTTAAACTGGCCTTGTGCCACATGATGCCCTCGTGGGAGGGGTGACTAAATACCGTTCAGTCCGAAGTCGGGCGACCGGCTGATCGGTTGAACTCTCTGCTTTCGGGCGGGGAGGAACACGAACGAGCCTACGCCGAAGAGCGGAGTCTCTTTCGAGGAGGTAAATCGACCCTGAACCCGTTTATACGGGTTCAAAAGGGCATATTTTTGGCCGAGCCCACGGGCTCGGAGATTCCACGTTAAATCGACCTTGTGCCACATGATGCCCTCGTTTGGGGGGGTGACTAAATGCCGTTCAATTCTGAAGTCTGGAATGAGGTCCGTCAGAAGTCAGTCAGAGCGAGTCAGTCGAGTCAGAGGCAGTCCGAAACAGAGTCGCGTTCAGACAATTACTACTAAACCTGATTGTTCGTACTAACACTTTCTACTTCTCTGTATATATTCCTGTTTGTAATATATCTGTGTTATTCCATATCCGTGTTCGAGTTCTTCTTTATTGGTTCTACCTTGGACTATTACCAAGGTACAAGGTACCGGACCATAACAAATTTATTATGGGTAATATCCCATAACACTTATTTAAGCAGAAGAATAATTTCTTCACAAGTCCAAGAAGAATTTGGATTACGACTACACACAAAGTACAATGGTAAAACATCGAAAACAAGGAAAATTAATTCTTCTTAATAATATGTGGAATTTACATCTCTTTGCCTGATGAAGGTCGCGAGACCGGAAACCTGTGTAGTAAAAATATGGAAAATAAAGTATAATATATATTTAAAAAATCCAGATTATAAGCAAAAACATTTGCGGATTCCCTCTTATATATATGCGGCAAAAAACAAAATTACCTTAGCATGAGATTTGGCCGTAAAAATGCATATATATTCTCTGTTATAATAAAGTCATTGAGCTCTTTGTGGATCAGTTTTAATATTTGTCATTACTAGGATCCACCTGGATTATATAACAATGGATCTATTACCTGTAATTTATATATATATATATATATATATATATATATATAATACTTTTTGCTTATAGGTTATTTTTATAGTTATAATTTATTTAAGTAAATGATCCGTATTAATTACCTTTACCGGCCCGAATGTTCGACAAAATTCGTAGAAAATATGCGCACTCGAACTGGAATCGAACCTGTAACGCTAATGGAAACCTTCATTTGATTTACGTTCAGATATATTTCGTAAGCAGATATGATAGATCGGGAAAAATTGTCGAAGGTGTGTGTTTATAAACAGTAATTCGGACTTTTATAACCAGACGCTTTTTTTGTGGCTGATTGGTTATCAGTACGTTGTATCAAATGACAGTTCTAATTGGGGTTACAGGTTCGATACCGGTCAAAGAGTGTATATTTTCTGCGAAAATTCTCGAACCTTCACGAGGATAAAGGTCATGAATACTGTTTAATTAAGAAACAGAACATTTCCTTAAATAATAAATTATATCTATAAAAAAATAACGTATAAATAAAAAAAATATAGTAAATAATTATCGGGCTTAATCCATTTCATAATATATAAATATATTTGGGTAGTAACCTTTCTTTTAAAGACCTTTCGTTAAATAGGACATACAAGGAAAATTTAATTAATGCTTTTATTTAGTTTTCCTACGGTCTTATATTTTTCCGTTTGGTGGGAGTTAGGGAGTGCAAAATTGTCCGTATTGTCCATTGTCTCCAGCGCTTTCGCCCATTTCCTTACCAATTTTCAAGGGGGTTTCTTAATTTCTTTTCATGTTTTGATTGTTTAAAACTCAACACTAGAAAGCTTGGAATAAACGCTCCAAATAGTATTCAAGACAACACAAAAATAAATTAAATCTTATTAAAAAAATGCATTGGTTTTTATACATTTTCTGTTAAAGCATAATTATTTTCCTGAACATCATAATAATTAAATAAATTTATCTTACATTCGTTTTTATATCCTTTCTGGTAAAAGGTTATTACCTTCCAAACACCCGAATAATTTAAATCACTGTATATAAAGGTATTAGGTTGGTGCAAAAATAATGTCGTTTTCTCACATAGTAACATATGTGAGAAAACGACATTATTTTTGCACTAACCTAATAATTACTGACAGTATTCTTTAGCCAGATAAAATTATTTAAGTAGATTTTTTTTCCAAATATATTTTTACATTGGCGTAAAAGTGACGCTCAAATATTTCTGTTAATTCTAAAATGCGACCCAACTGCTATAGACTAAGACATGTGATTTATTAACATATACAGGAGAACATTGAAATGCAAGAACATTTTCAAGAATTTAATTTGAAAAGAAAAAAGTGGCGTCGTTGCAAGAAAAATGATGAACGACTCGTGAACTTTCAATAATGAAACTATTTCGAAGTTGCCGATCGTGACAAAAAGTAATTAATAGCGACGCAGCTCATTTGGAATAAGAAGAGACGATGCAATAACGCAAGTAAATTATTAGATGACTTTTCCCAAAAGGCTTGACGTGAAAAATGGAAGTCATAACAGAATTGGATTGTGAAGGAAATTAGTGCTGAAACATATCAAGGGCGGTGGGGGGGGTGACTTGCTGTATAATATCTAATCTCAGATATGACCAATATTAGACATTTTCTAACAGACCAAGAAAAAAACTTGGGTCAACAGAGAAGTGATTCTACAGATAGATTCTGAGAATACCATGGACTAAACACTTGAGCAATGAGGAAGTTCGAAAGAAACAAGCACTCAATGAAGACGAGGACACAAATTAATCATGACCCGAAGACCCAACCGTGGAACAAACTGATTAAACAGATCTCCGTGGATGTTACAGAAAGTGCCACTCGAAATTATAACAGAGTGAGCAGCAGTTCGTTCAGCATGTCTCATTCCGTAACTTCCGCAGACGAAGGTCATGAAATCAAGTAACAACACAGCGTCGAAACGGAGCTTCCCTGTGACCTTTTCTATAAATACTTCCATGGTAATTGTTCTGATGAACTTTCTTATACGACAATTTTTAGAATTGTTATTTTATTCCCCCCCCCACAGACAACGAATTGTAAATATGGGGACTAGTTAGTATTTTCATAGAAACAAAGAGGCATTATGGTGGTTGTAGTAAGAAACTTACGTATGAATGTGTTGTTTTGGTGTAAGGAATATTGTTTGTACGATTGGGTTAGTGTTTGTGGCTAGCTAAGTTATAGTTAAGACAGAAGACCGTCCTTTCCCCAATCCCCTTTTCGGCCTTGTGCCACATTTCTCTAGTTAACAGAATAAATATCACTTTTTTATACGGCACCTACACTTTATGAATTTTAGCGTAGTCTCATCATTTTAGTATTGAAAAGGTTAGATGTAACGGTATGTTGTATTCTGACAGTTTCTTCCACCGCACTTCTCGCTTGTGGAACTTAAATATAATATCAATAGTGTTATGGTGAAACACCCCTATTCTATAGTTAATAGACTCTCCCTCCTAATATAAGTTGGAGTATTAAGAGAAACGAAGGTCAGTCGATGTTGGACGACCGGCTGAACGGTTGAACTCTCTGCCTTCGGGCGGGGAGGGGCCGAAACGGGGCTACGCCGAAAGACGGAGTCTCGTTCGGAGAGGTAAACCGACCCTGAACTCGTTTATACGGGTTCAAAGGGTAAATTTTTGACCGGCCAAAGGCTCGGAGATCCCACGGTCTCGGAGATACCACGGGCTCGGAGATCCCACATTAAACCGGCCTTGTGCCACATGATACCCTCGTGGGGGGGTGACTAAATACTAGTCGATGTCGGACGACAGTTAG
>OZ010594.1:40077050-40159550 GCA_963932145.1 Acanthosepion lycidas
TTCTTTCTCTCTCTCTCTCTTTCTTTCTTTCTTTCTTTCTTTCTCTCTCTCTTTCTTTCTTTCTTTCTTTCTCTCTCTCTCTCTTTCTTTCTTTCTTTCTTTCTTTCTTTCTTTCTTTCTTTCTTTCTTTCTTTCTTTGCATGTTTATCCATTCCCTCCATTTTCCTGTTCATGTTTCTAATTTTTCCTTTTTTTCTTGTTTGGAGTTATTTCACGTTCTTTTGTTTTAGTCTCATTGTTTTTCCTTCCTTCCCTTCTTTCCTTCTACTTTCTACATTTTCTCTTTCTTCTTCCTAATTCCTTTATCTATTCATGCAGTCCTTCTATTAAACTCGGGCCTTCCAACTGAACAATACTATTGATGATTCAAGGTCGGATCTGCCATAGCATCTGTTTTTAACATTGACTACCAAACAAGCCTTTTGTCAATTTATTTTCCCATTTTACGGAATGTTTCCCAGTGTTTCTCAGCTGTCAATGTCAGTTTCAAACTCAAGCCAAACGAATCCATCAGTCATTATCTGGGAATCGTAGCGTAAACCCATTTCAGATCAGATTTGTTTTTCTAATAGTTTACGATTTAAACAGTTCCAATAGGGAGAAAAATGAAAAGAAGTTTGACAAGATCATTGGTTAGTCAACTTTTTTGTTATTTGAACCACACTAGAAAATCGAAATAAAACGACTATGTTTAACAAATAATAAATTCCAGTCTGATTTTTTTGAATTCATCTGAATTTTTGAAAAGTTACAAAAAACTCATTTTTATTAATATTTTATAATAGATTTAAACATCTTGTGACTTTTATTTTCAGGCACCTTACTTCATAGTCGAATACAACTCGAATATGAACGTTGCCATATGACGCACCAGTTTTCGTTCGATCACTGAAGTTTAGCAATCTTAGCCTGGTTAAAACCTAAATTGGTTTCTTGTTTGAAAATATCAGGTGTTATAAATTTGGATCTGTGGGTGGTGTGGTGGCTAACGGATTAGAATGAGAAATCGGAGAGCCAAGTTCCAATTCCGGTTCAATTATGCACAAATGATATTGAGAAAGGTATGAAGCAATCTCTTCATATCCCAGCAGGACAGGCTGCCTTATCTATACATCACAACACACAGCGGAGTAGGATCATGCTCCTTGGTACATCACAATCTCCGGCTGCTCCTTTGGTTGACAGGTTTTATATGAAAACCCAACCGCTATCAAATACCTCGATGGCCAAGTCTAATAAAAATGGCGATATCTGGGGAAATTCTGCAACAAAATATATTCATAAGATACAAATGAATTAATGAATGAATGAATAAAAGGTAGCAATAATGATGAAAAAACTCATTAAAAGGAAAATACTTAATATTGAACTAATCCAGGACTCCGGCATATTTTTAGTCATGGAAATAATTGTTCTTTTGTATCTCTTCGTAAGACGTTCTTTTCTTCAGCTTATTAGATGCAGTGTTTTATCTATTGTATGTGTTTATCTCGGATTGATTTCCTTGTAAATCTTTTGCAAGATTTCGGCCGCGTACACTCCGGCTTTCTTCAGATATTCGTTGTATTCAAGAAAGTTCTTGGGTTTACGGCTCTATCCCATTGAAACACCCATTTCTCGTACGATCACAGAAGTTAAGCAAGATCCAACCTGGACAGTGCCTAAACGAGTGACCGCTTCGAAATCCTATGTAAGCTTGGATGTGCCGGTGGTGTAATGGGTAACGGCTCGGAATTGTAAATCGGAGAGCCGAGTTCCAGTTCCAAACGGGTTCGTTATCGTCACTTACGCGCAAATGCCCCTGGGAAATGTATGAATCCACCAGCTATGGATTAAGTAGAATAACGCGTATCAGTAAATCATTATCACCTCTTACAATCCTAAAATATTTTCTGGTATTAAATAGCGTGAAAAGGCTTGACAAGCTGTATAAAAGGACTCACTCACCGTAGAATATTGCTGAATCTTCTTCTAGGGAAATCTTTCACATCTGTATCTATACGTAAGTCAAATCACGTACAATTGGGATTTCAGAAGACATTGATCCTAAAATAGGGAGGGCTTTTCTTTTATTTCTATTGAATGTCACGGGTCCAATGATTGTCAAGAAGAAACAATTCTAAAAATATAGAAACTCAGAAATAAGATATGACGTAGGCCGGAGAGTAGAGTACCGAAAAGTTGTGAAAAAGTACAAAGACAAAGAAACTGTTATATATATATATATATATATATATATATATATATATATATATATATATAAGTTTGGTGCAAAAATAATGACGTAATAATGTCGTTTTTTGACGTTAAAAAATACGTCAAAAAACGACATTATTACGTCATTATTTTTGCACCAACCTAATATAACTCAATGTTTTTATAAATGCTTATTTTAAACTGCTTTAAAATGCTTTATTTTAAACTTTTTAAACAAATATTTTTTTATGTGCCGTATCCCTTCAGGTTGTGGGTGAACACGACACTCAATAACTTCCTATACATTGTAGCTGTAAGCAATGTTTATCCCCTTATTATAGCTGACCTAAAAAGTTTTTAAAATAATTAGTTATATGTGGGCAAACAGTCCACGTTTTCTCCGTATGCTTAAAATTCATTGTGACGCTATTTTTTGTTGTATATATCCGTATAAAAATGACTTCCTCAGCTCAATCTTGTGTCAATATATACATGAGTAATAATTTAATCAAATTAAAATTCGTACCAGATAGAAACGATGAGGAAGGATTTTGACATTGGTTATGGAAAATATTCGGCTGACATCGACAAAGATTGGAAAACAATCTCTGCGTAATTAATCATCAAGTGGGCACATGAAACTTAATTGTTGTTTCATAAACTGTTCTGTTAATATTCTACGTTGAACTTCAAAATATTTGAAATGTATTCTACAATGAAATGCAAAATCATTTTCATAATTTCTACATTTGTACCACTTCAAATATATTCTGCATTGAACATCAAAACAGTTGAAATATATTCTACAATGAAATGTCTAATAATTTGCATAAATTCTACAGTGAATCTGCATCTAACACTTTTAAATATTAGTCAAAAAATTTGGATAGAGAGGTGATTCGATATTTTAAAAGTTTGTTTTGATCGGTAAGAATTCAAATTTCTTTAGCAACTTTTTAAGCGTACATTTCGTTACTATTCTACCACCCCAAAGGTTTTCATAGTGTGCGCACAATTTGATGATCATTGATAGACACTGATTAACACTTCTTTTTCATTAAAACTGCAACGACTGAACTGGTGTACTCTCGGGACAATAACACGTAAGACGAGGACAACTGTCCGAGTAAACAGGTGCGTCAAAATACTTTCTCATCCTTAATATTAAAATCAAAATAACCTTTATTTTATTTGTTTTAAATTTATTTCTGAATTTCTGGGATGAGGAGTTATCGTTATTTACATTATTCACACTCGTACTATTGTCCGCATCTTTATTGTTAGCATTAGAAAGTTCCGACTGTTGTGCCCTCCGAGTTCGAATTCTAGTCAAATCCATTACATTCACTTACGTTGCTAATACCCTTGGGAAAGGTATTAATCCTCTTTTTCTCCCCACCCCTCAGTTATGGGTAAATAGCAGGACAGACCGGGTTCTATAGTTTTGGATGGCAACTGGTCTACTGCAGAAAGAGATGGCAACCTATTGAAGGAAAAAATATCCCTTGTCGTTGAAAATTACTATCAATCAATATCAAAAGAACTGTTCATGAATGCGTTGGACTTGGCTACCCAGTACACGGACGTAACAGATATAGAAAAAAGCATTATTATAAATGCGAAAAAATCCGTACTAATACATAAAGGTGAACAATGGATAAAAAGTTCTTATGACCACTTTGATATCACAATGGGATCACTAGACTCAGCTGAACTTATAGGTCTTTTAATATTATACAATCTCACAGCTTATAAAATTAATATAACTGACATTGGATTATACAGAGACGATAGACTTATGGTTATTAAGAACTCTACGAACTTTAAAATCGATAAAATTAGAAAGATATTATATAGAGAATTTAAATGCCTGAAGTTAAAAAATACTATAAGCATTAAATTGAAAAAGGTGAACTTCCTTGATATAGCATTAGATTTAATGAAAATGTATACATACCTTATAAAAAAAACCAATACTAATCTTTTGTATATACACCATAAATCTACCCATCATCCATCTATGATTAAGCACCCACCTTTATCTATCGAAAGGAGAATTAGTACAAATTGAGCAAATGAGATTTTCTATGAACATATTAATTTTTATAATAAAGCTCTAAAAGATAGTGGCTACTAAAGTCCAAAGCTAACTTACATAAAAAAAATGAAAATGGAAATCATAGAAAAAACAGAAGTAGAAAAATAATTTGGTATACACCCCTATACAACCAAATGGTAAAGAACAAATTAGCACAAAAATTCCTTGCATTAATCGTTAAACATTTTCCTAAAGGTAGTAAACTCAGTACTATTTTCAAAAAAAAATACCATAAAATTACAGCTGTACAGAAAAATTAGAAAAATTATTAAAAAAATAATGCTAATATTTTGAATAAACACTTAGACCAAGATCAAAGATATTTAGACAGTATAATAAAAAAAAAGATAAACAAAAATCATGTAACTGCAGAAATCCTCATAACTGTCCTCTAAATAATAAATGTCGCACTGAATCATTAGTATATAAATGCAATATCCCATTTATTGAGGATCCAGACAACGTAAACGTCTACATTGGATGCACAAAACATGAGTTCAAAAACGGTTCAACCAACATCAAAGTTCTTTTAGGATAAATAAACACCGAAATCAGACGTCCCTTTCGAAATATTTCTGGCACTTAAAAGAAACCAATAAAACACCTACAGTGAAATGAAAATTAATAAGAAAAGCTAGAATATGTAGGTCATTAAATAACCCATGTCATTTGTGCATACGTGAGAAACTATATATTACTAGTTTTATAGAAAATAAAAATTTAGTTAATCAAAGAAATGAAATATCTATTCTTTGCCAACATTGTCAAAACTTTTCCTTAAGTAATATTTAATTTAAAAAAAAACACCCCAAAAAACTGATAAATGAATAAATTTTAAATAATTTAGGTAATTCTATTACATTTATTTGTTTTAAAAGATGTATAGTCTATTAGTAATTAAAATTATGAATAATATTTTAAAATTCTAGTTAAATACTACGTATTCATATACAAACAACCTTTTTAGAAAAAGTCTTTATGTATACAAGTACAAATTTAACGGCGAAACAAAAGTGCTGAAAAACTTTCTGTCGTTGAAAAAGACCAGATGATATGTGATGAACGGTTGTCATCATTCGTTTGAAAAGGCACCCCTACCCTACCTTGACTTAACCTCTTTTCGAAGGTAACTAATATGTTGATACAATAGTTGTTAGTGAAAAAGAATACCCTACCGCCCCTTGTTAAAATGATTGGTTTTCCCCATATCCACAGAAACTATTATTATGAATCTATGTGCTTATAAAACTCAGTAAATTTCAAAATAAGTTATTCTAAAAATCACTTGAAAATGAAACAGAACTAGGAACTTTAATTTAATTCTATAATTGAATTTGAAGTTATTAGCTTCTGTTTTTGAAACATGGCAATTCCTGTGTAGCGAAGAAACATATTTTTAATTCTAATGTAAATTCTAATATTTATGCTCTGTAGGTATGCATTAAGCACTGTTTTGTAAAAATAAGAATATTAATAAGAAAACCGGATTATATATTTTACTGTTATTTCTCTTCATTTTATATATATATATATATATATATATATATATATATATATATATATAAAGATATTTTTGTAGGTGCAAAATTTAATGATCGAAATAAAAGTATAAAATAAATATTACGAGACATATTAAAAAAAAAAATGGGTGAAGCAACCCGTTTCGCTCCCGCTCTTCAGGCTTCAACGGGAGATTTAAAATTAACACAGAAAAATGTACAATAAAAGGAATTGTAAAAAAAAAGATATGCAAAAGGAACTAGAAACAAATGACAGAGAGTGCCAACAAACACTCACGTTGTTTGCACAAAGAAGGCTTACGGGACCCGATGTAAAGTGCCTCCAGAACCTTTAAATGAAACAAAGAGTGTGACCAGGACAACACGGTGAACCAGTCAACACTAAATTTGGCTGCACAATCTCTGTTCTTTAATAAGTGTTCGCATATGGCGGGACTATAGGTGTTCGGAACGAGTCCATTCAAAGGCAAGGTGTGATTTCTAATTTTTGTAGGAACGTGTTGACACCTTTCGTTTATTTAACGGTGAAGTTGAGGCTGACCAGTTTATTTCGTTTTTAAATGGTATCCATCCTGCACTGACGTTCACTATTGAAAAAGTGTCCAATCATCAATTGGCCTTTTTGGATGTATTAGTACATCGCACATTAACAGGTTTTCTCACTTCCGTTTATAGAAAACCTACTTTCGCAGGGTTGTACAAGCGCAAGATTAACATTATTAAAACCCTCCTACAGAGAGCATTAAAGATCAGCTCTGAGCCTTTCTTGAATGACGAAATCGACTTTATTAAGGATACCCTATGTAATTTGGGTTATCCTCTTGATACTGTTAATTCAGTTATCCGTAGTAAAGTTGAAGAGTTCAGAAGTGCCGAGCTCTACACTGTCAAAAAATGCCCAGTTTACCTCAGATTACCCTGGATTGGTACCAAATGTGAAAAAATAGCTAAATAAATTTCATCCAATGTTCATTGTTGTTTTTTCTCTGCTGAAGTTCGGATTATTTTTCAAACTCGGCCTATGTTTCGATCTGCGTGTAATGACGTTCTCCCTCCCCATCAAATTAATTCAATTATTTACAAATACGTTTGTAATTGCGGCGCTGACTACATAGCGAGAACAACTCAACGCTTAGACATGAGAATGAAACAATACGTTCCTACAAAAATTAGAAATCACACCTTGCCTTTGAATGGACTCGTCCCGAACACCTATAGTTCCGCCATATACGAACACTTATTAAAGAACAGAGATTGGGCAGCCAAATTTAGTGTTGACAGGGTTCAGTCTGAAGTCGGGCGTCCGGCTGACCGCCTGATCGGTTGATCGGTTGAACTCTCTGCCTTCGGGCGGGGAGGAACGCGAAGGAGTCTACGCCGAAGGGCGGAGTCTCTTTCGGGGAGGTAAACCGACCCTGAACCCATTTATAGGGTTCAAAGGGCATATTTTTGGCCGAGCCCACGGGCTCGGAGATCCCAAGTTAAACCGGTCTTGTGCCACATGATGGCCTCGTGGGGGAGGGGGTGACTAAATACTAGTGTTGACTGGTTCACCGTGTTGTCCCGGTCTCACTCCTTATTTCATTTAAAGGTTCTGGAGGCACTTTATATCGGGTCCCGTAAGCCTTCTTTGTGTAAACAACGTGAGTGTTTGTTGGGACTCACTGTCATTTGTCTCTAGTTCCTTTTGCATATTTTTTTTTATAATTCCTTTTATTGTACATTTTTCTGTGTTAATTTTAAATCTCCCGTTGAAGCCTAAAGAGCGGGAGCGAAACCGGTTGCTTCACCCGTTTTTTTTTTTAATATGTCTCGTAATATTAATTTTATACTTTTATTTCGATCATATATATATATATATATATATATATATATATATATATATATACATACATAGACACACACACACACACACATATATATATATATATATATATATATATATATATATATATATATATATATATATATATGTATGATCGCCTAAGCGTGTATCACGCCTAGCACATTACTGACTGAAAATATTTTTGCTAAAAAATGACCATGAAAAATTTTCTTTCCACCTTGCAATTATTTATATATTCTTCACTTTGTGTCAAAGCTCTATGCGCTTCAGTTATCTGCAGTCATCAACACTGGGTGTTCACATTGTAGAGAATATGTTTATGCCATTCTTTATCGCAAAGTTGTTCCTATCCATTCACATATCATGGTCATCTGTGGTCTGTTGAACTGTGGCCAGATTCTTCATGTGATTTAATCAGAATTAGTAATCAAGCTTCGAATTAATATTATACTTTTGGATAATATTGAGCCCCAAAAGGGTTACAATCTACTTTTAAAACCTTGCTTTTCTGTTTACTTTACAGAGATTCCCCATAACAATGTGGAGATTTGCAACTTTCTTGATTCTTTTGGATCATACATAGAGAAACACTCACAATGATGATCGTTCACCCAACAAAATCCACACTCGTCATCTGAAAAGACTATTCAAAAATGTTTTTCTGATATGATGCAGACGTTTACGACACACTGTACCTCGATACAGATAGCAGAGGCTACCTTATCATGTTCTACAGAGTATCATATATCTATGGAAAATAGTAAAAAGAATCGATATTTTTAGACTTAATATTATAAACCACGTGAATCCAATATAATTGTTTTCAGGGATATACGATGAACAAACAGGTGTTGAGGATTGGTACCGTCGCTAGAAGTAACATTTTAAGTTATGGTTATAAGACGAAAATAAATCACACGTATAGTTAATATAACAACCCAGGATGTTAATGAAGCACTATTTACAGGCAGACTCATCTTTGGTGTGGAGAGGTGAGTTTCAATTCCAGTCAGGTCCTTTATATTTACTTATGCGCAAATATCCTTGGCAAAGGTATGAAGGTTCTCCTTTCCCCAGCTATGTATTAAATAGTAAAACTTGTATCATTATTATCTCCAAAATATTCTCTTAATTTAAAAATAGTTTGTTAAGCCGTAATCTGCAAAAAGGCTGATAAGCCATCATCTGCAAAAGATTGATAAGCCGTAAAAAAAACAAAAAAACAATTTTGTTGTTATCCCAACGTTTCGGCCTTTGTGTCCTCCAGACTTCATCAGGTGTATATCGACTCAGGTAACCTACAGGAAATTCCGATTGAACCCTTTATTTAATCTACGAGGGAAGACAGTTCTCGTTCCATTGTCCATGTCTAGGATTATCTCATTTAGTTTTTATTTTCAGTACTGCTCGCCCTGTTTCTCTTCAGTTGAAGTATGCACTGCCCAGCCCAGGGATTGAACTCGCAATTACTATGTCACAAATTCAGAAAAAAAAACATCACCAAGCTATTGTCCCGTGTGTCCAAGGTGATAACCCCTCATCTCAGAAATCCAGACAGAAATTACCTAGTTTAATATAATTTTCTAAAGAAGTAATGAATGTTTTATTGATGAATCCACCAGATTTTTATCAATTTAAACATTATTTTTGGTGGATACTCTGTTATATAGTAACTGAAGTGTCACTGCCGACGCTTGATTTTGAACGTAGATCGCCATTTCTAGTCTAGTCTTTATTACTATACGGATCGCTATTTCTACTCTATCCTCTATTACTATACAGACTGTTATTGTCTATTCTACTCACTATACTATTTCTCTACACAGATTACTGTTCGGTAGCTACTATTCGAGCGAGTATTATGGAGTAAGTACTATTAGTGCGAGCGATATTTGAAGGCGTCTGACACTAGTATTGTTCAACAGCGTTATAATAGTTGTATCTGCGATTACAAAGCCTCTACTACAACGAACATTACAAAAGTGCCATCGAGTGTTCATTGACATGCTAAAATACTCGTATTTGAGTAGACAATCATTTTTGTTTATTAAACAGTATATTTACTTATTGTCGTCTACTGGCCTTAATATGTGATAAATCTTATAAAAGAAAAATATGCACTCCCCGACAAGATTCGAACTTGCGTCCTCCTGCCCAGAAGAAAACCCTTGTTAGATTTAACCGACTCAAATATGAGTATCCACTAAAAATATCGTTTAAAGTGATAAAACTCTGTCGCATTAATAAATAAAACATTCATTAATTCTTTTGAAATTTACATTGTTTACATTAGGATAGGAAACTAAGCAGATATGATCATTTCGAGTAATCTATGACGAGAAGTATTTACGATGAGGGGCACTATTCAGAACTTATTTGAACTTTCTTCCTGGCAAGGTCGGTTAAGGCACTTCGGATCTAAAGAAGTTTTCCATCTGTAGGTTCGAATCTCGCCGATAAGATTTCTCGAATATTCAAGCCGCTAGATGAAAATAAATAAATATACTGTTTTTATAAATAAACAAATATGAGTATCCATTAAAAATAATGTTAACTTGATAAAAATCTGTCGGCTTCATATGTAAAAAATTGCAGTGTAAATTACTATTGTGTGACATCAAAACCCGATCCAGAGTCTTATCCCGGTCACGGCGCCAACTGCGACGTCGGCCACTCCCGTTCGTTCGTTCGTTCGGGTGGGTGTCGCTCCAAACGTGATGTCCGCCTGTCTGCGTCAGTCGTGCTATCCCGTCCTGTGACAACCAACTGGCTTGGTATTGGTCGCGGCACCCAAGTGTGACGTTCCAATCTTTTGGCGATTCGGATGGGAATCGGGTTAGATCCGATAAAAGCCTCGTCGTTCCCAACTCGCCTCCAACGCCTGGTTACCGAAGTAACTACTTTGATTCCAAGTCTGCCTACCCACGTTGTGAATTGATCTAGGCAGAGGAAATCAATCAGTCGTCGAGGCCGTAATGAGGGTGGTATCACACAAATAGATGTGAGATAAAATAAAATAACAACTCGAAAAGTTCAAGTTATTAAAAAAAAAAGGATAACAATACTTTATATCTGTTGCTGGATACAGGGTCATGTCTATCTCCCAACCCGCTATGTGGATTCGTGACACGTTGTTTTTTTTTTGTTAGGCGAGTCTTAACATCTAAGCTGTCTGTCAATTAAGAAACTGGTTCTTGGTGTGTCTTCAGGCGAAATTCATAAAACTTATTTTGGTGGTGTGAGTCTAAGTCGTTCTTCAAAAAAAAAAAATTGTTCTTGGTTAGAAGGTGAGTTCGGAATTTGCGCGAATCTCGGTCAGCTCTTCGTGGTGGGTCTTCAGAGCTCTGAACTGGAACTCGGTCTCGAACTAACTGCAACTAAAAACTCTCTCTTGAACTCTCCTTTTCGCTCGCTGCGACTTTGCTTATATGGACGCCGACCCAAACCGGGGTGGGCTCATCGGGGTTTGAGGTTCCTTGATAATTCTAAATCTATAGTCCACTTCTTTATTTTCGGTCAGGAATTTTCCACTCCTTTCCATTTTTGGAAGTCTTCTCTTACCCACACCTTCTCTTATTCTCATATGGATATCTCACCATACTTCAGAGGGGCATCAACGGTTTTCCCACTTCCTCGCAGCAACTTCTCATACCTACCTCTCAATGGGCGGCGGCGGGCTTCCCCTTGCGTCACATGATCACCTCTGCCTGGCTCTCGTTAACATTCAACCAATGGCTTTCAACAGTGTGGGCGTGACCAGACTAGCCTTGTTCTTAAAAAAATATATATTTTGCTCAAAGAAAAAAAATTATCTTTTTCTTTTCCTTTTCTTCTTTTGTTTTTCTCTTCTTCTCTGGGCGCCAAGAGGACAATACGACCCGTAGAGTGATAATCTCAATTCTTATCTTAACGTCACGTCTTATGGAATTCTTCAATCAGATTTTCGCCAGCACCAAGAGGCTAGTGAACCAGACACACTCATTCTTCGGCGCCAACGAAATATTGTTTCGCTGTCATATTCAGCCCAGATGTGTTTTCTCTCAATGACACCTCCCATCGACAAAGACCCAACCCAGAATTGGCTCTCTTTGTGTGTGGTCAACAGATGACCTATTAAATTGTTTGCCACCATGACACAGTTAATTCTTTATCTATTTAAAACTCTGTAACCACCTGGTGTTTGTCAATTAGCTTTATGACAATGGCCATAAGAATTTTCGCCATTCTTCATTTATCAAAATAACATCGCCAAATGTCTCTGTCGTGGGTGGCTTTCCTTCATTATCTAAGCCTAAGTCTCGCCTCTTTTTTCCTTTCTTTTTTCCTCACAGGGAATTTTCACCAACCTCCGATAATTTGCTTGCCACCATAACACAGTTAATTCTTTATCTATTTAAAAAAAAAACTATGTATCAACCTGGACGTTGTCAGCTAGCCCTACGACAATGGCCGTCAGAATTTTCACCATTTTTTCCATTATCAAAATAACATTGCCAAATGTCTGTCGTGGGTGGCCTCACTTTATCATATAAGTTAAGTCTCGCCTGTATTTTTCTTTCTTTCTTTCTCTTTTTCCTTTCCTTCCTTTTCCCTCTTTTTGCGCCCCTAAATGGTGTCACATTGAAATGACATAAGAATCTGGACAAACCTAGAAGTTATTATTTTATGTATGGGCATGAATGGGCTCTACATGGGCTCAGCTTGAGCATCGCTGCACGTTTTTGAGCATGTTCACCTGCTTAGGCCCATGAGTATTTCTTCAACACGCACAGGGTCAACTTGCTGATCAGACCTTAATTACAGTTCAATTAACTACACTACTAGAGTCACATCTTTTTATCCTATATGACGTGAGCGATCATTGCCCTCCACAATTTGCTGTCCTTTGTAGGTTTTAGTAAGTTATGTTTTATGTAATCTCTTCTAATCTCTGTTCTGCCAACCATTTACAAAAGCTCATGCTTACCGAAATTTTCAGAATGATTGGCAGGATGGTCATTCGCTTCTCCCGTCTGCTCCTTTGCTTTCAATATGTCTTGTGTATGCCAAATTCTCTAAGCCCACTTTCTTCATTCTGAACCATAGAAATTTCAACTATCTCTTTCTGATTCTAAGTATAAGTTTTCTTTTTTGTTTCTAGTTTCTCTAATGCCCAGTCGCAAGTTGAGTCAATGGTATTCTCAATATCTTTCTGTAGAAGTATATTACTATTTCTCCTTCTTCCATGAGTCTCATCTTTGAGGAGATTGGACCGATATTACATAAGAATCCAGTACTCTTTTCTCTGTTTCTGACGAAATTTTCATGTTACTTAATGCTTTGCTTACCTTTTAGAAGACGTCTTTCGCTATGTCAATTCGTCTTCTGATTTCGATGTCTCATTTACGGTTTTGAATTTCGAATTGCACTTCTCCTACCCTGCTTACCAGACACGGCAAGAGAATCGAGTCTGCTCTGCTTATTAATCCAAAACTGTGCGGGAAAAGTGATAGGTTCATAACATCTCTAAGGGTATTTGTGTGAGAATGACCGTAGCAACCTCGATCAGAGTTCGAACTCGACCTGCTAATTTCTCTTGAAGCTTCTAACAGCCACCCCGTCTTCCTGTTCATATAAGTGGTATAATATAAATTAATTAATATTTTTCTTACCAAAAAGTAAGGTACATTGCCTTCGTTTCATTTATTTGTTCTAATTTTCTTTTTGGAAATTCTGACTTTGTTCCAATAGCTTCAGGATTATAACAACGCTATCAATTCGGAGATGTCGTCATGGAGATTGATGCTTAAGTTGAGTGTATACTTGATAAAAAATTCATGTTTACGTAATCAATGTAAACTGATAGAGAGTCATGAAATTTTGAAGTTCAAAGTTTAGTCGTACTGGGTTTACAGACATTGTGAACTCCGAAATTTATTAGAGATGGGATTTGAAAAGTAAATGTCTATGACGTAAGTAGAAAAGTCAAAATTCAGTAGCGTTGTCTTTGAAATGTATCCGGAAAAGTCCCAAGTGTCGCAATTCACAATGTTGTTGCGCTGGTATTTCGAATGTAGCCGCCAAATTGCTAAGCAGAAGAAATAAAAACGGAGTGCCCTAAACTCTCAAGTAACCAAGTTTAAATTACTGTAGCCCCGGATACCGAGATTCAACCCTGATCTGTATCATTTCATTCTATTTTTTTTTTCAAAACTATGTGAAGATTTTTCTACCGCCCCTCTGTATCCATAAGGATGCAGAGGGTCGGTATAAAAATATTCATTTAACAAAAATGACTAGTTTCATAAAAATGACTAGTTTGTATATTTCTCTATGATTCAGCCATTCATCAGTCGCAGCATGCATTTTGTGGCAACGAAATTATTTAAAGGAAATTTAGAGAAAATTATTTAGCGTTCAGATATCATTTACAAATAAGATGCAAAAAAAAAAAAAAAGGTGGAAAATAACACATTTTTCAGAAGAGCATCTCTTGTTCTTAACCGAAAGTTTCTGCAGTAATCCTTGATACGTAAGGAACCTCGCTGTAATATAACGAATATTATGCAAGTCAAGTCGACCGTTACAACTGTAACGAGTTTGGTTGCTTGCACATTATACAGGCTAATAAATATCTCGGATTTAATGAGTACGGAAAAATACAAATTTCTATGTCAAAATTTTTCGTTTTTCGTAACAGCAAAATTATTTTTAAATCCACCATTTAACAAATTAATCGTTTATCCATACCGTCAAAAAAATGGCGACACTATTTTTTTATGTAAAAAAAGACAAAAATATGGTGAATGCAATTGGAAAATTTTTTAAATATTGTCGGCATTTTTTGACGTTATGGATAAACGAGGAATCACTATTTTTTATTTACACTAGCTAACTTTTTATCGCATTTAAAAAAAAAGGTTCTATTTTATAGACTATTAAATTTAAGAATATCCAAAGAATGTTGCATGAAATAAAATAAACGAAGTAATGTTGTATTAACAGCCGAATCTCTCACTTTAATTATCAGATATTCCGTTGTTATCTGTTAACACAAACATGTTTTCGTATGGAAAAGATTAATTATGGTATGTTAGTATGACAACGGACTATGTCATTTCAAAAATATGTACCACGAATGTTTTATATTAAAAAAAATATTGGCGCCTTATCGTGTAGTAATGAACCACAAGCGAATGCGGTAAATTATTAGTGATTTCGAGTCTCACTATATACAAATGTTGCTTTGATAATGATTTAATGCTTGTTTCATTTATACTAAAGTGTAGTTTAAATAGTTTCAGCTGAGGAAGAAGGACCATAGTTAGTTTACGGGGTTGTCTCGCCTTTAGATAGATAGATAGATAGAGAGAGAGAGAGAGAGAGAGAGAGAGAGTTAGAGAGAGAGATAGATAGATAGATAGAGAGATAGATAGATAACGAACTGATAATGATAGACAGATAGGTACATAGATAATGTAATGACACTGATAGGTAGATATATAATGAACAGACATAGATAGATAGATAGAAATGAACAGACTGAATTAGATAACAAACAAAAATTATATATATATATATATATATATATATATATATATATATATATATATATATATATATATACATACATACATACATACATAATAAACAGACAATGATAGATAGATAGATAGATAGATAGATAGATAGATAGATAATGATGAGATTGAGACGGGATTAGACTGGATGAGATAGATAGACAGATAGATAGATAGATAGATAGATAGATAGATAATGAGGAGATTGAGACAGGGTTAGACAAGATTAGATAGATAGATAGATAGATAGATAACAAACTGATAATGATAGAAAGATAGGTACATAGATAATGAAATTACACTGATAGGTAGATATATAATGAACAGACATAGATAGATAGATAGATAGAAATGAATAAACTGAATTAGATAACAAACAAAAATTATATATATATATATATATATATATATATATATATATATATATATATATATATATATATATACATACATACATACATACATAATAAACAGACAATGATAGATAGATAGATAGATAGATAGATAGATAGATAGATAGATAGATAGATAGATAGATAGATAGATAACAAACTGATAATGATAGACAGATAGGTACATAGATAATGAAATGACACTGATAGGTAGATATATAATGAACAGACATAGATAGATCGATAGACATGAACAGACTGAATTAGATAGATAACAAACAAAAATTATATATATATATATATATATATATATATATATATATATATATATATATATAGATAGATAGATAGATAGATAGATAGATAATAAACAGACAATGATAGATAGATAGATAGATAGATAGATAGGCAGATAGATAGGCAGATAGATAGAGGCGAAAAGTAAAGCAATGTTATGTTCCTTCCTCTTCGAGTAAACACCTGAAGTTTACAGTAGTTCCTCTTAATTAAGCTACTTAAGTCATTACCAATCGATCAGACATTTTGGTTTTGTTTCTGAAGTTTTTAACGTTTAAGTTTTAATATATATTTTTTGTTTTCTATAAATGTTTTTTTAGAGTTCAGCAATTTACGTTCGGGGTTAACAGTTTTCTAAGTTTTTTTTTTATTTTTCGAAATACCTTTCGAATATTTTTTCACAGGCTTGTCACTATTTTTCTTCTTTGAATCTTGCTTTTGTTATTCCTTATATATGTTAGTGCAATCTACCAGTTGATTTAATTTCTCTTGGTTTTCCATCTATTGTTCAATAATTTAACCATTAAAGAAACATGAAACTCCACTTTCCTTCCTGTTTATTCTATCGCCATCTCTATTAAAGTTCCACACTTATTTCATCATTCTTTTATTCGCAGTCGACTAAAGCCACCGCGCCTGCGCACTAAAACACTTTCTAACAAATATTTCCTCCCTGTTGCATATTGCAGAAGACAAAAGATTATTTGTCTTTCAAGAACAAGAATCAAGCAGACGCAGATATTGATTCTGTCAACAATGACGAGTTCATAGTGCATTGCACATCGCTCCAGTAACTTTCTGGAAATTATTGCATGCATTATACCTACAGAAGATTCCAGATATCTTTTTCCGAAAATATCTTATATCCTTTATATATTTTTTACTTTATACCTTATTATTTATTTATTTTTTTAAAAAATTTACCTATGTTTTCCCTTAGTCTTCCTATTTTTGTTCTTTCCATTTCTAAAATTGGAGAAAACACTTTCAGATTACAGCAGCAAAGTTAAAAAAAATATATATATATATTTAAATATGCGTTGTTTTGCGAAATTTGTTATTTCCTGGAGCCCTTATGTAGGTTTATATTTTTATTTTTAACCCAAAAAGTATGAAAAGATGTCACCTGCATGAAATCCCCATTAATAAAAATAAACATTCATTGATGGCGACCTGATGTTAAATACGCATGCGCGGTGGTTTGCTGGCTGTGTCATTCGCAAGAGATTTGAAATTTAAAGAACTGTTTTGTAACCTGAGACATTTTGTTTTCGTGATGAAATATTTTGTTTTTTAAATGTCATGTCTCTTCATGAAGTCAGAGATCATGATTCTGCTCTCGACATATACCTTTTCTTTATTATCTGTGAATTACCATCTTCTTGGGAAAAATAGTTGAGCAATTCTTCGTTGCCCTCTTCACAGTTTTGGATTCAGAATAATCCTTCTCTTAGACTGGCTTGAGAACTCCATCTACCAACTGTGAAAATCAGCGTAGCAGACTAGTTCAGAAATTAAACTTGGCTCGCCAATTCAAATTTCCACACCACGAACCGCTACACTGCTGGCAAATTCTATGGTAAGGGAATGATAATATCAGCCGTTTGCTTATAAGGAAACAATCAGGATTCTTTTATTAAAAAAAGCCTGTATTACTCCAGTTATGCTTCTTTTAATGCTTCTGGTAATTGGGATGGGATGAAAGTGTAGTGTCTGTTCACCTAATCTCTAATGGTAATTGTAATATTAGCCGTTTCCTAATAAGGAAACACTCAGCATTGACCGAGAAGCGAGTCCAACACTCGGTTGAAATTTATAAAATCTTTCTCTTGAAACAATTTTTCTGGAAAATAAGTTTCTCAAATTCACTAACTATTTGTAGTCTTGCAAGTATTGGTCGAAGCTTTCTATTTAAACTTTTGTTTTCACAGTATAGTAATTACTAAAAATTATTTAGAACCGTGCCTATAGCAAGGGTTGTAGTATTGATAAATAACATTCTTAAAAAATGTTCAAGAAAAATAAAGAATAAATCTAGAGAATTTGATTTGATCTTTTATATCATGGCTTCTCAGTCTGAAAAGACCGAATGGTAGAGAGAGAGAGAGAGAGAGAGAGAGAGAGAGAGAGAGAGAGAGAGAGAGACGCTAAAAGGGATGTGTACACGAATATAGCCTAATGTTTATTGTTCGTTTCTGTTATATACCGTACCTATGAACACTAAGGGGTATATCCCAGTACTCATAAATACATTGGACAATATTGAAAGTGGGGGTAATATGCTTTCTAAGCAGGCCACAACTAGCTGTAGTTTACCTACTTCACGCCGCTGGTGAGTATTATATTTTGTTGATGTTAGAAAGATTACCATTTCATTTCCGACCTCCATTTTGATTATTCCTCATTCAGTAACCCTTTCTAGATTACGACAGTTTCACATCTGAAATTTAGATGGAAAAACATTCGTAAATAATAATGAAACTTACTACTTCCAGTTTCTATTACGCATCTTCAGCTTCTTTATTTGGGCAGTGACTCTTCTTTGAAAAAATGTTTCGTTGAATATTACTGACAAGGAAAATGTGATTAATTCTTTATTGTTTTTTTCTTTTTTGTTTTTTTTAGTATTCTCAAATTTTTGCATTTGGTGGGATAAGGGAGTGTAGAAATTTCCGTAATGTCTACAGTCCCAAGCGTTTTCAGACAGTTCTTTAGCCATTTTCCAGGGAAATTTCTTTTCACGGTTGTCTTTTAAGATGTAGCTGTGTACATTGAATGGTAGTAGCATTTTAGTCTTAGCCCTGCGAAAGGAACGTGGCTGGAATTCGAATTGGTGTCCTTCTATTTTAATAATAATAATAAAAAATCTTTAGCACATTATTTCCGTTGTTAAACAAAGTGAGATTAATACTGTGTGCCAGATGTTTTATGTAGAGAGCTTCTTTCACAGCAAATTGTTTTCGGTTACGGAATTTCTGAAGTATGATCGTGTTATCAACCAGAATATATATCTGTTTATATTTCTGAGATGATATATTATGTACACTATTTACATTATTCGGACTATTATCCTCATTTTGGTGGCCATATTTATCACACATGGTACAGTCGATAAAGGCGTTGGTTAGATCCAGCGACAGGACCCAAAGAGTTGTGAGTTCAATACTTGCTTAAGGCGATGGAAAATTTGGAGGGGGGAATTAACAGGAGATAGCTGATAACTGACATCCATTAGACATGGCACATGGAACTAGAACAGTCTACTCCAGTGAGCAAAATAAAGGGTTCACTTCGACATTCCAACCACGTGAAGAAGGCCGGAGAGTACATCAGCTGAAACGTTGTGATAAATATGGCAACAAAGATGAGGACAACAGTCTGAATAATGTAAATAGAGTACAGAAGATATATATATATATATATATATATATATATATATATATATATATATATATGTATATATATATATATATAATAAAAAGGCTTAAACACTAATATTCCATGGTCATAATTTGGAAGTGAGTGGAAGGGGGAAATATGAATGTTGTTGGGTACATTTCGTGGTGACATACACACACCATAGACGATCTAATGTTAAAGATCAGAATAAGAAGGATGGAATATGTGTGTGTATATATATATATATGTGTGTATTGTGAGTATATGCATATATATATGTGTGTATGTGTGTGTGTATATGTGTATATATATGTGCGTGTATGTATGTGTGTATATGTGTATGTGCATATGTATATATGTAGGTGTAATTATTTGTATATTATATGCGCGGTACTTATTAGAAAGCGCTTAGTATCAGAGATAGAGCTAAGATATTGTATCAGATATATGTATATGTGTATATGTGTGTGTATGTATGTGTATGTGTGTATTTGTGTGGATATGTGGATCTATGTGTATATGTGTACATGGGTATATGTATGTGTGTATGTAGTTACACGCCTATGTGTATGTATATACGTGTATATGTTATTGTGTATGTGTGTATTCGCATGTGTTTTGAACATAAAAATATAGGTCCTTGTTAGATAATCGTCATATTTATTCTTTATATGTTTATATTTGATTTGTAACCTGTAGTCGATATTACTTTTGTCAAATTTTCTCAATTACACAGCGTCCCTTTCAGTATATTTCTCCCCCACCACTTCTTTCCTTTTCTCTCCCTCCTTCTTATTCTGATCTTTAACATTAGATCGTCTATGGTGTGTGTATGTCACCACGAAATGTATCCTTAATGTATTCGACAACATTCATATTTCCCCCTTCCACTCACCTCTAGTTTTTTAAAAAAAACCTCTCTGTTAAGTTTTAATCTCCCAAATTCTCTCATATGTTACCCATCTCTTTAGCACTAACATTCGTCCCACACTCTCATACTTACACTCTCTCTAAATTCTATTTTTATTTCCGGAGTTGTTCTTTTCAGTTTTCTTTTTGAATTTGTAGGTCTGATGAATTGGATTGTATTTACGATTCCAATGGAATAAATTATGACCATGGAATATTAGTGTTTAAGCCTTTTTATTATATCCTTACTCTGTCCTCGACATTGAGTTCTACCAGGATTCTATCCTCTCGGAATTTTTTGTGGATTTTGCATATACATATATATATATATATATATATATATATATATATGTATATTTACCACTAATATCATCTATCTATCTATCTATCTATCTATCTATCTATATATATATATATATTGATGAATAGATTTTCCTGTCGAGGACGACAAATGAGGGTTCAGTAATTTTATTTTTTCAGAGCAACCTACAAGAGTGAAGTATATAAAGTGGTCACTTGCCTGTGCCCTGCACTGCACACTTTATCCATTATTGCACCATGTCCTTTACTTGTGCACTATCTCCCACATGTCAGATGATGCTAGACTCAACATTTTTTTAAATATGGATTTTTTATCTCTTAGCTGCATATTGTTTCCAATTCAGAGTTCTCCATCTAGACGGATTTTCTACCAAGGCTGTCGGGCTCAGACTGTCATGTTATTTACCCATAGTTAAAGGGAAAAGAAATACAATGATACCTTTCCCAACGGCAAAAGTATATCTAATGAACTCGACTGTAATTCGACTCTCCGATTTCTTGTTACGAGATGTTATCCATTATAAAACTCACAAAATCAAGCTTACATTGCTTGGTATAACCAAGCCGTCACTCATCTAATTTGAGACCAATCTTGACGTTGCTTAACTTCGATGATCGGATGACATCCCGTGTTTCAACGTGATATGGCCGTAAGCTATTAAAATAAAGAGAAAGAACAGTAAGAATTATAATTCGCTGTTCTTATTAATTATTTTTATTTTTAAAAAACAGTGCTCAGTACAATTCTGCAGGTCATAAATATTATATTATTATATATATGTATATGTATATGTTTGTTCGTGTGTATGTGTGTGTGTGTGTGAGTGTGTGTGTGTGTGGGTGTGTGTGGGTGTGTGCGATTCTGTAGCACCAATCCACAAGGTTTTATGAAAGATGGTACTCGTTAAGGACTACAGGTGTATTTGCTATTGTGATATGATTTTGTGGATTTATAATGAAAATATATATTTATGATGAAATGATTACAATGGAAAAATACGAAAAGATTGGAAAAGATTGGAAAGATTGACTACTAATAATTGTCTATAAAGAAAGTATTAATTTTGAAACGAGAGTTGAGATATAAAAATATTGTAAGTTTTATTTTAGAGCTGTTGTAGAAGTCTGGGATAGTTTTCAGAAACTTCGGTTCTGCCATAAATGGATTTTGAATTCGACTGACTCCATATTTTCCGCTCTGACTCCAATGAGTCCAACCCTGTTTCCACGCTTCCAAAATTCTCCAATTCTAACACCATTCCTCTAATCATCTCCATGACGACATCTCCGGATTGATAGCATTGTTAAAATCCTGAAGCTATTGGCAAAAAGTCATAATTTCCAAGAAGAAAATTAGAACAAATAAAAAAAGTAAAGCAACAGACACTATGTTCTGGACAGCAAACAACAACGAAGAAATTGAAGAATGTGCTTGAGCCCACTTGATTTCTTGTACTGCCAAGTTGAGAATTTTGTCATCTAGACCAATAATGTTTTTTTATGAGTAATTATTGGAGGACAATTAAGCAGAGTGAATGACAAATAATAGAATACCTTAGAAGAACATAGAAGATTCGGTAAACGGGGATCTGCAACAGAGAATTTTCAAAGGTATAAATATATGAGCAGATAATACTTCGGATCCTTCCTAAACTTGGCAAAAGAATAAATATCCATTTTGAATCACAGAACACTGGTTTGATTTGATTGATTTTATTTAGCGGCATATCAACCACTATATGTAATGACGAAATCTAAATAATTGAACACAAATTTATGGCTTCAAAAATATATATATATTTTGAACTAGAGATAAAATATATCGTAAGCCATTTTTCTATAAACTGTATTGTTTGTCATTTTAATGGGTATAGTTGGTAATTTTTTCATAAAAATGTATTGGTGATATATTTACTATAAAAATGTATTATTGTACTGAGTGTAACAGTTCCTCATTGTTGACCGGATGTTGATCGGTTCTTCGCCACAATTCCTCATTGGTGACCAGAACTTGATTGGTTCTTCACCACAGTTCTTCATTGGTGACCGGATCTTGATTCGTTCTTCGCCACAATTCCTCATTGGTGACCAGATCTTGATAGGTTCACCGCAACAGTTCTTCATTGGTGACCGGATCTTGATTCGTTCTTCGCCACAATTCCTCATTGATGACCAGATCTTGATCGGTTCTTCAACACAGTTCCTCATTGTTGACCGGATGTTAATCGGTTCTTCGCCACATTTCCACATTGGTGACCAGATCTTGATCGGTTCTTCACCACAATTCCTCATTGGTGATCTGGTCACCAATGAGGAATTGTAGCGAAGAACGAATCAAGATCCGGTCGCCAATGGAGAACTGTTGCCGAAAACCAATCAAGATCCGGTCACTTATGAGCATCTGTGGCGAAGAACCGATCAAGATCCGGTCACGTATGTGTAACTGTGGCGAAGAACCGATCAACATCCGGTCAACAATGAGGAACTGAGGCGAAGAAACGATCAAGATCTGGTCCCCAATGAGTTATTGTGGCGAAGTACCGATCAACATCCGGTCAACAATTAGAAACTGTGGCGAAGAAACGATCAACATCCGGTCAACAATGAGGAACTGTGGTGAAGAACCGATCAAGTCACACGAATTATGGCAGTTGTCTTGATGATGTTTCCTCCTTGAATTTAAAATGTACTACGAGATTGGAAGCTAAGTCTCCCTATTTTACTGTTGAACCTGCAACCCGTACGTTCTATTCTAGCATCTTTTCTTTACATGCGTTTGTGTATCGTTTTTCCATGTGAAACTCTCCTCACGTTTCCTGCTTCCCTGCCACCTACAATCTTCAAAATTTTAAATATAACACCAATTGCCCGCTTCTGATTTCCTGAAACATGTTCTTTTATTTTTGTCTCCTCACTAAAGCCTTCTGATTATCTTCCTCTTCCAATAAACCCTTTGAGGAGAAATGATTAAAAAAAGCATTACTATGTCAGTTCTTTCTAGTTAATTTATCCTATGAATGTCAATTTCTGTAAAGAAAATATAATATTTTTTCACCAATAAATACAGGATTTGATTTTAGAACTTCCTTGTAGCTCTAACCGTTTAATGAACGCCTTATTACTAATCCTACTTCTTGTGCACATCTGCAATAATGACAATACATCTTGTACGTCCCGTTAGGACATGACGATCATGGTTCTCCACAACTTCCTATCCTTTGTAACTCTTATGTAACATTTCTCTTTTCAAACGCCATCTGTTTACACAAGCTCGTTAGACAGTTTGTTTGTCACTTTCCTCTAACCATTTTTCTTTCAATATTTCGGGGAGTGTTAAATTTTTCAAGTCTTCGTTATTCATATGTCCTTTTTATATTTTCTGATTCTAATTATATGCGCCCTTTTTGTTTCCATTGTCGTTAAAACTTACTCGTTACTCAGATGTTAAGTCCATGGTATTCTTATCATCCTTCTGTAGTACCACATTTCTGTTGCCTCAAGTCTCTTCTTCGTTTGTGAAGAGATTATCCAGTATTCAATGTCATAAAAATATTACATAACAGTCCAGCACTCATTTCTTTGTTTCTAACGTTTTTTTTTTGTTTCTTAATAATTTGTTTAGCTTTTTTTCTAAACCGCCTTCGGATTTCGGTGTCACATTTTACGTCTTCTGTTAAAACAACTCCCAAATATTTAAATTTTCTTTTCTCTTGCTGGCAACTATACATTGTGTCTTTTTACAACTGATGCTTAGTCCTTTCTTCTCACTTTCCTTTACTATATTCTGTAGGAGTTCCTTTAGGTTCCTTTCCGTGTCTACTCTCGACATTGTGTTATCTGCATATCTTATGCTGTGTCCATCAGTAATAAATCCTAACAGAATTCAGGATCTATAAGGTTGAATAAGTCTGGTGAGAAGACGCATCCTTGTCTTACAACCTTCTCTATCTTTTTTTTTTTTTTTTACATTTCATATTATTTATTTTCTATCCGTAAAATTTACTAGAGTAGAATTTACATTATTTACATTGTTCGGATTGTTGTCCTCATCTTTATTTTCATATTCACGATGTTTCGACCGTTGTACGCTCCGGCCTTCTTCAGGTGATTAGACTATCGAAATGAACTTTTTTTTCGTCCACCAGGGTAGATTGATCTACTTCCACGTGTCATGCGAATTCCGGATGTCTCAGTTATCTCCCGTTAACTCAACCCTCCAAGTTTTTGTTCACCACTGCAGTAACCAGGTATTGAACTCACAACTCTTTGGGTCAAGTCACAGGATCCAACCAACGCTTTTATCCGCTGGGCCAGATGAACTTGAAGTGTGTACAATGGCCGAAACGTCCTGAATATGACAATAAAGATAAGGATAGCAGTCCGAACAATGTAAACAAAGTAAATAATTACAATACCTAATCACAGATATATATATATATATATATAATTCTAACTTCTGAGCCTATGATTCTTTGTATTGTTTTGATGATAACACAAATTTTTGGCCATTTTATTCTTCAGTCTTCTACATGTGTATAATGCTTTACAAACATGGCGCCCAACAGAAACGTAAAGGCGGCAAAGAGTTAATAAATATAAATTGTTGACTTAGTGGGATTTTAAATGTAGAAAGTTTTATTATCTCCTGAATTTATTTTTTTAATATCGTCAAAATGTAAATTTAAAAAAAATCTCTTCCTTTTTCTGTTTTGATTTTTTTACGTGCATTAAGTTCGGCTGGTTTTGGTGGGGTTATAGTTTCTTAGTAACGTTGTCTGGGTAAAAATTTATTCATGTGTTTCAAAGACATAACAATCTGTTTTTATATCGATGATTTATTGGTTGGCTTGAGTCAACATCACAGAAACCTTATTTGCGAATCACCTTATATTTTTTATAATTTACTTGCACAAAAAGTCTCGAAAGAAGGCCACGTGTGAATCGGTGCTTAAGCCCAGTAAAGAGCTGTTTAAAACACTTTTAAAGGTAGATTTTGAGTACATCTCATGTAGAGTACGTGCTTTATCGCCATGCTTGGGGTGAAATGTTTTAAAACTAATTGATCTCTCAAGTTTCCTTACGTATATATGTCGGAAAAAAACAGGCCAAATTTATTTGAGTGAGTGTTTTTTGTTTTTCGTACATTATAATATTCATCTTTACAGACATTGAAATGATTCAAGAATAATTGGTTGAGAACTATCTCGAAAAGCAAAATAAATTTATCACTGTGGTTCTTAATCAAATACATATTAACGAGATATTGCTATCTATCTATCTATCTATCTATCTATCTATCTATCTATCTATCTATCTATCTATGTCAGTTTCTTTCCCTCTTTCTTTCTTTCTTTCTTATTACTTTATTTCTTACTATCTATCTATCTATCTATCTATCTATCTCAGTTTCTTTCTTTCTCAGTCTTCATTTCTATCTCTCTCTGTCTCTCTCTCTCTCTATCTATCTAACTATTTATCTCAATCTCTTCGTTTATTCGTTACTTTCTCTCTCTCTATCTATGTCAGTTTCTTTCTGTCTTTTTTCTTTCTTTCTTTGTCTTCATTTCTATCTGTCTACCTCAGTTTCTTTCTTTCTATCTCTTCATTTCTATCTATCTACCTCAGTTTCTTTCTTTCTTTCTTTCTATCTATCTATCTATCTATCTATCTATCTATCTAAGTCTCTTCGTTCGTTCGTTGCTTTCTCTCTCTCTGTCTCTATGTCAGTTTCTTTCTTTCTTTGTCTTCGTTTCTATGTATCTATCTATCAGTCTCTTCTCTCGTTCGTTCCTTCCTTCCCTCCATCTTTCCCTCCCTCTCCCTCCCTCTCCCTCCCTCTCTATCTATCTGCAATGAAAAAAGAGAGTGTAATCGGAGAGGAATCAAGTTTCATAAAGGTTTCTCACTTAATTAAAAAGAAAGGCTTAATAAGATCTACGTGACACCAACATTGGCTTTCGTCCAAAATTTAATAATAGCTTTTTTTTTGTTGGGAAATAAATAAATAAGTCAATAAAATAACCCGAACTTCTATGCGATAGACTCCCAATCACTCTCTGGTATTATTCGACACCTAGACTTATTTTTCTATCTAAAACGAATCCCCCCTTTACTCGTAACGCCTTTGCGCACTCTCCTCCCCGTTGAAAACTCATCTTGTCAGTGTCATCAGGCGATCGTTTCCATAAATAGGATTATTACCAGAAAACTCTTTGTCAAGTTAATTAAATTGCCCGTTTCTGACGTTAACATCATAGTTTTTTACTTTCTTGTTTTCTTTTTATCAGACACGAAGCAGCAAGCAATAAGTAATATAGACTTTCGGACGACAAGTCGTAACAGTGAAAAAAAACTGATGGGTTGGTGGGTCATCGATTTGGGCGTCCTAATATCAGCACTGGAGACACATATCATTTGGGCTCAGACGATTTAACAGGTTGTATCAGCAGTCGGCAAGCACAGAAAATATTGTATAAAAGTTTCAAGAGACATGACAAAATTATGAAGCAATAGATAATCCTATTATAGTTATTGGGGCGATTTTTATAATATTGGATTCATAAGTCTGAAGTAATTGTATTCTCGTCCTCAAGGCATGTGTTTGATAACAGACAGCAATTAGTAAAATTTTTGCAATTTACTATACGTAGCTTAGTTTCAGTAAAAAAACAAAGCATCCAGTGAGGATTAGACCTACTATTTTATAGATGTGGCTTGCGAGATTAACTTGTTAACCATTACATTAAATTACATTGAGGCACTGATTTCTTTCGATTTCCCATTTTGTCGAATTTTTAATGTCGAAAATATAATTTTTTCAGGCACATGGCATTACGCCAGGGAATACCAGAAGTCTTAATCGAATTGTAATGTTTGACTGGAATCTATGATCTAAGAAGAGTTGATCTGTGGTGACACTAATATGTAGTGTGCTAACCCTATGAGATACCAAAGCAAGCTTTGTACTTGCTATCACCTCAGAATGTCGAACGACCTAAATGCCTCGACTGAGATGCCCTCGAATCACCAAGCGCAAAATCGGAGGTCAAACGATGTTAGTGAGTTCACAAACACAATAAGAAAGTGAACAAAGCTTGAATTAAGATAAGTACACACACACACACACACACACACACACACACGTCAGGTTGAAGACAGGAAGTCATATAAACGTGGGAATCATGGCGGCAGTCCAAGAAGATAATAACAGAAATCACATACCATTCGATTAGGCTGACGGTAATTTGATAACCAATTTAGTCCCATATATTTATCAGACATTAATATCATAACATAACAATGGAGTTTAAGAAATTTAGGTAATTTTTGCAATTACGGAGCAACTAGTAAGAATAAAATTTGCTATTCTAGTAATGGTCATTGCGAATAACTTGCTTCTGTCCAATGAGGCTTCATTGGATTTATATTCAGAGTCCAAATATAGTCAATAAATTAATAAGTTTCAATTGACTTATCGTCCGACCGACTTTCGACTGACCCTGATAAGCATAACATAAGCGAAATTGGTCGAAAGATAAGTCAATTGAACTTAATTTATTGATTCTTGTCGGTCTAGTTCTGTCTCTCTGTCTATTCCTTTCCAACTCTCCTTCTCCTCTCACTCTCCCCATTAGTCTCCAACTCTCTCTCTCTCTTCTCTCTCTCTCTCTATATATATATATATAGGTAGAGGGAGAGAGTGTAAGAGAGAGACAGAGAAAGAGAGAGATACCGTGGATATAAGGATCAACATTGCTTGGCGACAGTCAATTTCTCTCCTCAAGCGATCTTCAGAAGAAATACCACTTACCCATTATAAGGATCTATATATAGGTCACTGGGGTACAAAGTGTGATGTCATTCTATTATCTAAGTCTTTCATATCTATCTATCTATCTATCTATCTATCTATCTATCTATCTATCTATCTATCTATCTAACCTTTACTTCTATGATAACAGCTATTATTATAAATGATAAGTGTTGTGAAGATGAATGAGAAACGCAGGAATGAAATATAACAAATAAATCTATTTACACAATAATACAATTGGTAATACGGTTAGTGAATCCAGAAATGCGGTTAGTAGCAATAATATATATATATATATATATATATATATATATATATATATATATATATATATATATATATATATATATATATACACACAGTCTGGTAAATCCAGTCTCGAAGTAGGACTTCCTTAGAGTCTTCGTGCTCGCAACTGTGACTTCTATAAGAGGTTACCTCACACTATTACTCTACCTCCAACTCAATCACAATCTCAATCTCTGTCTACTCTGACTGACTCTGGGTATTTAACGGCAGCAGTCCAAGTACACACTGGTCGAGTCCACTTGTATGAAAAAGGGGTGGACCCCATAACAATAAGAAAACGTTAAAATATATCAATTTGGCTTTTCCTGACGTGCTTAAATTTTTTTCATCTATAAAAATCATAGCAACAATGTTTATTACGGCGGAGAACAGGTTCAAAACTAATTTTGGGGAAACCGTTTAATTAGCTTGCATTTTAAATGATCACGAAATGTGTCAATATTACAGAGATGAACATAATTTGTATTTGCCTCAGAGTATAAATTAAAAACTCCGCAAACATCTCCTGATTCCTCAATGGAAGTGTTAAATTTCATTTTTAAAAATTAATATAAAAAAAATAAAAGCGAAATGCTCTCATAATTAACGTCGACGATTTTCTGTGAATAACCATTCGATTCTTTCAATTTTAACAAATTTGCCACTTTAATCCGAATTCCGAATTTGCATAAAATATCTTTTTTCTCTATTTCAGCTTTTAAACAAAATTAACCTTTGGCCATCAATTTACAGAAATCGATTGGATTTTCTACTTTATCTGACTCTTTGTTAAAAGCAAAAAAAAAAAAAAAAAAAATGATTGTCTTCCATATAGTTTAATAACTTTTGCTCAATTTTATTTACATTATATTTTGTTGACTTTGGCAAGCGTTTAATTCTTCATACCCGAAGAAAGAACACAATGTGTGCCGAGGTATATATTCATACATATATAGACATAGTTTTATATCTATCTATCTATCTATCTATCTATCTATATATATATATATATATATATATATATATATATATATATATATAGAGAGAGAGAGAGAGAGAGAGACGGGAAGAGAAGGAGGGATGGAAGAGTGGACGTAGAAATTAATAATGCGTGATGATTCTCAATTTCACACCTCAATGAATTTTAGATATATTATTTTATTATTTTATAATAATATATATCTTATATACTTATTCTATAACTAATAACAGCAAACACATGCTCACACTTATATACACACATAATCAGTGTTTTTGATTTACTGAAATGGAAGAAAGAATACTAAACAGCTAATAAAGAAAATTAAAATCAAACTAGTCTAGGAAACTAAATAAATGAAACCATATAACATATGCATTATGTTGAAATTTTTTAAAAAAGCGAAAAATGATGATTTTGTCATACAATCGAAATCAATACAGAAGAGCTGTTTTCTGCTTTGAAAAAATACATCGAGTCAAACTTCAACCCTGATCACATAAAATACCCATAGAAATAAAATATATACCAATATACATGTAATCTTTTATCTACAAACGTATACAATAACGAGCCTTTTGATGAGCAAGGAAAGAATGTTATAAAAAGTCAAAAGAATAATAAAGCATGACTTGTAATTTTGAAAATAGCGTAACCTCTACACTAATTTAAAAAAACAAAAAAACAATTTTGAAATTTTCATGAAACATGTCTGGAATCAGAAGCCTATCTTCCAAAAGAAAAGCTATATCGCACTATTGAAACAAAAAAGTAGTCCTCAAGTCCCACACATACAGATGTATCTGAACTGACTCCATTAGGATGAACGTACTAATGAACATTAACTAATGAAAAACCTGTCACCGTTCTATGAAAATATACTTCACACAATCAAATTTAACTTTCTGTCTGGGATTACAGTGATGATATATAAAATTAGTCCTCAATCCACGCATATACAAATGTATATCAACTGATTATTCAAACTGAACACAAAATAGCATGAGATAAAGCCCAACACCGCAAGTTGCCAGAAAACCAAAGCATTAGATTCAAAAAACTAAAGTGATATTTTTAAATATACTCATCAAAAGGTTACTTTCATATGGATACCACGCGTAACACCAAAACATTCCAGAAATATCTGAACTATCAGCTGTAAATAACCGCTTTTCGTATATGACTCAGCAAAGCGTTGCATAATCACAAAAAAATTGTACCAGATAAAAGAACCATATCATTTGAAGACTTTCAACAGCAGCAACAACTAAAATGGATAGCACATGTAACTCGAATGGACAATAATCAAGATGCTGACATTCCACGTTACTTCCAACAAGAGGCAAAAAATGAAATCCCCATCACTGCAAGGAAAAGCGTTAATAGCTACTGGTCGTGAGATCCCTACTTGCCTGAAAAATGCTTTAATAGAAATTCAAACAGTGTTTAGCAATAGCTGCACTGTCAATGAACCCAGATTGCTTCGTTATTCTTAAGCATCGTGTTCATATTACTATTACCGATATACAATTACGAAATGCTATAATAATTAGAAATGTCATTAATATAAATCTTTTAAATGCTTATCCATACATATAACGTATACATATTAGGTTGGTGCAAAAATAATGTCGTTTTCTCACATAGTAACATATGTGAGAAAACGACATTATTTTTGCACCAACCTAATATATTGCTTTGTGCGAGTGTGGTAACTGTTTTACGTCAGCACAACATATCTATTATAATTGTCTGTTTGTCTCTTAAATTTCATCTGGTTCTTCTATGTGCCTTGTCTCTTCGTTGGCGATCATATTTCTGGACAATTACTATCTTTTATATCTCTTAATCCATTTTATCTTTTTGTTCTCTCTTCTAAAGCTTTTCCGCCATTCATTTAGTAGATTACTTGCCTTCAATCCTGTGCGTATCAAATTTTCGAAACCTTCTTTCATTATTAAGTGCCCTAGAAATTTCAACTTTCTGTTCCTGATGTTAAAACGTTCTGCAGGGTGAAAACATTTCAACTGTCTATTCCTGTTGCTAAATATAATATTCCTTCTTGTTACCATCTTCTTTACAACTTCCATGTTTCTTACCTGTTTACTGTATGCTATTCTCAACATCCTTTTGTAGAACCACATTTCTGTTGCTTCACGTTTATTCTTCATCTGTGAGGGGGGTTGTCCAGAATTTATTGCCATATAGGAGGACCGATATTACATAACGGTTAATGTTCTTTTTGTTTCTAATAATTTTATCTGTTCCTCAATTTTTTGCTCAGCTTTAGGAAGGCATGTTTCACTATCACTAATATAAATATGATTTCAGTGTCGCATTATCGGATTTCAGTATCGTACTTTCCGTTCTCTGTTAAAACACTTCCCAGATATTTAAATTGTGACACTTGTTTGATTTTGATATCTCCCATTTGTAATTTGCATTTACAGAGTAGATATGTCAGAGTATTTTTATATAATGAATACATTTTCATATTTGAAAAAGTGACTGAAAAGAACTTTTAAATTGCAATGTGATTTGAAGAGAAATATCCCAAGCAAGACTTTAAAAAAATCTTTTCACGCCAAGAAAGGCAATAAAGCCACTTAGACGAAAGGATTTATTGAATATGTGAGAATATGAGAAAGAAAACATTATTAAGGAAAGAAAACATTATTAAGGAAAGAGAACAATAAAAGTACAGAAATTATGAAGAGAGAAGATAACGATTGACATTGCATTTACACCTTTAAAGATCAAAGTTGACTGGAAAGAAAGATGAAAGAGAGTTCTACAACCAAGAAACTGTCAGCATAGAACTTCCGATTACATATAGGCATCTCAGCTGTAAAATGTTAAGACTTTCTTAATGCCATACACTTAAATTCATAAAGTCTAGGTATCAAACGAAAAATCCCACCAGAGCAACTCCCATGAAAATATTTATAGAATAGACACAGAAATCTCCGTTACGGTGGTGGGAAAGTGACAGAAATCGAGATGTCAGGTCAAGGCCAATAACATTGCAAATTATTCTTTAGAATCAAGAATCTCTAAATATATAGCAGAAACACCAGACCAGATGTGGCAGCAATATTGAATGCATGGACGAATTGTAAACTTAAAAATATATAAGATAGATTCGGGCAACAGCAAACAGTATTCGATATAATGTTTCAACTTTATATCAGGAGAAAATGTTTACATGATAAGAACGATATCATACAGATATGTTTAATCATATTTAACCGTATTTCATTTCTTATAATTGTTTTCATTTATAATACGGTGAGAAGGTAGAGGCTATATTCTTTTTTATTTAATCATAATTTTAGTTGTAATCTTCAGGAAGAAATGAAAAAGAAAATGGTGAACAATAAAACAATAGTAAAATTATTTAAATAGACCTGTCATTTTATGACAGCGCTTATAAACGACAATTGAAATAATCTCTAAAATTGTGGATTATAGAAAAAAATAATATCATTTTCTTTTGTTTTACATCTGGTCCTAATATTTCTGCGACATAAAGTTTTCTATGGGGAGATTCTTTGTAAATCGGTGATGACGTGCAATGTAGCGTACGGTTATTATCTTAGAAAATGAACTCAAGAAAACAGTTTCGAATCTAAACTGAGACTTCGTTTAATTCCCTTGGAAAACGCATAAATAAGTTTCTGCTTGTGTCATTATCAAGTATCTTCACGGAATTGTCTCTTCACTATTATGCCAGCACAGTTCCCGGAGAATAGAATGGGTGTGTAAACAGATGGCAAAACACATTCCCATAATTACTGCCAGACAATAAGAATTGAAATACGTTGTTACGTCCATTGTTATCCTTGACAGTAAACTATATTCTTGAACTATTTGAGTTAAGTTTTCGAAAATGGCCATTTGCTTTTGATTTTAATAGACGTAAAATATAATCTCATGAATTATGTAACCTTTTAATGCATGTAGATGTTTAAATAGGGTGATTTTCTAACCGTAGCTTAGATGTGGCACAAGGCCGAAAGTAGGGGGCACACAGTGAAGATACAAGTCTCTACTCAGTCGTAATTGTGCTAGCAAGTCAAGCTTGCTAACCGTTACACCACGTTGAGGTGCCCAAATATGGTGATTTTCTAAGCATAGTTTAGATGTGGCACAAGGCCGAAAGTATCGGGGTACCCAGTGAAGATTGAACTCACTACTCAGTTGTAATGGTTATAGCGATGCAAGCTTGCTAACCATTTCACCACATCGAGGTGCCCAAATGTTTTTTTCCTTCTAAGCGCGGCTTAGATATGGCGTAAGGCGGAAAGTATGGGGCACACAGTGAGGATCGAACACACTACTCAGTCATAATTGTTCTAATGAGGCAAGCTTGCTAACCATGTCAGCACGCTGAGGTGCCTAAGATGTTTAAATATGTTTAGATAATAAAGTTGCACTTCAAAAAGCCTCTTGACGGCAATACATTATCATGTAACGTAATAAACAGTTTGATGTTTAAACAAAACAAGCTGTCTTCTTTTTCACTGTTTTTAAGATCAGAAGTGTTCGTTTGCGAACTAGCGGATAGATAGTCACTGTGTGTGTAGGGGGTGTAATTGTGTGTGTGTGTGTGTACGAGAGAGATAATGAATTACAGGGCACATTAGAAATACCTCCCACATATACCTTCCAGAGATGTCTCACATAATGGTAAGACCATAGCTAAATAACGACACCTTTGCCACTAATGCTTTACCATTAAGAGAGAGGTATTTCTGGGAGGTATATGTGGGAGATATTCCTCGCAGCTTTTATATGGGAGATAACTGAGACAGTGAAAGGAAAGGACACTTAAGTAGACAATGCTGTAGAAGTAAACAAGTCGTTGCGCCTCTGCTCATGATATGGAATCCAATTTATGAGAAAAGGTCAAGAGATAGATCAGCAAGAACTGATAGATGGCACCGAAATGGGTAGAATTATGGAGAGCAGACATGATTGAAAAACTGTTCAGAACTATTCGTTCGAAGACGGTAAATAGACTATGCTCTTCTTCGCGGAGCAAAATGTTATAAATATTAATCATTCTTGCGTGATTCGAACTCAAATTGTATAGGTCTAGCTTCTTATCCGATACTCTTATATGTAGTACCTAGTCTGGCCAGGATACAAATTTAAGTCGAAATTTTGTATAATAAAAGTTAAAAGAAAATACATAAGGACAGAAGAACAACAAAAGACAGTGATTTGTAAAGAGAAATATTAAAATTATTTCAGTTAGTGACGTCAAGAGAAAACTTGGTCCGGATTTCTATTTAAAGTTGCACACAGTGACTTCAAGGTTAATGAATAACGCGTACAATAAACGTCAACAAATGCCGAATCCTAAGTTTGCGATATTGACGCAGGAGGTCTTGTAATTACAATCGAAGAATTGGTTGCTTTCAGATTCTCTTCTTACCCAGCCGCCGGCATCGGTATTTCGATATACCGAATTTTCAAGGTGATTTTTCTCTTCTCCACTTGATATCGATCTTTTACGAGGTAACACTAGTTACATAGACAGTGAATGTTCGTAGAGCTGACATCGAAGACAGAACTTTTAATCTGTTTTTTTTTGTATTTATTTAATTTTTTTTTTTCGAGTTTCGACGCGAAAGTCTGAAAAGTATGCTACATTGATCTCGAAACCAAACTCAAAATATCAGGTACCAAGTTCCAGGTCCCAGACGAGGTGTTCGAAGAGAGAGAGAGAGGGAAAGAGAGAGAGGGAAAGAGAGAGAGAGGGAAAGAGAGAGAAAGAGGGAGAAAGAGAGGGAAAGAGAGAGAGAGAGGAAGACACAGAGAGACAGAAAGGGAGAGAGAGAGGAAGAGAGAGCGAGAGAGTAAGAGAGAGAGAGAGAGAGAGGAAGTGAGAGATAAAAGTGATGGAGGGAGAGCGTGAAAATGTGAGAGAAGGTTGGGTTGAGAATATACTAATAGCTGAGAAAGCGAGGAAAAGTGGAAAAATGAAGAACAGGAGAAAATAGAGGACAAAACTGTAAGAGTGATAGAGAGGGTAGAGAGTAACATAGCGAACGAGAGTATGTGAGAGAGAATGTGAGTTGATGATAAAGATCTAGAGAGAGAGAAGGTGAAAAATAAGAAGATCGAGAGAGAGAAAGGAAACGAGAGAAGGGTAAGCAGGCGAGATTAGTGTGATGAGTAACATCGAGATACTTGGGAAAAAATCTCAAACAAACATTGTCTACACAGAATGGGTTATACGAGCTGAAAGTATTTCTAATTGGGCCCCAACTGTAAAGTGATGCGCTTCTTTTAAGAAAACCTTTCACCATATCACACATATTTGGCTGGGATGTATGCAACAGACTGGGGGCGTGATGGGTATACTGGGTCTCATGTATTTTGATCCTTCTCTCTCTCTCTCTCTCAAATAATAATAATAATAATAATTTTGGTACAAATTGATGGATTGATTTGATGTTTTTACGATTTATCAACATTGTGCATGTTATTTAAAACCAAAAAATATTTTTTACATTGTAAGATATTTTTGGAGATAATAATGGTGTACTTATGCAAATCCTACTAATTAACCTCTAGCTGGGGGAGAAGAGTTTTATGACTAACTTTCCTAAGGTTTTTTACATTATTCGGACTATTGTCCTCATTTTTGTCGCCATATTTATTACAACGTTTCGGCCCTTGTACGCTCCGGCCTTCTTCAGGAGGTTGGAATGTCGAACTGAACCCTTTATTTCGCTCACTGGGGTAGACCGTTCTAGTTCTACGTGCAGTGTTTGATGGATGTCAGTTATTAGTTATCTCCTGTTAATTCCCCTCTGCAAGTTCTCCACTGCCTTAACCGGGTATTGAACCGGGAACTAGAACAGTCTACCCCAGTGAGCGAAATAAAGGGTTCAGTTCGACATTCCATCCACCTGAAGAAGGCCGGAGCGTACAACGTCCGAAACGTTGTAATAAATATGGCGACAAAAATGAGGACAATAGTCAGAATAATGTAAATAATGTACATAATACCTCATCTCAGAAATATAGACAGACTCTTTCCCAAGTTTATTTGCGCATAAGTTAATATGATTAGCCCAACTGGAATTGGAACTCAGATCTCCGATTTCCAGTACTGAGCCCTTTATTCATTACAACATTTCTAAACCCTAGTGGTAATACATCTAGGTAATAGCCAAGTTCGACGTTGCTTAACTTTGGGGATCGTATGAGAACCAGTGTTTCAACGTGATATGACCGTACGCTCGTATTAGTATGAATACAAAGAAACATTTTTTTTTAATCATTTCAACCTAAGCAAGGCGAGAATGCTACTAAGACGCAGGGGGTTAAAGAGAGTTAAAGTGAAAGAGAAGACTGAGAATATGGAGGATTTAAGAAAGGACAAAAGATGAAGAGGATTCAAGAAAAATAAGACAGCGATTAACGTTGTATTTACATTTTTGAAGATTGTAGTTATCAGGGCGGGGGGTAGGTAAACGGAAGGATGTTCCACAGGCGAGAAGTGTGAGAAAAGAAACTTTAGGAGTAGAAGTGGCGGTTCCATTTATATCTTTCAACAGTAAAAGGGTTTCACCCAGATGCTAATCTAGTAGCACGCTTAAATCCATGTAGTCGGACTTCAGGGAAAAAAGCTCGTCAGAGAAGTTGCCATGAAAATATTTGTAGAAAAGACAGAGAGAATACACGTGATGTCAGTGAGAAATTGATTATAGTCGAGATCGATGGCCGGTATCGATTATATTACAGATCATTCTTTGGATTTTGCTGAGAAAAGCAAGATGTATAGCAGGAGCACTAGACCAGATATAGCAACAGGATTAAACGAATTGTAAATGCGAAAGATCCAGTGTGACAAGAAAAAAATTAGGTAGGACACAGTAACCCACATTTCCTTGCAGTCGATGCAGCTAATGACTGAGGCCAAGAATTCACAGTGTGATGCTCTATTTGAGTCTAGCGTCAACCATTCTGAATGGCAGGCAAAAACTGTTCCGTATGGTTGTTAAATGAAGGCAGTTTTGTTTTGGAAGTGTTAAAAGATATATCCTGGCGCAATTAACCACTAATTGGAAGTCGTTTTCAAGAGCAGCTGCCAGTGTTACTTATTCAGATATGTCAGATTTGCTATTGAGACAGTAGTAAATTTTAGTGTCGTCTGCATAAATATCTAGTTGGGAACTAATTACTTCGGGTAGATCATTGACGAAAATCAGAAACAAGGTAGGATCCAGGATAGAGCCTTGAGTGACACCTGTTTTCGGGTCAAAGGATCTGGAAGCGGGCCTGTTCAAAACAATCTTCATTTCACGATTTCATAGGAACGATTGCGATAAATCAAATATATATCCTGTGTCATCCCTGGAGCTTATGTAGAAGGCTTGCATGCCAAACTCTGTCGAATGACTTCGAGATATCTAGAGCCACAGCTAGAACTTTGCCGTTCTTATCCAGAGCTTGATATAGAAATTCAATGATGGCTGTTAACACATCAGCGATAGACCTGAGGAAAAGGAAGCCATATTGTTTGTCTGAATGAAGCTCGTGAAAAGTAAGATGCTTAACCACTTCAGCATTGATTAGAACCTCGAATAATTTGCCAAAAAGCAGCAAGAGATTAATATGATGATAATTTGAGGGGTCAGAGGGTTCTCCAGAATTCTTGAAAACAAGGACTACAGAGGAGCTTCCAACAACCTGGGAAACAGGAAGAAGCCTGGCAATTTTTTCAGGGTTTGGCGAGAACAGGACCCAGCACGGGAGCACATTTCTTTCGGACGATGGCTTGAATCCGGCGACACACTCCCTTGTCTTGTGGGAGATTAGTTTGAAAATGATGTCTGAAACCACTAACGGAGTTACGCACATATCACTCAGCAAAGCCTTTTTTTCTAGTGAGTCGAGTGTGGAGTTAAAAGATAACATTCGATCAACGCACTCAGTCTTATTTGTTGTTGATGTTAGGACTTCAAATTGATTGAAGAGAGGATGGGATTGATGATTTGCTGTCGTTCAGCATATCTGGATTGGCGTATTTCACTATTTCGACGAATGCTCATTGAAAAATGATAGAAAATCATGTCGACATTTACAGAGAACTGTGACAGTCGTTTTAGTCATTAACGGGATATTATACACGGTTTAGAAGAGTCTCAGAAAAATAAGCTGAAAAAATTGAAAATCAAATGACAAGCTGAAAACATTCAGCCGACGGCGATGCTGAAACTAGCTCATATACTGAGAAAGATTATAGCGTATTTCGAAGACTTATTGTCCCTTTGTCTCTAAACTCGATAAACTTATTGTCACTTTATTTCCAACCCCGATTAACACCTAATGAATGACTAATAAGGATCAGTCTTGCTGTTATAACTTCTCCACATCTATCGCTACTCTATCGCTATTTTCCCAGAAAAATTTTCAGATAAATTCATTTGACCCACCAGATCAAATATTTTAAAGCTAGGACTCGCTATGCTACTTCTACAGAGTCGAATCACCATCACCGTAATCCAAATATAAAGAGAACGTTTCACTAAGATAGTTTAGTTCACCTCAAAACTGCTCCTTTGTGGAACAGATGTCTGCGTATATGCTTCTCTAAACACTAGTCTTTTTCAAGTTAAGGGTCAACCTATCCTCCTTATCCTCTTAATCTTCAGTTCCTACCACCTCCTCCTCCACTTATATGACACACCTCCATTGAATGAAATTTAGTAAAAGAAATCCGACCACTACTACTATTATTATTATTATTATTATTATTATTATTATTATTATTATTATAACACACTTAAAAGAAGAGCGTGATTTAAGAGATTTAAGAAGAAAAAAAAGAAAAGAAAAAAAAAACAAAGCCTTTTTTTTTCATTACAAGACAAGCAACGTTTCTACAAAGTCATAACTTTTTGTAGATTTATATATTTTTATACTTAAAAAGTTTTTAAAAATATAACTTGAAAATAGACTTACTGTCGAAATATTGTTTAACATTGTTAAACTCTGTTTTTCTTTTCTTTTTTTTAAATCGCGCTCTCTTCCTAAGTATTGAAAAATATTGGAAGAGTTACGTCAATCATTTTGTTTATTATTATTATTATTATTATTATTATTATTATTATTATTATTATTATTATTATCAACTAACGGAAGAACACTATCATATTCCGCCCGTTTCAGTTATAAGCCTTCACACTGGTGGCGTTTTATTCGTTTTGACGCGTTCATTACCAGGACAGCCATTTTTCATTACAAGACAAGCAACATTTCTATTAGGTTGGTGCAAAAATAATTTCGTTTTCTCTTATAGTAACATATGTTAGAAAACGAAATTATTTTTGCACCAACCTAATACAAAGATTTATCATTTTTGTTGATTTATATAGTTTTATATTTGAAAATTTTTCTTAAATATAATTGGAAGAAGATATTGCCTTGGGATATTGTTTAACATTGTCAAATACTGATTTTATTTTATTTTCCGAAATATTGCGCTCTTCTCTTAACTAATAAACAATATTATTATTATTATTATTATTATTATTATTATTATTATTATTTTCACCGCTTTACAAAAAATATTATCATCCTAATATCAATGCACATTTCATTAAGAAAATGACCACAGAACAACAATCGAAAATAATGACGTCATCCTCCAGAGTCAAAAGTGTCGTTGTGAGAGACGCTTCTAAAGCAATATCAATTATTTTATTTATGTTGAAATGTTGGCAATAAGTCGTAATTTGTTAGGCCTTCTTACAGATAACATCAGTGCGGCAGTCTGACAAATTGGTGTCTGACATGAAAGTGCGTGCGAATATGTGATGTTTCACTAGATTCTTCCATTTGGAAAAAATTGCGACAAATGGCAGTCATTGATATTTGCTTAACGTTTAAGACAAACAACCAGTGGAATTTTGCCTACTATTAATCGCAGGTAAAAATGAATGATCAGTGGCAGTCTCTAAAAAGTTTTGTAGACACCCTCAAAGGATGTTATCGTACTTCCAGTATTTGTTTTAGTTTCAGTGGAAACTATATAGGCGGCATTAGTATCGGAGCGTCCTTTGTAGATTACACAAGATCGTTTTAAGAATAATTACTGAATAATTATATTCCTGTTACATATCGGATCTATTCGAAAGGTTTATCTAACAAGTGAGAATTAATATTTGATTTTTATTTAGTTTATGCTATATGTATGCGAGTATATATGTTATGTGTATGCGGGTATACAAGTAATGTTTATGCAGGTATGTACACTATGTGTATGAAGGTATACATATTATGTGTGTGTGAGTATACATGTTATGTGTATGCGGGTATATATATATTGTGTATGATGGCAAATATGTTATGTGTCTCCGTGTATATATGTTAAGTATATGCGGATATATATATATATATATATATATATATATATATATATATATATATATATATATATATATATATATATATATATATATATATATATTATGTGTATGATGGCAAATATGTTATATGTATGGGTGTATGTATGTTATGTGTATGCGGGTATATATGTTATGTTCATGTGGGTATATATCTTATGTGTATGTTGGTATATATGTTATGTGTATGCAGGGGTATATATATATATATATATATATATATATATGTGTGTGTGTGTGTGTGTGTGTGTGTGTGTGTGTGAACATATATAGAAAATAGGAAAGAACTGGTTAGGTAAATAATCCAAAGTTCTTTAGTATTTTTGTTATTATTTTAAAAAAATAGTGCTCCATACAAAAGTAGAGCATAAATATAATTATTTATTTAAAAATATGATTCCAACACGCTACATAAGAGGTCTCATGTTTCAAAACAAGAGCCGAAAACTTCAATATAATTATTTGAATTAAATTGAATTAAAGTAAGCTCTGTTCCATCTTCAAGCGAAATTTTTTTGCGAATCATTCCAAAAAAAAAATTTAAAAAAGAAATAATTATATATATATATATATATATATATATATATATATATATATATATATATATATATATATATGTGCATCAAGGATGTAAACGCTCATGCCTTGCTTAGTTCTAGACCATTCTGCTAAAATTAGTTAGAGTGTTAATTTGTATTCTCAAACGATGAAGCAGATTGATTTCTAACTGCATTAGGTCACCATGTCTGCCAAATCTGGATCTGTGATAATCAAAACCCCGCCAAAGGAAACTCTATTACTGTTCAGCCTATACCCTTTTTACAAGGAAAGGAACTCTTACGGCGATGGGAGAAGGATGATGGAGATTTTGGTGAAACGATAAATACGGGAGGCTAGGCAAATCCAATTATGATCAGCTTTAGCATTTAGATATTACCTGTATGAAATAGTCGGTCTTGAAGGCCATCAAAAGCAAAGACAAGGAGGTCGAGAAGGGATGAATATAGAACGGGTGTAGAAATACTCGGAAATGACATATATCCGATGATGACATCGTATATTTAACAATAATGACTGGTTGTACGCTTTCCAGCAGACCTAGTCTGCTAAGGCGACTAGCCCATCCCAGTTGTAGACTATTATGCAAGCACATTTGTGTCTGTTCCTCACCGACAGAGCCCACTTGTGGTGCATACTGTAAATACGCTGTGCGGACCTTAGCTACAGTTTTTGACGTGGTCTAGTTCTAGTACCGCCAAACCCTAAGCCACGATGACATGTGATTATATGGTAGCACATACCCAATTTTACTCATGGTTTTGAGGTTCTTTCCAAATGTTCCCGGATTGCATTTCCAGGTCGATAACATCAAGAAGTCACATTTCTGACAAATCGACCATGGCTAGGCTCGTAGTTGAAAAACGTACATTCTAACTACTCGATCAGGCGCCTAAATGTAAGGTTCAGCAATACTTACCAATATTAATGAAATAATTCTACAAAGTTTTTACGTGTTTACACCCAAATATATTCTAAACCCCGTAATGTATATATTCTTTATACAGGTGAATTATATATGTTAGAAAGGTTGTCATAGACGAGGGCGATAGAGAGGACAAGCTGCCACTGTTTCTAAAAAGTTTCCGTAGCATGTTTCTCAAACACCCTCTGACAACTAAGTCCAGCTCCAAGCCGGAGAATGAGAGAAAGCAGAAAACTGGCGCCTCATAACCTGCTGCATCGGGTAGACAGACATCGACAGCCCGGGAAGGCAAGCCTTCTACGGGAAGAAAATCCAGACAGAAAACCAAGAGTGGAGACCATGACAACTTTCCAGTAACTCGAGCTGTCCCAAATAATAATAGTCTATATGCCTTTGGATTTTGTCGATATAGCCGAAAAGGGGACCATGTATTCTGGGTAGCACCTAGCATCCATATCCCAATGCCCAGACCTGCGCCCTTCATTCAGATTCCACCACCAAAGGAGTGATTTTTGACCAAACAGCATGCTACATTTAGGTGCAGTTAGTTACTCACTAAATTATAAAAATTAGCAATAATGTTTATCCAGATTCCGCTTATTTTGCCGAAAATTGAACCTTCACATTTATATATAATAGTTTGACCTAAAGATATAGACATATGTACCTTTATTCTAAACTCAGCCTTTTGTATACGATTATATCATATTTAGGTATATGTAATTCTCTTTTTGTTGGATAATATTTCATAGTGATCTATACACAGAATACAAAAAACACAAAGAAAGAAAATTATTTCAGCCATTTCCTCCTAACAAAGGATTAACGCCATATCTAATTTGAGATATAAGAGGATCAAAAAATTAAGCAGAAAATCTACCTATCTATATCTATCTCGGTGTGTTAATATCTATCTATCTATCTATCTATCTATCTATCTATCTATCTATCTATCTATCTAAATCAGAGAATTTTAAAACAATTTTAATTCTATCTATCTATCTATCTATCTATCTATCTATCTAAATCAGAGAATTTTAAAACAATTTTAATTCTATCTATCTATCTATCTATCTATCTATCTATCTATCTATCTATCTAAATCAGAGAATTTTAAAACAATTTTAATTCTATCTATCTATCTATCTATCTATCTATCTATCTAAACCAGAGAATTTTAAAACAATTTTAATTCTATCTATCTATCTATCTATCTATCTATCTATCTATCTATCTATCTAAACCAGAGAATTTTAAAACAATTTTAATTCTATCTATCTATCTACCTATCTATCTATCTAAACCAGAGAATTTTAAAACAATTTTAATTCTATCTATCTATCTATCTATCTATCTATCTATCTATCTATCTATCTATCTATCTATCTATCTATCTAAACCAGAGAATTTTAAAACAATTTTAATTCTATCTATCTATCTATCTATCTATCTATCTATCTATCTATCTATCTATCTATCTATCTATCTAAACCAGAGAATTTTAAAACAATTTTAATTCTATCTATCTATCTATCTATCTATCTAAACCAGAGAATTTTAAAACAATTTTAAGTAGTTATCACAATATTCCTTTTCACGCTTTCATTCTTTATTCTAGAAAAAGTGTTTCCATACATCGAATAGAGAAAAGAGGTTCACGCCAAAAATCAATGAATTCATACCATTTACTTCAATACAGTTATATAGCTAACATTTGTTTAAAAGTAGTCTTCTATTTATCCGTTCATACCTATTTAAGTATTTAATACCCCTCATGGTTAATGACTACTGGTGGCCTGTATGTTTTGATTTGTTTATTTTCAAAGAACGAACGCCCTTTCAACATTAGAAACTGATCCCTCAGTATATTCGCTATTTTTGCCTTGTACCCTGCAAAGTTAAATTTAATAAATATAATGAATTTATATAGATATATTGAATAAAATTTACTTTTTAAGGTATGTTATATTTATTGTAAACGTACTTAATACCAGCAGTGTGGACAATTACCAATACAGGGAAAATAGTTATTTCCTGTTTATGGCGTTTTCGTGACGTATATGGCGTAGAAACGGTGGAGTAATGGATAGCGGCTCGGATTGAGGAATCGGAGAGCCGAGTTCACATTCCATTCAAATTCGAATCCATTACATTCACTTAAGTGCTAATACCTTGGGAAAAGTATGAATCCTCTTCTCCCCCCCCCCAGCCATGGGTAAAAGCTTAGAGTCTATGGATGGCAACTGGTCTACCGCAGAAAGAAATGGAAACCTACTGCAGGAAAAATCTGCCTCGTCAGTCATGTATCGAAAGATACATGATCGCCTCACTGTGTATCACGCATGACTGACAGATATGGCGTAGACTTGTTTGTTATTAATTATCTAGGTCATTAATAGAAGAGTTGAAGGTATATACTTACGTCATCCGTTTTTAATTTGCATTTAAATCGCTTACTTTGGTATTTTATTTATTCATTTATAATCTGGTTCTACAGAAGGATACTGAGAATACTACGATTAACGAAGAAATTTTAAAATGAAATAGAGAGAGAACTGTACTTACAATCAGAAAGGGATAGTTGAAATTTCTGGAATGAAAAAAGAAGGCTTCGAAAAATTGACACGTACAAGTCATATCGAAGGTAAAAAGCGGAAACGACCAGTAGCCTAGCTAACGAGGTTTGTGAGAAGGGATGGCAGAATATTGAGTGAGAGTGATAATAAAAAGACAAAATTAGCCCAGCTTTACAAAAGATAGGAAGTTGTGGAGAGGCATGATCGCCCACGTTCGGAAGGGACCCGGCACATATAAGAATGTTATTATTGTTGTTTGTAGCATTATTAAAATGCCCGCTTTTCGCAGTGTTCGCTGATAGGCTAAATGTGAGAGTGTCCCAATGATATCAGATCGCCCGGGTTTCGATCTTGGATTGAAGCAATCGCATGTTTAGTCCCACTGCGAAACAATCTCTTTGTAAATGGCTATATATGTGAGCAGAAAACTTTCTTTTAAACATGTTTCGTTGAATATGAATGACAAAGAAGATTTAATTAAGTTTTTTTATTGAGTTTTTTCACCATTATTACATTTTTCCGTTTGGTGGGAGTAAAGGAGTGCAAAAATTGTATTTTGGCGCAAGGGGGTTGTTAATGTTTTTTAATATTTATGCTTTTTATGTTATGTTATGAACGCTTATTCCGAGCGTCGTGTGTTGAGCGCGGCTGGAATTCAAGTGAGCATCATTCTTCTGTTTTAAAAAAAAATTTCAACATCCCCATTTCATTACCTGTGTTGAATAAGGTGAGGTTGATAGTGGGAGCGAGATGTTTTATATACAGCTTTATGTCTCCAGTAATTTGATTTATACAGAATTTTTTTTTTTCGGCCACAATTTTCATTAAGGGATCTTGAAAATCATGATTGGCTAGACGTTCTTTTTATGGTACTTTAACCTGATAAGTGACATGCAAGGCGTCTATTCAAGGAGGTGTTAGTAGGTTCGATATAGATAATTAATTTATGACAAGAAACACAGTCTTATACTGGCCAGTGAAATTGATACACTACATTGGTCATCGCTTGTTTAGATTTGATGGGATTATATTGATTAGTGAGAAGGTTTGCTGTTTTCCATTTTCTCTATGTTGGTACAAAAATAATGACGGTTTTGACGTAATTTTTAACGTTAACATTATTTTTGCACCAACTTAATAGTATAAGTTTTACATGCTCGACAGTACCTCGACCGAGAACACTGTGATAAACTGTAATAAAAATGCGGAAAAAATCGTAGGACGATTAATAATTATATGATATATCTATGTATTTAACTGAATTCTACATTTTCGTACAAGTCTCGTTATATTTTTGTAGGGTTTATAAAGCTGTCTATTGTATATGAAATATGCAGAAAATATTAGATAATTTTTAATTTATTTCAATTTGGGGTTAAATGTAGAATCATTATTTTAAGTTAGATAACTTTTAATGTATTTAATATAAATCGTTTAAAATACTATAAGCTGTGTACCCGAAGAATTGTCTGCCATGCCGGCATTCAAATTACACCCAAATAAGGAGAATAAAGGGTTACACCCTGCCTCCTACCGTAATATGAGGAATAATGTGGACAACTTTTGCTCTTACCAATGCATTTATGGGGTGGGGGTGACTTAAATTAAAAAAAAAGAAGCTTTGCGTTGTTTTCGATGCTGTTGGGAAAAAATGAATAATTATTTTTTTTCTAAAGTAAAGTGCGTCGACTCAGAGCAGTGTGATAAAATACAACAATAGTATGAAAAAAATCGTAAAAATATTAATAACTGGATGACATTTAGCGAAAAAAAATCTCTTTTTAATTTGATTTTATTTGAAGGCAAAGGATGCAAATTCATAATTTAGCAGCTTCGTAATTTCATTAATGACAATGTCAGACATTTCATCGATTTCTAATTATCGATTCCTGAAGACACCATAGTCAAAAATGCTTCCGATTAAGGGTTGGGTAACTAAAATACTTCCTCTTAAGGCTTCCTTACTAAAAACGAGATTATACAGCTAATATTAATTCGACATTTTTCATATAGATTTTTAAGAAACATTTTTTAATAATATATAATTTCAACATCGGCTTCTCTTGTTTACCCAGTGTTTTCTGATATTTTTCTCTTTCATATAAAAAAACTGAACAACCGCTTTTTTTAATATCACCCTTAAAATAATAACGATAAAGAAGAAAAGAAATAAAACGTTTGCAGTTTTATTTCGTTCTTGAGTTTATTTAAAGAAAATTCTGACTTAATACGACAAAGATTGACTCCACATATGAAGTATTGAATCACATTGGTGTCAATGTGTCTGTCTGAACATTTTCTATTTTGATCAATATTGTATCGTTGATTTCTTGGTAACCAATGGTATATGGTTGTGTGTGTTAATCTGTGCTAAAAGTGGAATTAGCTTACTGACTTCGAATTCCTGCAGAGAGCATTGCATTCGCTTTCACACAAATAAGCCTTTAAGGGGATGATACTATCTCTTCTCCCTACCGTCTAGCTTTGCTTGTCAACCAGTCTACGACAGGGAAAAATTTTAAAGCGGGGACGGACATTTCGAGTTGTAGAAAACTAATAGTTTTATACGGGACCTCATACCAAGGGTAGCGCCATTGCCCCATACAAACTATCTAATCAGGGGTCATAGGTTGTCTGTAAAATGTGAAATTTTAATATTGTTTCTATGTTTAGACTTACGGCCATATAACGTTGAAACACCCGTTCCCGTACGATCACCTAAGTTAAGCAACATCAAGATTCATCGTAAACTAGACGGGTAACTGCTTAGGTTTACCAGGTGCTGTAAGTTTGTTTATATGTGTGGTTAAATTGATTGCAGAGAACCGAGTTCAAATTCCAGTAGGGCTTGTTATATTTGCTTACGCACAAATAGTCTTGGGAAAGGTATGAATCCATCTCTCTCCTACCCCAGCTATGGGTTAATTAGTAATAAATCATTATTAAATATTTTCTGGCTCTAAATAACCCGCAAAATCTAGATAAACCGTACAAATACAAAAAAATCAATTGGTCGTGGTGTTAGCAACTCTACCCCGTAAAAAAACCCTACTTACTGCGGAAACTATAGCAACAATATCTACTGAGGCAGTGGCCCAATACTCCAATACGGATATCTCTCATAATGACTTTGCATACTCTTCTTGCAGATATGTTGTGTTGGCGATTTTTCATGTTTGAAATCTTAGGTACTTTGTAAACTCATTAAAGGATTTAGCAAAACGCTTGTGTTATTTAATTCTAATCAGTTATAGTAACGTCATCCTTGAAACAAAGTGTCTTATGGCTACATCACGTTGAAACACTGTTGCCCGTACAATCCTTCTTTCTTTCTTTTTATGTGCCATGTCCTTTCAGGACGTAAGCGATCATGTCTCTCCACCTCCCTCTATCCCTTGCAGCTCTCGACAAGTTTCTTCTCTCTGCCATATCTCTCAGACCACGTTCTGTCATCCACTTAAGCCCGCTAGGGATGTCACGCGTTGTTTTCCCTTGTCTCTCGTTCCCTCTATTCGACCCGTGACTATCAGATTCTCGAGGCCCTCTTTTCTCATTATGTATTCTAGAAACTTTAGCTGCTACTTCCTGATGTCAAGTATAAGCCTCCTCCTTGTTTGCAAACTCTCTATGTCGCTCGATCTCTGATATCTTTAGCATCATTCGTCGAACCACATATCCGTCGCCTCGTATCCCTTCTTCATCTTTGAGGAAATCGTCTAAAATTTGCTGCCGTAAATGAAGAAAGCTTTTACATAACAGCTCGGTATTCTTCTCTTTGTTACCAAAGAACTGTTTCACAATATTCTGGTCTGCTTTTGGAATGTGTCCTTGGCCATCTCAATACGTCTACGGATCTCTTTGTCGCACTTTAAACAACATCATGCCTGGCCAGTACCTAAATGGGTGACCACTTGGGAATAGCAGGTGCTGTAAGCTTGAATGTGCGGATTGTAATGGAAAATGCCTCGGAATTAATAATCGGAGAAACTAGTACTTCCAATCAGAAAGAGGCAGTTGTGATTTCAAACTGGAGAATTTAGCACTCATATTGAAGTTAAGGTCATAGTAAATTTAAGAAAAGCAGAGTATAAGAGTGAACAAATTATTTAAGTCGTTTGTATGGTGATTTTATAAGCGTAGCTTAGATATGGAACAAGGCCGAAAGTTTTGGGTACACATTGAGTATTGAAAATGTTTTTCTAAGCCTAATTTAGATGTGGCACAAAGCCGAAAGACTGGAATTTCCAGTGAGGAACGATCTCACTACTCAGTCGTAACTAATATAGCAAGACAAGCTTGTTAATCATTACACGACGTCGAAGTGACCTTTAATTTGTTTGTACAATTGAACAAAAGAATGGGGTCAAATAAATTTGGTAAAGGGATAAATGTTATTTAGAGTAAACAATATCAGCAAGCTGTGGAGGACCATGATTGACCACGTCCTTAGGAAACTTGGTACATAAAAGAAACGAGCAAATCAATAAATCTGTAGCCTAATAATGAAAAGGCATTTATTTTGCACACACATAATACAGAAAGCAAGAGAAGCAAGGAGAAACGGCGAGTAGCCAACTTAAAACCTTTATGGGAACCATTAGAAGACAGGGAGAAATCTTTGTCTTCTTCATCAATGTGCTGTGTCCCTTCAGGGCGTTTGCGATAATGGCTCACCACAATCCCCAGTCATTTGTTTCAGTTACAAAATTGTGTCTTTTTGCAAACTCTCATAAACCCTGTTCTACCATCTGTATACACAACTTCGTTAGGTACGTCATGTGCTGTTTTCCTCTGTCCCTCTTGCCTTCAATCTGTCCTCTGCGTATCAAATTTTCCAAGGCCTCTTTCTTTATTATGTGCTCTAGAAATCACAGCTCTCTTTCTGATGTTAATTATAAGTGTCCTTTATCTTCTATTTTCTCTAAAACTTCCTTGTTTCTCACATGTTCGGTCCATAGTACTCTTAACATCATTCTGTAGAATCTATTGTTTTATTCCACTTCTTCATCTATGAGAAGCTTGTCCACCATTCACAGCCATGCAAGAGAACTCATATCACGTAACAGTTCAGAACCGTTTTGTTTCTAACAAAATTTTCCTTTTTTTTCTTTCTTAATATTTGATTAACTTTTAGAAGGCATCTTTGTCGAACCGCGCCTTTACATTGCAGTTTCACACTTTCTGTCCCCTGTTAAAACACTTCCCAGATATTTGAACTGCTGTACTTTTTCGATTTGGTATCTCCTATGTGTAATTTCAATGTTCGGTTCTCCCTTTTGATGACAACCATGCATTTTGACTTCCTCCAATTGATGTTTAAAACTTTCTTCTCGCTTAGGGATATTAAATAGTCAAAAGTTAAAGCAAGAAAAGATAGCCAGTTGGGGATGATTGACGGTGCCGAGGATAGCGCATAAAAGAAGAATAATGACGATTACACTGAGGACTTAAATCGCCAGACATCCTCTGGTCATCGACTTTAGTTTCTTACAGATCCCTCTATAGCCTCGTACACTGCTAATTTTACTAAGCTTATCCTGACACAAGTCTACAAACACCCTGTATGGATCAATCTCACTTCGATAGAAATACACAAATCACTGTGAGACTTCCTCGTCAGATTTCATATTTTTATTGATTTTCTCTCTTCTTTTACTCGAAGCTCTTGCATTATCGATTTTTGTATTGATTGATTTACAATTTTACCGCTGACGTAAAAAAATATCGGCATCTATGAAATTGATTTTTTTTAAATACTTTATTATTATCATCAGTTTTTTTTTTACAATTACGATTTTAATATTTAGTAATTCTAGAGGATCAGTTTATTACATAATATTTTAATTCTACTGTTTAGGGGGATTTTTTTTAATCATATCACCCCATGCAAGGCGGAAAAGCCACTAAGACGCAAAGAGTTACTGATTGCAAAAAGAATAAGAAAAAAGAGAAACATTCTTAAGGAGTGAGAACAATAGAAGACAAGAGATAACGCTTGACATTGCATTTAAATTTTTGAAGATCGCAGTTGATAGGAATGCATAGAGCTGGAGTTCCACAAATGAGAAGTGCCAGGAAAAAAGATGTTAGCCTAGAACTTACGGTTACATCTAGCTAATTCAATCTAGCACTGCGCTTAAATTTATAAAGTCTAGTTACCATAGCGAAAATTTACCATAAAAATATTTATAGAAAAGCTGCAGGGAAGTTACGTTATGGCGCTGGGAAAGTGACTGAAATATAAATATTTTTGATGCTTTCTGCAAAAAATATTCATAAAAAAAAAACTATGTATGTTACACTCGTCAATACAGAATCTATTTTTACTAGTAGTCTCTGAAAACTCTAGCTTTTCTGTTGAAATTTTCAAAAACTGTGAGTGAAACGCATGTGATTAAAAAAAGTCAACACAAGCATGTAGCATGTTTGCTATCTTGATGGATTTGCAGCTTGAGTAGTTTCCTCCGTACATGACCACAGCTATCTGCTGGATATATAACTCGTTTGACCAGGGGATACGGTGCCAGTTTTCCCCGATCCAATGGTCATATAGTCAGGGTGGGCGGGGCAAAAACTGATTCCATAGTGTCTATAGTTATTGGTTGGCAACAGGGATACACAATGATACGCAGTTTACAACATATTGTGCGATAATTGGTGGCATGAGGGTTATGAGTATTGAAATGGTATGTGAATCGATAATATGTGCTCGTTGTTTGTTGATTGCCATCTTCGTCATCTACCGAGCAGCCCCGTCCTGGCCTTAACTTCGGACGTTCGAAGTTTTCATGTGATGCTGATATTAGTCAGGAATTGATTCACCATGTTATAGCTACCCCAGTGAAAACTCGATGTGTGAATAGACGATACTCCTGAACTGAATAACCTTACAACAGTTGCCCGTGTAAAACCTATATACGTGAATAGATAATAACCCTGAATTGACTAAACTTGCGACAGCTGCTATAGTAAAACCTAAATATGTCAATTGATGATGAACTACAATTGCAATAGCTGCTCGAGTTCGGCCCAGATATATCAGCAGATGATATTCCTGATCTGGCTACTCTAACAGTTGCCGATTAAACCTAGATATGTGAATGGATGAAAGTAATCAATAGACTAACTTTGAAATAGCTGCCCGATTAAAACATAGATATGGGAATGAATGATTGCCCGTAACTTTTTTTGGTCCCTTTCTGCAAAAAATATGTTTCAAAACAGGGAAGTTATGTTATAGCGCGAAAGTGACTGAAATATATATATTTTTGACGCTTTCTGCAAAAAATATTCATAAAAAAAAACTATGTATGTCACACTCGTCAATACAGAATCTATTTTTTCGAGTAGTCTCTTTGAAAACTCCAGCTTTTCTGTTAAAATTTTCAAAAATTGCGAGTGAAACGCACGTGATTAAAAAAGTCAACACAAGCATGTAGCATGTTTGCTATCTTGATGGATTTGCAGCTTGAGTAGTTTTCTCCGTACATGACCACAGCTATCTGCTGGACATATAACTCGTTTGACGAGGGGATAGGGTGCCAGTTTTCCCCGATCCAATGAGATTTCTTCTTGCAACAGTAAAACCTTGATATGTGAATGGATGATAGTCCTAAATTATCTACCATCCAAACAACCGCCCGATTAAAACCTAGATATGTGAATGGATGAAATGTTTCCTTCGTTGCTTTATTACTATCTTCGTCAGTTGCTAGCAGACCCGACTTTGCCTTTCCATTGCATGTCTGTAGCTTTCCTTTGTCGCTGACGTTAGTCATGAATTCACATTGTCTTGGACAATACTTGCAACAGTTAACCGCATAAGACCTAGATATTCTAAAGCTTTTGCATTTTGACAATAATTCCGAATCAAATGATATCAAATCTTCCTGCCTACAGAGTTTCCGATGTTAGGCGGACATTTTTGCACTACCGGCTTATCTATTGTCCAGAAAGAATTATTAGCAAGTTAACGTTTAGTTCATTAGAACCAGGATAAAATCTCACCATCGATTATATATGATCTTGATGATAACAGCATGGGAAGATGAAGTTGGCATGTGACACAGTTGATAAGTGCTTTAACAAACTATACCAAAGTTTGACCCAAGCCTTGTGAGCGAAATTAGCAGATCGCACTGGTGGGGATCCGTCAATGGTTGTGCTATAACGACATCACAAGCGCTGGTGGCCGAGGGTTTGAGCGCACTTCCACTGTTCAAAATTACTGACCACGCCGGATTTTGCGTTATCTCCTAGAAACTATTACTAGATGCTTCCTAGCGTAGTTCCTATATAAACAACAGATTGTCAGTCTGGGTGCTGAAGAAACACGAATGTGCATCAGCAAGTGTCTGCAACAGGGATTTTTCAGCCACCCTAACAGCCTAGTGTTCGGAAAAGGAGCCGCCATTTATTTTACGTCATATTTCTGAGTTTTTCTGTACAAAGAGGGAGATGCGAAACCATTCCAATGTACGTCTGTTCCTATATTTTTGGCACTTCATTTTATGTAAATATATGGAAAAAAATATTTCTATTTGTTACGAAAAGAATTTAAAATTTCTTTTACATTTTATTTATATGAAATTATATTTAATTTCTTAGCCTTTTTATGTTTTTTTTTTTTTTTGTTGCTTGGCATGGCTTAGCGACGCGCAAAAAAATATCAATTCTTTCGAATTGAACACCTTCGCGTCATTTTTTTTAACGCCTTTCCTCATCAGTTGATCTTTCGTTAAGGATCGATTGTTTTTCACTGGACGAGGAAGTCTGTTGGGGAAGAAGGTCATATTGATTTATTATATCTCTTCTGGGTCTCTTGAGCCCCTCCTTCGTTTGTTCTTTTTAAAGGAAATAATTTACCAGAAGATATATCGATTTTCGCGTTCATTTTGCCAGTCTTAATTCTCCAAGCTCTTTCGTTTTGTTTTATTCTTATTGCCTTCTTTCCATCTTATTCTCCTCCTTTCGTTTTCTTATGTTTCTCTTTCTAACCTTCGAAATTTAAAAAAAAATTTACTCACATCCCTTTTCTTCCATCTTATCTTCCCAAACATCATTCTTTTTTAGATTTCTTCTTCCTACCATTTTCTTTCTTCGGTATTATCTTCGTTACCTCATTCATTATCTAACTTCTTCTTCTTCTTTCTATTTTTCTTCTTCTTTCTTTTCTTTTTCTTTCTATTTTCTTCTTCTTTTTCTTACTATTATTTTTCTTCCTTCCTGATTGTTCTTTTGTTCTTTCCTTCCTCTATCTATTCCTTCTCTTCTTCTTCTGCACTTTATTCATTATCCACCTCGTGATTTATACTTTCTCCTTCCTTCTCTTATCTTAACGTTCGCTTTCCAAACCTCATTCATTCATTTCTTCTTCTTCTTCTTCTTCTTCTTCTTCTTCTTCTTCTTCTTCTTTTTCTTCTTCTTCTTCTTCTTCTTCTTCTTCTTCTTCTTCTTCTTCTTCTCACTGTTCTCATTAATTATTCATTAACCCCCTCGTTCATTTTTCGTAGTCCTATCTTTTTCTTCTCAATCCTCGATGTCTTTCCATTTCTCATTTTTGTCTTTGTTCACTTCGTATTTCGTCTTAATTTCCAAATCTGAATTTTCTTATATCACCTTCCTCTTCCTAATCATCGTCTTCACCACCCACCTCATTCCATATCTCATCATCACCCCTTTCTCTATATTACTGCTTGTTTCTTTTTGTTATCTCTTTTCTACCTCCTTATTCAGCCTGACTTTCTCTCTCCATCCCCGTTTCGATATATTTTCCTCACTTGTTTGCGTTTTGCTGCTCCTTTTTGTTCGCCCCCCCCCACCTCTGTCGTTGCTAATGTTATCTTCCTCATCTTGGTTTTTGTTTGTTCCGCTTTTCTTTATTTTGTACTTATTCGCTTCTTATTTCGCCATTTTCATTGCTCTCCTTTCCTTTACAAACGCCATCTTCTCTATCGCCGTATTCGTAGTTGGTCTTTATTTTCTATTACTTCTTCCCTGCTCCTCGTCTTGTTAGAATCACTCTCACATGTTTTACATTTTTCCTTCAACTTCCTCTTTTCTCCAGCTTCCTCCAACCTTCTTCGTCATCCATTTTCTTCGCATCAATTTTTGTCATATTTTTTTTTATCTTCGTTCTCTTTTTCATTTTCTCTTTTTCCCCCTTCTTCTTTCCCTTTTATTTCTTCTCTTTTACTCGTTTACCTCAACATGTTTTCTTTTTCGTTCCTCAGACTTGGTATTTCATTCCATTTTTTCCTTTTGCTCTATTTTTCTCCCCTCCCCTCTTTCTACGTCTTCCTTTTCTTCTACAATCTTTATACCCCATTTTCTTCTTCTTCTTCTTCTTCTTCTTCTTCTTCTTCTTCTTCTTCTTCTTCTTCGCAATTTTACAATTTCTTATCCGTCACTATCTCCTTTTTCGTTTCCTCTTCTTCCTCCAAGATTAATTGACATTTTTACCGTTTCCAAATTGATCCATTCACTGACCATGAATTCTTCATCACCAAACACACATAAAACAACTTCTGGAACTGATTATCCTCCAGATACGAAAACCGAGCCTCTTTCCTGACCAAGATTATTAGAAGACGCCGATAAAGACGAGATAGAAAAAGTTTCTTTCTCTCTTTTTGTTGGGTCAGCTGAACATTAACACGTTGCAACTGTTAAGCTTTTCCGATTCATAAATTCTTTTCTTCTGCTTGCCACATTAAGCAGACGTCATTCATCTTTATTAATCGAGATTATCGCAGATTTTATTTATTTTTAGCTGTTCGCCGTGTTTTTAAGAAGTGAGTTTACTTTTAAGTCCTTGAAATGACTTGCTAAATTTTTAAAGAGTTATTTGATGGGGCACCCTCATCCGTGGTTCGATTAGTGAATTCTTGCTTTAGAGTGTGAATGATCATAGCTCTCCACAACTTCCGTTCTTTTCAGCTCTTATTCCCTGTGTTCTTTATACATCTTTCACTCTCCCAGTTCCAAAACCTATCGACACAAGCTCATTTGGTTGTTTCATACTGTCCCTCTTGCTTTTAAGATGTCCTGTGTGTATCAAATTTTCAAAGCCCTTCTTTCACATCATGTGTCCCTGAAATTTTAACTGTCTCTTTCTGATTTTAATTAAATAATTTTTAATTATTGTTTTGTTTCTATCTTACTTAGAAATTCGTAGCTGACTATATTTAGCCCCCCACCCCCACCACGTGGGCATCATGTGGCACAAGGCCGGTTTAACGTGGGATCTCCGAGCCCGTGGGTTCGGCCAAAAATATGCCCATTGAACCCGTATAAACGGGTTCAGGGTCGGTTTACCTCCCCGAAAGAGACTCCACCCTTCGGCGTAGCCTCGTTCGGGTTCCTTCCCGCCCGAAAGCAGAGAGTTCAACCGATCAGCCGGTCGACCGAGATCGACTGACTGACAGTAGCTGATGTGTGATTATAACCTGAGTATCTGTCTGGCGAACCACATCTCTGTTGTGTTGTTTCCTCTTCATCTACGAAGAAAAATCCCAGCATCCACTTCCATATAGGAGTATTGATATTACATTGTGTTTAACAAAATCTTCCTGTTTCTTAATACTTTGCTTAGCTTTACGTAAAAATTCTTTTGCTATCCCAAATGCGCCTTTAACTTTCATTGTCCTTTTTCTTTCTTTTTGTGTCCTTTCAGGACGTAGGCGATCATGGCTCTCCACCTTCCTCTATCTCTTGCAGCTCTCAACAAATTCCTTCCCTCTGCCACCTTCCCCACACCACGTTCTGTCATCCACTTGCCTAAGCCCGTCAGGTATGTCACGCGTTGTTTTCCCTTGTCTCTCTTTCCCTCTATTCGACCTGTGACTATCTGATTCTCCAGGCCCTCTTTCCTCATTATATGTCCCAGAAACATCAGCTGCCTCTTCCTGATAATAAGTATAAGTCCCCTTCTTGTTTGCAACCTCCCCAAGATCTATTTTTGTTCACACGCTCGGTCCATGATCTCCTCAGCATCCTTCTGTAGAACCACATCTCTGTCGCTTCGAGCAACTTAGAAGAAATCGTCCAACATTTAAGCTGTAAAGAAAAACAGATGCCACATAACAGTTCAGTATTCTTTTTTTTTGTTACCAAAGAAATCCTCCTGTCTCACAATACTAAGCGAAGCTTTTGGAATGTGTCTTTGGCCATGCCAATACGTCTACGGATCTCACTGTCGCACTTACCATCCTGACGACTGCTTTATTTTCTTTCAAGATTTCTGAAGCAAAGTTCATCTTGTTGCCGGTCTGTAAAATAAATAAATAAATAAATAGAAAAAAATTGTTTTCATCTAGAAGTATAAAACGTACACTAATTTTCACATTACATCTGACGTCCTTCTTTTTCAGCTACATAAAACTAACTACCGTATTTGACGGCATATAAGACGCACTTTTCTTTTTACTAAAATATCTTTTAAAATTCCCCTGCGTCTTATATGCCATATATAGGTTTAAAATTAGCTATAGTCGGCCGAAATAAGATACCTGGAAGCTCCTATTAGCTTTTAGACTTTCATATACCTATTGTCATTATTTAAGAAGCTATTATGAAGATTAAAAGTGTTATCATTGATAATATTCATTTCATAATGTCTAATATTAATACTTTGTTTCACGAAAATTATATGCAATAAATTAAAATTATATATTTATAAAATATATTTGTTTCATTAATATGTTTCTTGCAATAACTTCCGGTTGCATTGGTATAAATACAATCAGAATTTTTATATCCTAATTATTCCTTTTAGACGTTTACAAGACACAGGTTGTACAGATCATATAAAGGAACATTTTTGACTGAATTTTAATGGTAACTGTGCTGTTTTGCTTAATTGCAATAATTGCTTGATTTTTATTTTGTTTTGTTACCTTTGGATATAATAAAATCTTTATAGGCTCGTGTTTTTTTCCTTTTATTTTTTGTTTAATTGTAATCATGGTTTTATATCGAAAATAATACCTCCTAAATATAGCCTAGGCTGTACCATTTACTAATAATTTGACTAATTTTACTAATTTTACTAATTTTTTCTGGATTTGCATGAGTGAAATTGTGGTGCATCTTATATGCCGTCAAATACGGTAGTTTTATTTTGACTTCTGTCGCTCTTTTGAACACACCCACATATCGTTTGCTTCTTTAGGCTCTTTGTCTGGTTAATGTGAACATCTTTCTTCCCTTTATACATCATCTAGTGAGGTTCTTTATAATTTTGCCTTCATTCTAAACCACGTGATGCTCTCATGTTTCTTTCCACACATCTTCTTTTACGCTTGTCCGTTATGATTTCAATTCAGATTATCTATTCAGTCTTCGACTGGCTTCTCTGTCGTAATCCATGTCGAATCAGTATAAAATTTTATATATAGCGTTTTATTTTTTTTTTAATCATATTTTCTTCAGACAAAGATCTAGCTTTTGTTAGGAAGTTGTGCAAAGTAGTTTTGCTAAAGAAAACTAATAAATATCTTTCATCGGGTGCTCCACACTTTCTGTCTTGTGCCACAACTAAACCACGCGTAGAAAATCATTGTGGATTTCGAGGTGATTTAATGGTTAGTATGCTTGTCTCGGTCGATCAGTTACAACTGAATAGTGAGTTTTATCCCTACTGTGTGCTTCGCGCTTTTGTCCTTGTGCCACATCGAACCTACACTTAGAAAATCATTGGGCACTTCGAAGTGGTGTAATGGTTAGTAAGATTGTCTCGCTAGATCAATTACGACTGAGTAGTGAGTTCGATCCTCAACACATTATGCCTTGTGTCATATCTAGGATACACCTAGAAAATCACTTTGGCTCACCTCGGCGTGGTGTAATGGTTAGCGATCTTGTCATACTAGATCAATTATGACTGAATAGTGTGTTCAATCCTCACTGGGTGCTTCATACTTTCGGCCTTATGCCATATCTAAGGTACGCTAAAACAATCACTATATGAGTTATTGATAGTGGTACTATTTACTATGTTTCTTGAGTGTAAGGCGAGCGTTTTCTTTCTATTGCTGTCCACAATAAATCTAGGATAACTGATTTTATTTCGAAGACCTACTAGAATTTATTATCACCAGACGTAACTGTACGATCTACGCTTCGTAAATGAAACTCCAATGACAGATCTACAACAAAAACTGAACGAACTCTTAGGCTATGTAATCGATGGAGGCATGAAAAAACGGACACCATGAAGCTTATATAAATATCTATTTTTTCCACAGCGAAATGATTCCTTTTGGATTAGGAGATCTATCAGGGTTTATTGTTTTGGAATGATCTAACTTTACTGCTAGGCTCTCGACGTCACGACTGTAGGAAAGAGTGTGCAGAGTGGAGAATAAATTTTAACAACCTACACTATGCAGATAATAATACTGTATTGATACCAGATTCCAGAAGAAAAATGGAACGAAGTATTGGAGAAAGTAGTCGCTGAAGGCAAGAAGAAAGGACTAACTATTATCTTTACAGAAAGATATATTTATCAGCCAGAATTATTTAACTTTAATTTTATTTAACAAGAAAATGTTTCCAAGTAGATCTACCAGGTTTTATTGTATTTGAAAGGATGTAACCTTAACGATAGACTCGCGACGTTGCGTTTGTTGAAAAGAGGGTTCAGATTGGAGAATGAGTCTTGACAGCTTTCACTATTCAGATGATATAGTGTTGCTGGCAGATTCAGAAATAAAACTAAAAGCTGATTAAGACAAGAAGAAAGGATTAAACTAGATGTAAACATGAAATGCTTAGCTGTGAACAAAAGTAGTAGGTTTTAATTCGATTCAGGGTGGTTTTGGCGTAGTCATAATTCCATATTGGATTGTCTTTATAGTAGCTCTGTACAAAACAGTTTAGAATATGAGGACAGAAAAATATACTAAAATTTAACATCATGGAAATGGCTAAAGGCTTGGCCGAAAGTTGTTAGACTCTCTTATTCCTCTAGTCCTGGGGATGACGATAAATTTAATCCAGAAACAACGCCTCTAATCGGGAGGTTGGAGAGTTTGAAGAGAGTGGAACCACCTCTTAACTGCTGTTGCTCCCAGGCTCACTGTTATGGTCGCAGCTATGGGCAAATTGTGAATGGGCAAAAACATAAAAAATATGAAATTATAAAAATACATTTTTATAGCAAAAATAAATTCTAGGATATTATATGGATTAATGTCATGAAGCGTGCTTTCATGTTTGGTTTTGTTTAACGACATATCACCCTCTATCTGTTATTTAATGCCGAAATCTAAATATTTTAAACGCAATTGTATGCTTTCAACTAGAGATAAAATGTATTGTTGGTGGTTTTACTATAAATAGGTAAACAGGTATTGTTGGTAATTTTTATATAAAAATTTATTGCTAGTATTTTTTGCTATAAATGGTTCGCTTACAGAAATTGTATATGGTTTCTTTATTCAATTCCGCATCATCACTCAGCGACGTGTACTTCGTCATGTGATCCCACAGCTTGTCGTATAAATTGAGAGATGCGTTTGATCTCGTTAACTGCGAACGTTACTGGTCAAGCTACATTGATGAATACGATACATTTGTATATTTTTTATTATGCCATTCCTCGATCAAAGCTTTCATCTCACATGAGCCATCATCAGAGTGGACTATATGGACATTCAAACAAAGGTATTCACCATCAAAGATGATAGACTATTTATATCTGCATAGAAGTTTTCTTATGCGACGATAACGGTCGGGGTATAGCAGAAGTAGTACGTAAATTCATGATGCGCGTCTATGATGTCGTACCACGTGAAATAATGAATTATTAACAACAGAACCATGTGTACAGATGCAATCTAATGTGTTGTGACTAGTTTCAAATGTAATTTTGTTGAGTGTGGGTTGCTTTGTTTTAATGTAGATAACCTAAAATATCTGAAGGTTCTTTTCACTGTCTGTATGAGTATTGTTGTGTTATATATATATATATATATATATATATATATATATATATATATATTCATTGATGCATGTTTCATCAAATAATATAGTGTGTCTATTTATTTTAAGTAAGTTCCTTTCATATTGTCTGATAAACTTAATGACATTATCATTGAAAGACAAAAGAAAATCACCATATTGATACATGTTTAAATGCGATCTAAGCTTTCGGCTTACATAAGCCATTATCAAAGATGACAATTACTTTTCAATATATCAAACAATACACGGACGAAGCAATAATGATAGTCTATTTTTGTTGCATGAAAAATTTCAAAGCAACGAGACGCGGAAGTGAAAATCGCAGTTCCTGACGTCACACATGACCACGCTAGAGTGAAAACGAGGAGTATTAAGTATGGGAAGCCGTTGGTATAAACCAATGGCTTCAGTTATCAGTTATAGGCATTTAAGAATATCTGTGGAGATTTCGTAGTTTAATTTGTTCAGGTTAGGTGTCAACTATTTTATGTATATAGCTTCAAGAATTTTTAGTTTTGTTTATTGTCCAAGTATAGATGTGTTTTCAACGAAGATATTCCGGAAGTGTGTACGCGGCCTAAAAATGCCTAAAAATGTTAGTTATCATTCAAATGTAGAGTCAAGCGTCGTGAAAGCGAGTTTGTGGTGTGGCCAACATAATACTTCCGCGTCTCGTATACACGAGTTTGTCGTTGCTTTGAAATTTTTCTTGAAGCAAAAAACAGACTCTCGTTATTGTTTCGTCCGTGTATTTTTTTATATATTGAAATGTAATGGTTTATGTAAGCCGAAAGCTTAGGTCAGTTTTAACCAGGTATCAATATGGTGATTTCCTTTCGTCCTTCAATGATAATGTTATTAAGTTTATCACATAATATGAAAGGAACTTACTTTAAATAGACACAACTTGTCTATATTATTTAATGAAACATGCATCAATGAAAAATTGCTGCCTAAATATACACAATATATATATATATATATATATATATATATAAGCTGCATTTGTGTGTGTGTGAGTGTGTCTGTGTACGAGAGAGATAATGAGAGAGGATACATATATACTGTTGTGGTAGGATCCACCTAATTTGCATAGTGGAGTACCGACCATATAAATATGGTTGGTACCGGGAAGAGAGGGGAGGAATCAAGAGATTCAACCAGAGACTCTGCCCGACTGCGACTCAGTCAACACATTCTCCAGGAACGGTCTTCCCAGGAATATACAAAAGACTATATGTAAATATTGTGTACACTTTCTTGTTTCAATACATTTTGTTCTAAGTACATTTTGTGTTGCATTATTATTCCATGCATTAGTCAAGTTTCAACACATACATACATAAATACATATATATATATATATATATATATATATATATATATATATATATATATATATTAAAAAATTAGGAGATCAGCCAATCACGCCAATCACACTACCTTGGTTTCAACCTTTCAGTATCCTCCGGTAATAAGACCTCTTATGTCCCGACGCAGATGACAGACATGTATTCAAAAGCAGAGAAACGTATCACAAAATCACAATGCTTTCACAATATAATTTTGATAATTAGTTTAAAAAAATCTACAAATTAAAACTCTGAAAGAAGACCTATGTCAACATAGACACACTCACACAAAGACACACACACACACACACACACAAACACACACACACACACACACACACATATATATATATATATATATATATATATAATATAATGAAGAACGAGGGAGAGAGAGAAAGAGAAAGAGAGATTTATTATGTGAGTTAATGAATGAGAGGGAGAGCAGATGAAGAAATTAATCAAACCCTTCGAATATCAGATCTTAGTCCAATCTCGAAAGATCCAAGAAAATTGATTCCATTCTTGTATTTTCTTTCTAAACATAATCCGAGAAGCCTTATTCTTGTAATGAGTTTTTGCCATTTTTATCCTAAAACGGATTTTCTCAATTCATTATGCTTTAACATTTACTTCTATCGATATATCCATCACTGTTATCTCGAATACATTTCCCTAACTATCCGAATATGTTTCGCAGTGCAAAGAACCAATTCAACAGGCAAGTATAGATCAATCGTCTTATATTATATATATATATATATATGGCAACCGTAAACGGGCTCCAAGTGAGAATCGAATTCAGTTTGGATTATTTTGTTTAGTATAAGCCCCTGATACGCTTATTGTTAATCGAATTCACTCCGCCAGCTTTCCAGACAAAGTCGATAACAATTAAGCTAAGCTCTATATCTTTTAATATTATGCTTATTGTTGTCTGACGCAAGGCCTTAGTAAATTAAAATTAGTTAGAATCGAATTCAGTTCACTAGATAATTAATTTGGTGGTTTAGATTGCTATCCATTGAGCTACGGTAAGTACATTTGCATACATATTTTAAAAACTAAAATTCACTGTATACAATGCTCGAGAGTCACTCAGGGTAGAGAGTTAATGTTAAAATTGAAATGGGGAAGGAGGTGTATGAATGAAAAAGTAGGTGGTTGGGAAGAAGTCTATGAGGATAAGAAGGATAGATAACAATTGACCATTGACTTGAAGTTTTTAGGAAAGGGTCCAAGCTGAAATCTGTTCCTGAAAGTGGAAGTTTTGGGGAAAAAGATGCCTGAGCGGAATTTTTTACTTACATTTGTAATATAGAGGAAAGCTGGATGATTCAACTTTTTGGCATGAGCTTGGCGTGTCCTATCTGTATAAGTTTGGACCGAAACAATGGAGTTCATCTGAAAATTTGCCATGGCGTGCAACCTTGTGTCTATTGGAAAGAGGTTGTGAAGTGGAGAACGATTCATCACTAACAAGGCCGCGTAAACGATTTTTAACTCTATCAATGCTAGAAGTTGAGTACTGAACAGCTTCCGCTTAGATATAGAAGCAATACTTCATTTTTGGTCTAATTTCATTCATGTATAGATAAAACATGAGAGAAGAAATCAGGTGTTTTTGGAGCGGTACAATAATCGACAATTTATCTATCATGTTTAATAACGGATTTACCTTCAAGTCGGGAGTGAACATGAATTCAAACGTGTGCCGACTGGTACCAATGTTGATTGAATTAACTAGACTCACACAATCGTCTCCAGGTGCGCCTACTACAGTATAACAATGGACGCCGAGTGTTTAACATTACAGAGCACACATCTGTGTTATCTTTAGTCCTGATGAAAAGTGGTACTCTCAATGAAGCTCTGTAAATCCTACTACAAATCAATCTCACTCCAGACCTCAAGTCGAACGTGTATAACCGATTCATAGCTAAAAATCCTGGAAAGATTGTCAATTGCTCGTAACGCTCCAGAAAATACCAGACACTTTCTGATATGCATCATCATTACAAGAGACAGATCGGTCCAAAAATGTAGTACTGCTACCACATCTGGGTTGGAGCTGCTCAATCCTCTCCTTCCAAACTTCAAGAGTACAAGAGCGTATACGTCGCCTTGTAGGAGATGAATTGTTTTCTTTTCCAATCGGCAACCCCTCAGATTTACCGTTGGTAGCCTCTTGGTTCTGTAGGTGTCCAGACGAACTACATTCATTATTTTTACCAGTTCAAACCTTTAGAGCTAGGAGCCACCAGGTTACCCACAACTAACTGATTCATTGTCATTCCATTCATATTCCATTGGTAAGGAGGAAGTTCCGCGGAAACAGTTTATTTCCCAGAACTGTTAAATTGTGAAATAGACTACTAAAAGGATGATTGTTTGATCACTACAATCAACCGCTAACTACCCTCTATACCCGCCTTAAATGCACCTCTTACTCTCTATTTGGACGCCGTTACAATCTCATTTAGTAAACCTCTACTTCAAGTGGCTCTTGGGAATTTTATTGTTTTAATAATAGTATAAAAGGATTGAACTCGTAATAGTCTACTAGTAACAGTAGTTTTCTAGATTAAAATCATATCCGTTGATCTAGGGCAGTAGGTCTAAACTTGCCTTTTTTTAACCTTCTTTAATTTAGTGGACATCCGTAACCATTTGATGAAAACAAAAAGTTTATTTTATTTTTTACTAATACAGTGTAACCCGGATATAAGAGAGTTGTCGGGACCGGAGAACAAGTCTCTTATATCCGGGTCTCTCTTATATACGGGTTTGGCCTATTTTGTTTAGGTAAGTATGGCTCTAATTTGGGACCAGATAAAATCTCTCTTATATCCGGGTCTCTCTTATATCCGGGTTACACTGTAGATAAATTTAGGAATTGTATTATAGAAATGTAATTTTGAAGTGAAAGTAAATTGATGAAAATAAATGTGTATTTAACAACTAAATTCTATGGAAGATTTATGTACACTAGTGAAATAACTTATAATAAACCATTTTAAAATATGTGATTAATTAATAAGTTTTGAAAAAGGTTTAGATTTATTTCATGAAATCTCTGTGGTTAATTCTGCTCTGCAAGTTTTTCATATTCGGCTCTATCGATGTCAATGATAGTTGAAGATCACCTCTTTATTTTAGTTATTATATTAACTAGCAGCATGACCCGGTGTTGCCCGTGCTTGATTCAAAAATCGTACGACTCATACAGCAATCGCTATCACTTGACTTAAAATATTTTTGCCCTTCCTTGCCTTTAAAGAAATGCCCTTCGCCGTGCTGATGTTGCTACATGCCTTACTTCTTGCCTATCTCACACTGCGAATTTTTTCTAAGCTCTATACTAAACATTAAATCTGTTACGAAAAAAGAACTAAACAAAATGAACGCAAAACGATCAGCTTTTAAAAAAAAAAAGGACCCGTAACTGGAAAAACCGAATGAAAAAGAATGTTAACAACAAATAATTTTTCACACCTAACCCAGTTCTGCGGAATCAGAATCAACGTTGAGTTTAAGCAAGCGAATGATCCAATTGGAGTAAAGTGCCACTTGTGACGAATGCAGCTATCGATGTTTTTTGTATTCTAGCATGCTAGTTAACATTCGTGTCCGTCAGCTGTTGGCCCTCACACTGGCCAATAGAATCTTCCTGCCTATTCGTGGCAGCCAGCTATAGGCTCTCACTCTGGCTAGTAGAAAATGGCCGCAAACTACATGAAAATTGCCGTAGAAGCATGAAAAAATCGATTATTTCCACTATCGATTATTTCCAGTATCGATAGGAGTTGGGAAATGCGAAGTTGGTCTTGGCCTTTCCGCATGTGCATGTAAATTTTGGTGCAAATCCGTCGAAAATTGCGGCCGTTCATTCGTTACACACACACACACACACACATCCTGCCTTTTATAGATAGAGATATATATATTAATATATTATTTTATTTTATTCATATTTAAAATGAGTATTATCGTTTACTATTAATAAATTAATTTATATAATAAATTATAATCTTTATATAATTTTCTTTTAATCCATCCTTTATATATCCTTATCAGTTTTTATTCAAGTTTTATTCAATCAAAACATCCGCTTGCTTAAAATCGACGCTAAATCGCTTGATCTTGTTTTCTGTTAGTTTTAGAGTTGTTTTTCGATTTTTAGTATTTTAATATGGCGTGGATTACTGTAAAAACTCAAATTCTCAGTTGTAACAATTGTTGCGAATTGAAATTGCTTTATGGAATATTAAAATATTAGCGTGGGCTACAATTTGAAATTTTCTGTGTAGTCCCCGAGTAAAATTACATATGGAAAGGGCTAGTATCTTTTCTTTATAGAAACCCTATGGAATGCAACTTTCTGGCATTTAATGACCCCCTTATAATCTTTTCGTTTTCTGAACTTGCAGCAATTGGTTTGGCAGAAGAACGAAACATTTCCAAAATATCCTGCGACTTTACATAGCGAAAATAGAAATATCCAAACATAGAAATTTTTTGACGCCGAATTAACCAAAGATTCTAGACGCCGTATTGAATCATGTGCCATGCCAAATGCTCGAATTCTATTCGCAGGGATTCGGTGTTTAGTGAAAAAATCTATAAAGAAATCAATAGGCGTTTGCACTTATAGAAGAAATTGTTCGAACTTACAATGGCATTCAAATTAAAATGTTTGGTGATTGAGGTGGCTCCATAACTTGTTACTGGTTTAAGTTCTCTACCATTTCTCTTTTGTGGAATCTTACATGCTGACAGGTTTCATTTCATTCGGCATATTTTCAGCTTTGGATATTGTTATGGTCCAGTTCCTTGTACCAAAGTGATAGTTCAAGGTAGAACCAATAGAGATGAACTCGAACACAGGTTTGGAATAACAGAGATATATTACAAACAGGAATAGTGTTAGTATGAACAATCAGGTTTAGTAGAGAGAACAATGTAGTCTCGACTAGTATCACTAATCCAATGTCTTGCAGTAATTGTCTGAACGGGACTGCCTCTGACTCAACTCTTGACTCGATTTGAACTACTGGCCGACTGACGATATTCAGTCACCCCCCCGTGAGGGTGTAATGTGGCACAAGGCCTTTTTAACGTGGGCACGCCGAGTCCGTGGACTCTGTCAAAAAATAGCCCATTGAACCCGCATAAACGGGTTCAGGGCCGGTCTACCTCCCCGAAGGAGACTCCGCCCTTCGGCGTAGCCTCCTTCGGCGTAGCCTCCTTCGGGTTCCTCCCGTCCGTAGGAAGAGAGTACAATCGAACAGTCAGTAGTGAGCGACTGACTCGAACTACTCCTGAGGCGCAGTATTTATTAGGTATGGAATAGTCCATTATTATTATTATGGGTAAGATCCCATAACAGATATGTAGACATTTACAAACTTTTGGTGTTTGTTTTAAAATCATTTCACCTCAAGTAAGTCGATAAAACCATCAAGATGCAAGCAGTCACTTTGCATGAACTACAATACGTTGAAGGAAATTGAGGAAAAGTGAGAAGAAAGAACAATAAAATGAACAGGATTCAAGGAGACAGAAGATGACGATTGACGTTACATTTAAATATTTGAAGATTGTAGTTAACAGAAAATCAAGAAGTTGAAAGAGAGTTTCATTGTCGGGAAGCACAAAAGAAGTGACTATTAGAATAGAACGTACGGCTATATTTTGCAATTTCAACAGTAAAATGCTAAGAACTAGCTTCCAATCTAGTATTACGCTTAAATTCTTGAAGTCAATGTACCAACGGGAACAGCTCATCGAAACAATTTCCATGGAAATACTTATAGAAAAACAACAGGGAAGATACATTAAGAAATGGACTAAAGTCGAGATGCCAGGTTTGGGCCGATACTTTTTTAGATTCATCTTTGGATTCTACGGAATCTCAAGATACAGAAAGGAGGTACCAGACCAAATCTGGCAGCAAATTTAATTCACTGACGAAATGTAGACTTATAAAGTTGTAAAACAGATTCAGACGAGAAATATTGTCTAGCATGACACACTGTAAAATCTTTTCTAGCAGGAAGCATAGCAATTGTCTCGATCTAATAATTGTAGTAAACGTCAGACTGAGAAAGTGGAATGAGTTACTCTCTTGGGTCTATGCAGCAGCCATACCGATAGGGAAGCAAAAATGTTTTCTAAAACGATTAAAAACGAGGAGTTTAGTTTTAGAGACATTAAATTTAATAATCCGTTTCTTGCCCCAGTTAATAACAGACTGGACGTCATTTACTCGATCGATTGCAAATTTATTGAATCTATCAGACTTAACAATAAAGCAAAAGTAAATAATTGTGTTATCGACATAGATACCGAGTTAAGAACGGATGACGGAAGGTCCTTGATAAAAATTAGGAACAATGTTTATTCGAAGATAGAGCTCTGGGGGACTTACGCGTTTATATAGAAAGATGTAGAGGAGTGGCCGCTCAAGATAACTGTCATGTCACGATTCCCTAAGAAAAAAATTTGGGAGAAGATAATTGTTTTGTGTCAAACTTCTGAATACAGAAGGGCATATCTGTGTTGCAAACGGCACTAACCTTTTATTCCAGTTAGAACACGAACCCATTAAATCAGCTGGAAACACAAAGCGCCAAAAAAAAATAAAAAAAATAAAATAAAAAAAAAACAACCAAAAACAAACAAACAAAGCTAACAACTTAAATAGTATTCCTAGGAAATTTGGTTCACCAATGTTCATATTTTCCAAAATTGGATTTGAGAAATACAAAAAGAAATAAACTGATGTGTAATTGGTACGGATGTTCATGTAATTGGTACGGATGTTCATGTAATTGGTACGGATGTTCATGCGACAATGAAGTTCCCTCACTTCTTCTTTCACTTATTCAGAAAACTGTAGTTAGATGGCTGTACGTTGTCATTAGGAATGACTCTGCTGTCGATTAAGAAACTCCCAGCATAGAGCAGACGTTCAAAATGCTGGTATCTATCTCGATATATATAGAATTAAGAAGAATTTTCCTCTTCACTATACATGCCTTTCATGAAGAACTCGGGGAAGGTTTTGACGTAAAAATATTTTGTTCCTCATGGTGATTAAAATGGGCTTATAACTTTACTCTTACGCGGAAATATAATTTGTAGTAACAATGTTGTTTGCAACAATTTGATGTAAGACAGTAATTTCACAATTATCATTAAAGTTTGTAAAATAATATGTGCAAAGGTTTGTTTGTGTTAAGGGAAGCTGATTTATTCCGCTTATAAAGGACAACAACTCAAAATACAATGGAGTTCCTTCCCTTGTCTATTAATCTTTGTTCAGCATTCGATTTAATTGTTTAAAGCTAACAAAAGATGACGATGACGACTATGTGACATTTGCTGATGACGTCAATCGGGAAGACGAAAAATTTAAATTAAATTCCCTCACAGAGGAAATGTTTAAATGTTTGATTCTATCACAGGATTAAAATCTTCTACTCACCAATGAATGCAATAATTTATTAAGCATCAAAAGAGACAGTACGCTGACTTAAACAAACAAACAAAGCAACATCTACATGAGAAAGCAACTTCGTATTGAAAAGAAACCTTCATCAAAATTATTGGATTGTGGCCACTGGCGTTATACACGCTTTTGTCCGTTCAAGAAACGTAAGTGCAATATTTGTCACCGGAACGGACATAAATAAGGACTTTGTAATCCATATTCACACAAAAAGTCGACTAAAAATTTAAACCGACAAAAATTTAAAGAATCGGGAAAAAGTTACAATTACAGTTTTTGTGACGTTCAAAGTAGACCCCAAATCCTGCAGAAAATATATGAGTGTTTTTGTGAACAACAAACCAATATGTTTTCAGTTCGATACAGCGCTGGACATAACATTAATATTGCATTCCACTTGGGAACAAATTAGAAAACCTCGGGTGTCTGAAACAGATTTTATTACAATGAACGCGTCGGGAAGTACAATTCGTTTAACTGGTGGGTTAATTTGTGATGTTTCCTTTCGAAATAGAAATTTTTCTGGTGTGTCATGTCGCAGATAATTCGAAAGAGAATTTAATTAATCTTAACCTTGTTGAAATATCTCCCAAATCTATGTTCATTACATTTAACCTCACGCCGTTTTCTGATATTGAAACTCTTTTCATGAATAAATTTAAAAATAAGTGTAATTAAGTTTTTTCAAGTTGGACTTGGGTGTTGTACTAAAATTAAAGCTACTCCGAAATCAAAACCAGAATCTAAGCCAATTTTAGAAAAAAACAAAGCCAGTACCTTATGCTGTTCTAAATATGCTTGAAAAATAACTTCAACATCTTCAGCAAGAAGGTGTTATAGAGCGTGTTAATTACTCCACCCGGACAGATCCTCTTGTAGTTGTTAAAAAGACAAATAGAAAAGTCCGAATTTATGCTGATTACATGACTGGTTTCAGTGCCACTGAATGGCGGAATTTGCTTTGCAAAGGGTGATCCTTCTGGTGCTTTTCATCAACTGGATTATAGCCAAACTGGAAAAGAAGCATTAGTAATAGTCTTTTCTATTAAAACCTTATACATAATGCTTTATGGACGTCATTTCACTCTGATCAGAGATTACAAGCCTCTTGTTAGTATTTTCGGATCTAAAAAGGCATTCCAGTGTATACAGCGAACTGTCTGCAAAGATGGGCTACTATGCTGTTAGTATATATATATATATTTTTTTTTTCTATGAAATATAATTCAATCATTAGAATTGGTCATACTGGTACATTATCTAGGTTCACTATTACATAAAATAAAGTACCAGAAGACTTAGTCAGCGAGGCATTATCTCTGTATTTTGCCAGAATTTAGTGCTTGCATCCACTGTAAGAGCATTACAAATTTCTATATGAGTAAAATGGATTCTGACGACTGTCTATCCTAGCATCATGAAAGAAATTTTATCATATTGAATATAGAGACTTATATTCTTAAATGTCATGTCCCTTCAGGATTTCAGTTGTAAATTATTAATACAGACTGCTTCTCTTTTCTTTTAGATATTCGAACTGCCATGGTTTTTTGAGCAAGAAGGTTTATTGTTTCCCCATTGTCTTCTTAAGTCATTTGAATAATCTTTCTCCTAGCCGTAACTATCAGCCCAAGATCCTACACTTAACTGTTATTTAACAGAAAAAATAATTTCGCCTTTCCCAAAGGTATTAGTACGAAGTAAACGAAGAATTATAGCTCGGCTTGCCGATTCCAATTTCTGCACCACGAACTTTTACCAACATTCAAAGATGGTCTCTTCAAATAATTCACCAACTGGACCTGACTACGTAAATGTGGCGCCTGCCATCTTGCACGAATGTTAGACCACTTTAACCATTAACTGTTATCGTGGAATTCAGGGTGGTTTCAAATGCTGCTCGTTCCATTATAAGACAATGAATAGGTTGTTCTAATTCCCCTGTACAACAGGGATTTTAACCTTGGTTTGAAACACGCAAATGATGTATCGGTTTTCCAGGCAACTGCTATCTGAAGCCAGTTATTTTAGATGACAAGTTAAGGAGCATATTCGAAAATGACTTTTCTTTCTCAAGATTTCCTTCATTCTATGGAATTCTTCTTATCTTTCTCTTTTGTTCCTACTTTTCGTTTTTCTTTTTCTTTTCACCCCACTCAGTTTTAATACATTCTTAATTTATTTTATCAAATTTTCATTAAAATTTCTTTGAATTTCCGTTAATTCCCCTTAACCGATGTTAATTTCATTCTATTTTCTTTGTCATGTTGAGGTTTTCCGTTTCTTCTCTTTCATTCAGAGGTTTTCATTCTTTCCTTTCCTTTACGTCTTTGCATTATCTTAGACTCTCTCTCTCTCTCTCTCTCCCTCTCTCTCTCTCTCTCTCTCTCTCTCTCTCTCTCTCTCTCTCTCGTAGTCTATTTTGATTTCATTCTTTCTTTCTTTCTTTGTCAGGCCGCATTTCCTTTTATTTCTTATAAATTTTTACATTTCTCTTAAACTCTCAAATAGATTTTTCCTTTTGATATTTTTCTTTCTTTTTTGTGATTTTCTTTTCCTTTCTTTTTCATTGTTTTCTTATTTGTTTTATTTTTTTTTTTGAATTTTTTTAATTTCACTCATTTTCCTCTTTCCTTCAGGTTTTCTTTCTTTTCTGATTTTCTTTCATTTTTGTTTTTCTTTGTTTTCCATTTCTGCATTTCTCTTAAAATCTATTAATTTCATTTGCACTTTTTGTGGTTGTCTTTCTTTTTTTTTTTTTCTTTCTGCATTTCTCCTGAACCAATTCTGTTTTTCATTGTTTATTTTTTAAATTTTCTTTTTTTAATTATAAAATTTCTCGTAACCGTTCTTTATCATTCTGAACATTTCTTCTATTTTTCCTTCTTTCACCTATCTCATTTTAAAGCATTACTCCCATATTTTATCTCTCAATTTTCTTCTTCTTCTTCTTCTTCTTCTTCTTCTTCTTCTTCTTCTTCTTCTTCTTCTTCTTCTATGTACCGTGTCCCTTCAGGACGTTGACATTCATAATTCCACATCATGTCATATTCTTTTGTAGCTCTTAATAAATTTTGTAGACTATCTTGAATCTGCCCTGTGAGTATCAAAATTTACAAGTCCTCTTTTCTCATTATGTGCCCCTGAAGTTTCAACTGTCTCTTCCCGATGTTAAATATAATATGTGCAATTTGTTGCCATTGTCTTTAGAACTTTGACGTTGCTCACAGGCTCCGTTCATAGCATTTTCAGCATCTGTGAGGTGTTTGCCAACTGTTAATCCACAAAAGCAAATACAGTGTAATTGGAAACAAAACATTGGCTCCAGGCTAGATTTCTTATACCCCAAACTTGGGTGATTTAATAATGCTGTTGTAAAGAGTAATATTAATAAGATGGAGTAAAAGTTGTTAGTAGTGAAACCTAACGAATAACTTACGAATAACATTTTATGATATGGCGTCTTCTTCATAAACGGCGCTTACTTTTTTACTGATTGTACTGCGTTTATTCTTTGTGGAAAATGAAAAAGCTTTTTCCTCCATTTTAATTTTAAAAAGTAAAAACATTTAAAATTCACATTCCCCATACGAATTTCATAGACCATGGATCATCAAATGGGGTCCAAGCGATAGCTTAGAGGTCGCTGAGGAGTTCCAAGGTCGATGATAGTCAAGGTGTCGATGATAGTCAAGGGTTTCAATGATGGTCCCGGTGCGAATGAATTTAGTTAGTGTACATGTATGTCGTATTTTTCGATGCAGATGAAAGACAGCTTTAACCATCTTCTTTGCAAACAATGCCTTATCAATTGAATATTAATAGAGGTTATGCATTTCTCTTCAATAGCAACGGATGTTTTTAGCCTTGGTGTACTTCTATATAATAAATGCGAATGTCAGTGTGTCACAGTGTCAGAGTTTTTCAACTTTACTCCTAGAAGCCGTACCCCAACACATCATACCATTTCGGAATCAGGCTGACTTAGCGAGCAAATTAAAAACATTACGGAGCGGATCCAGACCCGCAATCCTTAAAATCTGGATGCCCACGTTTTCATTACTGCCATAGTTTTCAGCAATTTTTTACGTGATTTTTGGCGACAAATCTTTTTTTACGATAACAATTTCCATAACTTGGAAATAAGCTTGGGGATAATCGAAATTAATTCCGAAATCAACTGAAAGTCACCCATGAAATAAAAATAATTGTTTGTATGGAAAATAAGGACCTACATTAAATTGTCTTTATTAAGTAGCGGCAGAAGAATTATCGTTGAACTTTTAAAAGGTAACCTTAAATATTAATGCAGTACTTAAATGCAACGATCAGTTTTGAGTTCTTCTGTAGTTTATTGTAGCCTATCTCATATACTCCTCTCTACCTATTGTGATGAAGGCCCAATCAAGAATCTTTTAAGCTAGATGATAGTAGACTAACATAATAAAGTTGAATACTTATTGATATTAACCCTAGTTTTGTAATTTTTCATTTATCAAGATTTTTCATAAGACATTTGTAAATCCATATTTAATTTTATATTTATCAATAGCTAGCATTATTATTTTATTTTACTTTTATTATTTTTTATTTTATTATCTATTATTATTATTATCAAAATTCCTAATGAGTGACGAGGGAGAAATTATGAAAAATTATGTGCTATCTTTTTAGTTTCTGCTGATGAGGTTTCTGTTATTTGGTACAGTTGCATCACAGATGTAATAAATACTGCATAGAATTAGTTTTAATATAATTGTATTAGTTTTTAGAATGTGGTAAATGTTAAATTAATTGCGAAATCCAGCGAAACTTACCGATGAAATATTGTGATGAAGATCCAATAGAGAACCCTCCGTATTAGCAAGCTTAAATGCCAATAGGGCGGTTTTTTAAACTAGAAATATATTATTTGCTTGATTCATCGGGGTTACTTGCTACATTTTCGTAAATATATTTTTTTGGGGGGATTCTGAACCTGATGATGCGTGGGGGGGAATTTTGATCCAAATTTCTTAATTTTTCATACATTTTAGTTAACATTTTAATAGCCAACATCAAAACTAGTTTTAAGATTCACAGATATTTTAAATGGGGGTCGCCGAGGAAGAAATATAAACAAAAGGGGGCTTCATGGTGAAAAAGTTTTGTCACTATGCGTATATGGTGTGCATTTATGTCTGTGAGATTATGATTTGTTTAGTGCTTGTTTCAAAATGTCTATGGATTTTTTCTTGTGTTTGTAGGTAATAGGTAATCGTTTATTTGATATATTGGCGTGATTGTAAATTTATCTTTGTTGAGTTTGTGGATGTGTTGTGACACAAAGTGTTTTCTGTTGTCTGGTAATGTTGCCTTTGTGTAGGAAACTGTTGTTTAGTGCTCGAGTTATATCTATATATGATTTGTTGCATTTTGTGCACCTGAGTGCATAAATCACATTTTCGGAGTTACAGTTTAAGTTTTGTTTTTGTTGTGAATGTTGATGTGGGTGTTTTTCAAAAGTTTCCCTTCTATAATGATATCACAAAACAAATTCTAGCATACAACTATTCTCAACTTACAAAAAGAACAACCCAGAAATATTTACAGAAATAACAAGAAATCTAGACTTAATTGACAGTATAACTAAAAACCTTTTACGTGTATATATATATATATATATATATATATATATACACACACACACACACAGACACACGCATATATATATATGTATGTACAGGGCGATGGGAAAAATGTCACGAAAGGGTGTAAATGTTGAATTTATTATTTTTTTTAATGTAATTATTTATTACTTTACATTTTATTGTATTTTGTTTAATTATTTATGCATTAATTTCTTTGATTTTTTGATGGTCGCTCCTTGCGTGTTTCAATGATACTAAGAATGATGCCGTTGAGAGTTCTAAACCCTTAGTAGTGTCTCCATTAACGGCCAAGGTCGAAGATCAGCATCCATATTAAGCGCGACCAACCCAAAAGTCCCGGATGCTATAAAAAGCAGATAGTGATTACAACAGATCCCAACGGTTGAACCAGTGGATAATGAGGGCTACGAATGACGGACATGCTACAGAAGGCGTCTCTCGAAATTATAACAGATTCACGGCAGTCTGTTGCAGTTTTATAACTGGATTGTGAATGTTTCATTTCATATGTGACGCAGAGGAAGTTCATGAAATCGAGTGTGCGGGTCGCTTTCCTGGCAGGTTGAGATTCACCTTAAACAACTTCACGGCATCGGCATTTTCTTCTATTCTGATTTCCTTTCAACTCTTGCAAAGCCAAACGCCGATAGGGAATGGATGATGGGAGCAAGTTTTAGGAAACTAGAAGCTCCTACTCCTGAATCTGCACGCTGGCAATAAATGTAGTCATCAACACCATCATCTTAAGGGAAGCAATCAGAAAAGGAGAAATTTGATTCTTGGATACGAGTTAAAGCTGACGACGATGAATTTATTACATTTAAGGTACTGAGTTAACATTTTTCTTTTCATTATACTCCTTTCTCAAGCCAACATATAATAGCATAAAGACTTAAAGAAAAGAGAGAAAAGAGTTAGGTGACGAAGAAGTCATAAGGAAAATGGAAACCAAAAAAGACACTTATACTCAGAATCAGAAAGATACAGCTGAAATGTCTTGGACGTCATAATTAGTAAGGAGGGCATGGAGGATTTGACACTGATTAGACATATTGTAGGTAAAAAAGAGGAGTGTACCACATAACTGACCAGTTTAGGACTAGAACGTTGAGGCTCTCTAACAAGTTTATAACAGGAATATAGGAACTCCAGACGAAGTAAATTAAAACGTCGGGCCTCTGCAGATGATGCAAGAACAGAACTGCTGACAACTAACAAAGATTGAAACCCTATTGGGCATATATTTTGTAGATCTCATTAAATTCTCGATAGACTCATACAAAAATATATCTCAGTTACAGTTTTAGAACGTGCCTTCATATAGGACAGCCTTCACGGTTGGGGACATTGAATGTTGTTTGATTGCCTAGGTTTGATTGATAGGTTTACTTACCTAACACTATGCACATAAATGAATACCTCTATAGTTTTTAATTCAGATATTTGAAGGGATCTAGTCAGATGCTCAGCTGCATAATCATCTTATAACTATACCTGGTTATGGCATTGCTGAGGATGTGGATGAACTTTTCAATATCACCTGGTGTATATATTGCCATGAAACTACAGCTGTGAAAATGGCTTTAATAAAGTAGCTATCTGAAGATGACAACACTGTGGTTAGACACGGTATCTGAGGCGAAACAGTATTACCACGATCCCATTACTACAACTATTTTCACCAAGAACTCATATCAGCGGGGAGTCTATTGCCGCAGTGCACCCTTGGAACCCCGCTGGAGAACTATCTCCATACAGTCGTCGTTGATTCCATCGAAGAAATATTCCAGTCTTGACGTCAGACAAGCAGGCCTCCGCCTAATGATTTCGTATCAGCACCATGCTGGTTACATACACAGCTACAGACGCCACTGTGACTACAAGAATATTTATTCGCTGCGTAATTTTTAAATGATTTTCTTTTTTTAAATCCTGTTGGGAATCTACTCAGCATCAATTCCAGAAGAGTATGGTAGAGGAACTGGTTTAGCCCCCGATAATAAGACCAGGTTGCAGGTAGTACTGTGTTACCTGATAGTAGTATCACTCTTACAGTAACGTGACAATGCTGGGAATGTTACTTGATGCGCAATTGTTTCGACTTTAAGGCAAGTCACAGCCTCCTTTTTAACAGAACGCATCTTCTGTGTTCTATATGCCTTCTGGACGTGAGTGATCATGAGTCTCTATAAATTTCTATTGCTTGTGGCTCTTAGTGAAGTTGGTTTACTCATCGTCACTCCCAGTCTCTCTTCTGCCATACATTTTATTAGGTTGGTGCAAAAATAATGACGTAATAATGTCGTTTTTTTGACGTATTTTTTAACGTCAAAAACGACATTATTACGTCATTATTTTTGCACCAACCTAATACAGGCTGGTTAGGTATATTATTCGCTGTTTCCCACTGTTAGGTTCGTTATTTGCACTATCAGGTAGGTTACTGACTGCCCCCTCTGTTATGTATGTTACTCACCGTCCCTCTCTCTCTCTCTCTCTCTCTCTCTCTGTTAGGTAGATTAATCCCTGTATTTATCTGTTAACTAGGTTACTCTTTGTTCTCATCTGTTAACTAGGTTACCCACCGTTTCTCTCTATTAGCTAGGTTACTCATTTTTTTTCCTCTGTAGATTAATCACCGTTTCGCTCTGTTAGGTAGGTTACATAATGTTGAGGGGTTCTCCCCTTTTTACACAAATGGACTCACCCAGTATATACATATACTACTGCTACGTGAAGACCCGAGTGACGAGAGCAACAGAGGGTGAATGTAATAGACAGACGGACAGAACGAACGTTGCGAGCAAGAGTCACAGTAAGCGAGCACGTAGACTCAGTACTTCAATATCAAAGACTGTATAGATATACTGCTACTAACCCGTATTAATGGAACTACTAACCTGCTTTATCAGTTTGTATTATTACGTTAATACATTATTTTCCTATATTAATTCTTGGAGTTTGTTATTTATTGGTACGGGATTTCAACCCGGAATCCACAACACATAACGTTTCCCATTGTTAGTGTTATGGGGAAACACACCTATTCTATAATTAATAGACTCTCCCACCCATAATAAGTAGGAATAGTAAGAGTAACGAATCAGTCGGTCAGTCAGTCGACTGGCTGATCGGTTAAACTCTCTGCCTTCGGGCGGGGAGGAACCCGAAAGAGGCTACACCGAAGGGCGGATTCTCTTTCGGGAAGGTCAATGGGCATATTTTTGGCCGAGCCCACGGGCTCGGAGATCCCACATTAAACCGGCCTTGTGCCACATGATGCCCTCGTGGTGGGGGGTTACTAAATATCGTCGGTCAGTCAGTCAGTCAGTCGATGTCGGACGACATTTAGTCGAATACTATAGTATCAGCGGCCACAACTAGATTACTCTGCGTTATACCTATTATATCAAGTTCCTAACGTTTTGTACGTCGAACCTATTTTAGGACCGATTTAGTACAAATACAAGCCTCCACTGCGAAATAACTCCACAACAGTTAGGTAGATAACTCACTGTTTCTAGGTTACTCATTATACCCACTTAGGTTATTCACCGTTTCTCTCGCTTAGGTATGTGACTCACCGTTTACCGATGTCAGGAAGATTGCTCGCTCTTCCTCTTTGTCTTTCTCATTGTTTCGCTCTGTTGCACGCTTTTAGGCTTTTAGGCATGTTACCTTCCCTTTGTTAGGTAGGTTACACACGTTCTCTCTCTGTTAGGTAGATTATTTATTCTTTCCCAGAGTTAGGTAGGTTATTCACCGTTTCCCCCTGTTTACTATGTTACTGACTGTTCTCTATATTAGCTAGGTTACTCACTGTTTCTCTCTGTTATTTAGTTTACTTATTGCTTATTAGGTCGGTTACTCACTTGTAGCCTTTCTTAACACGGTTAATCACTGTTTTAGGTATATTACTGTTTCCGTATGTTAGGTAGGCTGTTCGCTCTTTCTCTCAGTAAGTTTGCGTACTCACTGTCTCCTGTTATATACGTTGCTCACCGTTTCTGCCTCTTATGTACGATACTCCTTGTTTCACGCTATTAGGTTGGTTATTCTGTATTTCTCAATGTCGCATGAATGTCATATTCTCCAATACATCTTTCCTTCTATGCGTCCTAGAAATTTCAACTGTCTCTTTTCGATTATAATAATGGATTTGAAAGAGACAATTATCCTCTTTATAGGGCAGGCTTTCGTTTATCATATTTTATCTAAGTTGCATTTTCTTTTGTGTCTGGTTGATATGAGGAAGTAAAAGGATAACAAAATCATGTGGAATCAAGTTAGAATAAGACATAGACTTCAATACTGGAAGATAAGACAACTGAAAGAATCAGTATACATGTTATATTCACATAATATATTCCACAATCCAATCTTAGAAACAAGCGTTGTATTGGAATTCTTTTCAAGAGGCAAGAAGATTTTGTTTAAATAAAAAAAAAAAAACGCTATCTATATGCAAAACTTTCGGAATTTAGTTACTTGTTACTTGGAGAGTATTATCTCTCCTAAGCACACGCTATCGTGGATTGAATAACAGTCACGTTCAAAATTCTTAGAAAGCTACCATTTACAAGAAACGCATGCAGAAGGACAGAACGCACAGCAGCCAAAAGGTTGTGTGTATATCAACGACGATGAGGATATTTGTCCGAATGGAATGATATATATTTACCCGGAAAGATTAATTCGAGGTCTCATAAGTATTGGCAGGGAAATGAGAAAAATACACTCATGTTCATTAAATACAGCGTTTGGACCTGATGACGATCGGTAGTACGACAACCAATGGTAATAGTAACATTAGTCGTTTCCTTATAAAGTATTATTTGGTATTCATTAACCGCGCAGTCAGTTATACTATCGACAAAAAAATTATTATAATCTTCCCATTAAATGTCTCAGATTCACTAATGTAGTATCGATAGTAACTTCCTTCCTAAGCTTTTGACGAAAGTAGTGTGGAACGTCAATATAATAATAACTAGCAGTAGCGCCCGGCGTTGCCCGGGGATGTAACAGTAAGAGATAGATCAAGTATCGACCATCATAAAGACTGAAAAATAAAATTGACAAAGATTATTGTTTAAGGTTGTCTAAATTAGTTTTTTTCTTTTTTTTTTTTTACGAATTGGTCAAACCCAAACTCAAACAAAAACATTGTTTTCAATCGTTATGAGTCTACCGATTGAATAGAATTTTATTATAAACAATTGTCTTGTAAATGGAATTTTTAAAGCATTCTGAATGTAAAAATAAAGAAATAAGTGTGCAAGACAATAAGAAACACTCGCTGCCAAAAAAAAAGTGGAGTTTTGTTGAAATCGGTTGAAAAATGTAGGAAATCCGATCCCATATATAAACGAACGAACACACACACACACACACACACACACTCACACACAAACAACCTGGGTTTTTATAATAAGTATAACTCTATATGAGTTGTCCCCCGTTCATTCTCGATAGCGATGCCTCTTAATCGTGTTTTCAAATTGATTTCGTGCGAAAATAATTGTTTTCCAATTTTGGGCGCTGTCAGAACCACCGCAAGGTAATTTTACGTAGTCCTGTGAAGTTTTCTTGAAATCGGTTGAAAAATGTAGGAAATCCGATCCAATATATAAACGTACACACACACACACACACACACACACACACACACACACACACACACGCACACACACACACAACCTGGTTTTTATAATAAGTATGATGTCATTATTTTTTCTTTCAGTTTCATGATCTATACATTTTAGTTGTTACATTTGTCCTCAAGTGATGTAGTTCCCGTTATTTGGTACACTTATTTGATTACCATACTGTAGCAAAAGACAATGAGTTTGAAATAAATATGGTCCTTGCTAGAAACCCGTATGTTTCATTACCTTCAAGCTACAATGAAACGGATTTCGAATAAACGCTATCTACTACTAGGGAGGCGGTTGTTCTGTTCAAGAAAGAGCAGCGTATGAGTAAGCGTAGCATTTCCGTATGCAAACAATTGTTTAGGTCCCGATCCAAATATTTACCTCAACCCCGTTTGAAGATCCCTTCGGGCAAGAATGACTAGTTCCCTCCAAATACCTGGATTACATTCCGGAGAGGAACCTAGGTAACAGATGGAAACTGTGTATCGTGTCTTAGGCAGGTGAACCTGGCGGAGCACATTCCTCGCCCAATCAAACCACATCCGATGTCCTCCACCTCGAAAGCTCGTTTTGGTCACGGACACGTTGTCCTTGAAGCCATCGAGGAAACATTTCAGCCTTGACGACAGACAAGCAGCCCAATGATTTCGTTTCATCACCACATTGACAGCAAGAGACCACGTTGACACTACCGGAATATTAATCCGCCTTTTGGCAGGTTTTCTTTATTAATCCTCCTGGGTTTCTATTCCGCTTTAATACTGGGTTACATGATACCAATAGGAAGCCCCAAACCAAGCTTCGATGCTAGGAATGACTTTCGCACATTTGATAGCACCGTTTGCACTTAAAGTTTTGTTTTTCATAGACTGATTGAAACTTAAGACAAGTGATCTCAGTATATCGTAATATGTAACTCATAGCGGGAGTAAGATAGTCGCATGCTTTTTCCAAGGAACAAAATTGTTTCGGCCATAATTTGAGCTCTGCTCGCTGATTCCATATTTTACGCTGATAATCTCCACTCTATCTGTTCGTCCGATTAATGCATAATAATGTATTTTTTGCTTGTTTAAAAGACACAATAGTAAAAACAATTTAAAAGTCAAATTGTCGAATATCTTGAAAATTAAGCAACATTCATTTCTATCTAGTTTAACTGCAGCGCAAATCTGTGTTTGAAATTAGTTTAAAATTTGATTTCAAATATTTATTTTCAGAACAAGTAGTTAAAAATTCTGGTACAAAATAAGGAA
>OZ010594.1:40162050-40234550 GCA_963932145.1 Acanthosepion lycidas
GCAAGGGCAAGACACTTTCGTTCAAAATTGCATGCTATCTTGCAGGGTCCATTATGCCGTCAATGCGTAATATTTTGCCTCTTACAACTGTAGCAATGGGAAATCCGATCCGCTCACAAATGTTGGTTGTGCAAATTTGTTACTCCATCTCTTCCAAATGTTGCCTCATCCGTGAACAAGACTGAATAGACAAACAACAGATCATCAGTTGAGCAATAGACCATCGGCAAAAGAGGTGAGGGATAAGAGGAGCGAAGACCTTGCAGATATTGCAAATGATACGGATACAGGAGCTGCTCTAGAAGAAGCTTCCATGCGGCACAATGAAATCTACGACATGCTTCCACCACTTGATGAGTGCTCATATCTGGATCATCTCCGTCAACCTGTACAATGTGTTCTCCGTGGTCAGGCGTACGAGCCGATCTCGGTCTTCCTCGATCAATAGTTTGTGATGCTTCGGATCTTGTCTCAGCAACGCGACGATGAACAGCCGCAAAGGTTGGATGACTCGGCTGCCTTCAATATGGAAGCGCAATCTGATGCAGTCCTGCAGCCTCGCATCCATTACCATTTTCGCGGCCGTATGTAAAAATCTACCTGCTCACAGTATGAATATCCTGCCATTGCTAAACGGAACACTTCTCAATTAACTCACTACTATAAACGTTAAAACAGACTAGCTGCAGATGTACACGAATGGCAAATGTAACCTCGTCGAAATGGCAACACAGCGCCATCTATGTAATTTTCTTTAAACTTAAATAAAAAAACAAAGGAACATGTTATTGGGCTTTTGTCCTTGTTTTGGCGCTGAGCCCCCGCCCCAAAGTTTGTAAAAGTATTTTTGATAAACCCTGTATGGTGGACTCTCCCATCGTATTCGGCGTATGAGGGTCAGCAACTCAGTTCCTAGGAACCGACAGCCCAGATACAAGCACATATGCTTTGATTATACTAGTGAAGGCTTTGTGCTGAACCAACCACACTTTTTGAAAGGCCAAATACAGAGACCTGGTGTACTACGTGCCACAAGGTTCCCAAACGACCCTCACGGAGGTGTTGAATTCATAGTTGTCCTTCTCCTAGACCAGTTGACATCCAAGGCTATAGAACCCAGTGTGTCCTGCTAATCACCCATAGCTGGAGGAGAGAGGAAGAAGAGGATCCATGCATTTCCCATGGGTATTAGCATGTAAGTGAATGTAATGAATTCGACTTGCACTCGAACTCGGCTCTTCAAGCCCTAAGTTAGAGCCACTACCCACTGCTACACCATGCCTCCTCTATATATGTATAAATATATGAGTATATTTATTTCCTCATTATTTATTAATTAATCAATAATAAATATTGAGTTAAAAGTTAATAAATAACCCTATACAACAGCTATAAAATAACGATATTCTGGCACATAATTATTTCTATTCAATCTCATTTAAAACAATGTAAAATATAACCGTTCCCAGCTAACCAATAATCGATAGAATAATACAATAAATCCAAAATACTGGAGCTTGCTGTCGATAATGCCCCATTGAGCATGTAATCGAGCTACTTTCAGTTATTATCAAGTACGAGTTGATTTTTGCGTTTTAACTAGGTGTATGTGTTGAGTTCATATTTCTAGAGATACAAGGATGTTTTGTTTTCCGGAAAAAGTTAGCACATTATGGCCGTGTTCGTAGTTAATATTACTGAGTGTTGGCTTTTTCTTTTTAATCTTTTTTTTACATGTAGATGAGGATATTATGATTGTATATTTTACTAGTATGTTTCGGATGGAGTCTGGTAAGTCCAGCAGAAAGTGCTCGGAATTATAAAACATTTCAACAGTTTCTACGCACTCTGCGGCTAGAAAAAAAAGAAACACTAAAAAAAGAAAAATGAAATAAAAAGCTTAATCGCATTACCCTGTCTTTCGTCTTTAATGAAACATGTATAAATGATGAATTGCTGCCTAAATACACAATATATATATATATATATATATATATATATATATATATATATATATATATATATATATATATATATGTGTGTGTGTGTGTGTCTGTGTGTCTGTGTAGTATCGATGAAAAGTGCTTAATATCCAGGATAGAGCTAACATATGCGGCTGCATGGACAGTTGTTTGTGACCTTAAGTTTCATGCTTTAGTAGTTTGTCTGAAGAACGCGAAACCGTGAAAGCTAAGCTCACATTTGTTCATGCAACCGCGCATATATATATATATATATATATATATATATATATATATATATATATATGTATATATATATATATATATATTAAAGTGTACTATATTTATCGGACAAAGTGCTCAATATCAGACATGGAGCGTATGTAAAAATAGATATAAAAGTGAACATTGAAGTCAATTGCCGTCTCTGAGTGTTGGCTCCAATGTTGACTTTTATACCCACACACACACACACACACACACACACACATATATATATATATATATATATATATATATATATATACATATAAGGTTGGACGATTGCATTTAGCATGAAACAGATTGTCACCGTTGGGTGTTCACCTCAATGTACGCACTTATATTTACATATGCTTTATCCATTATATGGAGTACTCATATATATATATATATATATATATATATATATATATATATATATATATATATATATACATACATACACACATACACATACATATATATATATATATATATATATATATATATATATATATATATATATATATATATATATATACATGTATATGTACGCGCCCTCCCGTAGGTTGAGCACTCTCGAAGAAAAGAAATTTGTTGGCTGCTGCTAATAATGCCAAAAGCTCTTCGACATTAACAGAGCGCTCTGGTAGCCGGTAATGCATATATATCGTATATTATAATGCGTTAAAAATTCCTCTTCGTGAGTGAGTGTCTCCGACCAATCCTTTGGTCAAATCGGTTGTGATTGATTCGATCTCGGTTGACTATATATATATATATATATATATATATATATATATATATATATATATATATATATATATATATATATATATATAGTATGAATGATAGACATCTAGGTATATAAATACTTACCAATGCTTGAGTCAGATATGTACTTCCAGGCTAGCATCATTAGTCCGTTTAATGAAAATAGGTAAAATGATAAAACTATGAGTGATGATTTTCAAGCAAATTTGATTCACCTCTCTCAATAGTATTTACACAAGACACTCTTCCTACAGTTACTCTACAGTCATGTCTACCATACTATACTTAGCAAATATAATAGCTATGCCATTCTTTATTCTTGTCGTTAGAAGCGAAGCGCAAAAAAGAAAAAAAAAACTTTCCCTCTCTACTTCCAGGTCTTTGTTGTTCGTCTCCATCTTCAGCAATGTCAAAGATGTCACATTATTTTCTGCGGAGAATTCTGCAAAATATGACATGTGTGGGTCTAGAGGGCTGTCTTTAGAGAATTCTGTTTTGTTCTTTTGTTTGTTACGGTTCATTATTTTGCTTTTTGGTCTTTGTCCGAAAACTTTTCGGTACTGTCGAACATTGTCTGGAATTTGAGTTTCTTTCAAATTCAGTTTGATCTTTGTTACCATCTATGTGCCCTATCTATCTATCTATCTATCTATCTATCTATCTATCTATCTATCTATCTAAGTCTGTTCAATTCTGTCTATCTATCTATCTATCTATCTATCTATCTATCTTATAATACAGTATTTATCTCTTTATTATATCAAGACTTACCCCATGTCTTTTCATATCTATCTATCTATCTATCTATCTATCTAAGTCTGTTCAATTCTATGTCTGTTCATATCTATCTATCTATCTATCTATCTATCTATCTATCTATCTATCTATCTATCTTATAATACAGTATTTATCTCTTTATTATATCAAGACTTACCCCATGTCTTTTCATATCTATCTATCTATCTATCTATCTATCTAAGTCTGTTCAATTCTATGTCTGTTCATATCTATCTATCTATCTATCTATCTATCTATCTATCTACCTATCTATCTATCTATCTATCTATCTAAGTCTGTTCAATTCTGTCTATGTCTGTTCATATCTATCTATCTATCTATCTATCTATCTATCTATCTATCTATCTATCTATCTATCTATCTATCTATCTTATAATACAGTATTTATCTCTTTATTATATCAAGACTTACCCCATGTCTTTTCATATCTATCTATCTATCTATCTAAGTCTGTTCAATTCTATGTCTGTTCATATCTATCTATCTATCTATCTATCTACCTATCTATCTATCTATCTATCTAAGTCTGTTCAATTCTGTCTATGTCTGTTCATATCTATCTATCTATCTATCTATCTATCTATCTATCTATCTATCTATCTATCTATCTATCTTATAATACAGTATTTATCTCTTTATTATATCAAGACTTACCCCATGTCTTTTCATATCTATCTATCTATCTATCTAAGTCTGTTCAATTCTATGTCTGTTCATATCTATCTATCTATCTATCTATCTATCTATCTATCTATCTATCTATCTATCTATCTATCTATCTATCTATCTAAGTCTGTTCAATTCTGTCTATGTCTGTTCATATCTATCTATCTATCTATCTATCTATCTATCTATCTATCTATCTATCTATCTTATAATACAGTATTTATCTCTTTATTATATCAAGACTTACCCCATGTCTTTTCATATCTATCTATCTATCTATCTAAGTCTGTTCAATTCTATGTCTGTTCATATCTATCTATCTATCTATCTATCTATCTATCTATCTATCTATCTATCTATCTATCTATCTATCTATCTATCTAAGTCTGTTCAATTCTGTCTATGTCTGTTCATATCTATCTATCTATCTATCTATCTATCTATTTATCTATCTATCTATCTATCTATTTATCTATCTAAGTCTGTTCAATTCTGTCTATCTATCTATCTATCTATCTATCTATCTATCTATCTATCTATCTATCTATCTATCTATCTATCTTATAATACAGTATTTATCTCTTTATTATATCAAGACTTACCCCATGCTCCTGGTACTGCGTAATCCGGTACAGTCACGTCCCTTCCAGAGTAGATATGCAATACTGCTTCATCACTCTCCTCGAACTGTACCGAAAAGTGCCATGAAAAACCTAAAATGGTAACCCGAAGCTTGTCTGGATCATGGTTTAATGTAATCTTTGAGTTATCTATTTATTCGTACATTGATTTTGCTTTTGTAAGGTTAAGCGTTATTTCTTTCTTCTCCAGTTCTCACCTCTGATATGACCATGTGAATAAATAAGCTAAGAAAATGAGCAAGATTCCTCCTTCTATTTATTAGGTTGGTGCAAAAATAATGACGTAATAATGTCGTTTCTTGACGTATTTTTTAACGTCAAAAAACGACATTATTACGTCATTATTTTTGCACCAACCTAATATTATTTATTTCTCGCAAAAGCGTATAAACATTCCTTTTTCTCTTTGCCTGTTAATATTTTGTTCGGACTCTTTCTGAATAAAAACAAATAAAAGAAAAAATATTGGTTTTCTTCTGTTTTTATCGTTTGAACTAAGAACACATATATTTGTCGACTTCTAAGACATTCTGTCCTTAAAAATGTAAGGCTGGCTTTAAGAAACATCACAGTCATATTGATATTTTAACAATAACCTTTATATTCCCTAGCAGATAAAAATAACAAACAAGGAACGCTAATTTATGGAAATCTGTTTTCGATGTTCAGGCTTTATTATCGATGGGATAAAAAGTACTACGAAGACATAGAGGGACAAAATATAGGAAGCTGTGGAGAAACATGATCCTATAAGTACTAAAGATAAATGACACATAGAAATAGAGAAAGAACATGACGAGTTTTAGAGACATAGAGGAATCATAATCAATTAAGTATTGCTAAGAGCAACCAAAGAAGTTATAGAATGTCATGATCACCTACGTTTTGAAGGCATCTAGAAATAGAGAGAGCTTACTTGTAGTGTTTAAACAAATGACAGAAGGGAAAAGGTTCAGAACATCATAGAGAGGTCATAATCGTGTTAGTATTGATAAAAAAATCAAAGATAAGAAGCTGTGAAGAGCTATGATCCTACAAACCTGGAATGGACAAAGATATAACAAATTTTAAATAAAAGACCAAGTTAATAGTTCGAGGATCACGCTCCACAAAGGCAGAGGAGTCATAAATATAAATCGTACTGCTGAGAGAATCGAAGATAGGAAGCTGTAGAGGACCACGATTTTACACGTACTGAAGAGAAATAACATATAAAAATAAAGAGAGAACCTATTTGAGAAGTTTAAAAAATGTACGGAGGAGGAAACATCACAACGCCAAACAGGTGCTCTAATCGAGTAATTATTCCTGAAAGCAGCCAAAGATAGGAACCTGTGGAGAACCCTGATAACTCAAGCAAGAAGTGACATAGCTGAGAAAGAGAGAATCAGAGATGTTTATTCTTTGGGTTAAATCAAACTTATTCTTAATAATTTAAGTAACTATATCGCTAACCACTGTAACGAGTATTATGGGGTGGCATTATCTGTAGAAGGAATACATCATATCAGTTATTCAGTATGGCAGTGAATGCTGGGCAATCTCATCTCCGATGAAGAAAGAAATAGAGACAACAGAAATGTGGTTCTACAGAAGGAAGCTCAGAATAACATGGACTGAACATGTGAGTAATGGCGAAGTTTTAAATAAAATAGAAACAAAACGTACACTTATAAATTGCACTCGAAAGAGACAGTTGGAATACTTAGGGCACATAATAAAGAAAGAAGGTTTAGAAAATTTGACACTCACAGGACAAATTGAAGTCTAGATGGACAGAGAAAAGCAGCACATAGCGTACCTAACGTAAATTGATAACAGAACAAGGATTAGGAGAGATTGCAAAATGACAAATTTACTAACAGCTATAAATGACAGGAAATAATGGAGAGCCATGATCCCACAAGTCCTGAAGAAGAGAAAGGTGGAGATTAACAGAAACAGTTGTATGGAGGAAAGGGATCAGATGCGAAGAATTGTGCAAACTACTTGAATTTGAACACGCTGGTCGATGGCAAAATATCTTCTTGATTATAATAAACTAGCAGCATGGCCCGGCGTTGCCCGTGCTTGATTCAAACGACTCCTACAGCAATCGCTATCACTTGACTTAAAATATTTTTTGCTCTTCCTTGACTTTAAAGGAGTGCTCTTTGCCGTGCTGATGTTGCTACATGCCTTACTCCTTGCCTATCTCACACTGCGAATTTTTTCTATGCTCTATACTAAACATTAAATCTGTTACGAAAAAAGAACTAAGCACAATGAACACAAAACGATCAGCTTTAAAGAAGGACTCGTAACTGGAAAAATCGAATGAAAAAAGAATGTTAACAACAAATACTTTTTCACACCCAACTCAGTTAAGCGGAATCAGAATCAACGTTGAGTTTAAGCAAACGAATGAGACAATTAGAGTAAAGTGCCATGCAGATTTAAATTTTTCCCACTTGTGACGAATGCAGCTATCGATTTTTTGCATGATAGCATACTAGTTAACATTCGTATCAGTCAGCTGTTGGCTCTCATGCTGGTCAATAGAATCTTCCTGCCTCTTCATGGCAGCCAGCTATAGGCTCTCACTCTGGCCAGTACAAAATGGTCACAAACTACATGAAAACTGCCGTAGATGCATGAAAAAAACAATTATTTCCACTATCGATGGGAGTTGGGAAATGCAAAGTCGGTCTTGGCCTTCCCGGTAACTTGGAGCATGTGCATGTAAATTTTGGTGCAAATCCGTCAAAAATTGCGGCCGTGCATTCGTTACGCACACACACATCCTGCCTTTTATAGATAGAGATAAGTTTACGAAGTACTTTCATAGTCACAGATCATATTGAAAAAAAAAAAAAATAAATGTAAAAATATGTTAGTAGGTGTTAGATTTACAGCGTACCATAGAATCAAATAGAAAGATCGAAAAGAACTTTAGTATAGAACTTAAGAAAGAAACCGATACTCAAGTACCCCACTTACAAGAGGAGGAGGTGGCACTTGACTGATTTAATGTGACCAGTAACACGGAGGTGTCCTCTTTAACTTTATGATATAAAGTTCAGTCTCCTGGTTCAGGCTCCCACTCACGGACGTGATCATCTTCTATGTACCGCGTTCCTTCAGGATATGAACGATCATAGCTCTTCACAACTTCCTATCTCTTGTAGCTCTTAACGATTTTTCTACCTTTGCAAAAAGTTTCCCGCTTCCTGTTTCGCTATCCATTTACACGTGCTCGTCAGGTTGGCTCACTGTCTTTCTCCATCTCTCTTGTCCCCATGTCCTGTCAGTGTTAAGTTTTCCAAGCCCTCCTTCCTCACTAAATGTCCAAGAAATTTCAACTGTCTGTTCCTGATTCCGAGTTTTTTTATATTGCCATTTTCTTTAAAATTTCCTCGTTGCTTATTCGATCCGTACACGAAATTATCAGTATTTTTCTACAGAAGCCCCTTTCTAGGATACTGTGAACACTACATACAGAACCAAGGGTTGAAAAACTTATAATCACTGTACACAGATATTCGATTCTCGAATGCTAACTACAATATGGCAACGGCATCAGAGAAATACTTTTGCTGGATAGTGTGCGTCCATTTTTTTAAAATATTTTGAACGGTGCGCAGTTGAAATTTAACAGCATTTTCCCGGCAACGTTGGGCTCCGTAAATTGATTTCCGAGTTACAATTATCTTTAAACTCGTCTCGCGAACAATCACGCCAATTCTATTTTTCGCATGCAACGGATTTCCTCGTGCTTCCTTCCTTCTTGTCTTTCTATTGATACCAAAAGAAAAATGCTGACGCAATTGACGGCACTATATCTGAACATTGTACAGCTGTCAGAAAGTAATTTGAATAATTTTCCGTCAGGCTCAAGTATGCAATTGCAACGGTTCGGCAGCTGAATATGTGACTCAGTGGTAAGGACGTAGGACAAACGGTCTAGAGATCTGAGATTTGGCGGAATGCAATTTGGTAATGAAATAATTAAGCTTCTTCCACAAACATATTAGAAGCTGAAGGTCAGCCTGAAAAACCACTTGATGCAGATTGAATGAAACAAACTAGGATAACAAAGAAGACATTCTTAACAGCACGATTTTATGAAAAGCCCTGAAAAGGTTAACAGCATTTCCAACCTAGAAAAGAAGCCTAAAACCGAATTAATTCCTAGAATAAATTAGCAGGACACACAGCAAAATATCATGTTTATACAAAATCAGTCAGTGCGTTTTATGTCCGCAACAAATTAAGTTTGGTTGGGTTTGTTTGTTTAACGGCGTATCAAGTCCTTATGGGTCATTTTATGTCGAAAGTTTATTTTCTCGTGGGCTTTTTTGTATTTTATATTGTATTACTGGTAATTTATTCTGATTTATTTTTTTTATTTTCATTTATTGATCTCATTTTTGACGTTATTTAACCATAGCTGAGAACCTAACAGATGCTAGCACCACAACAAATTAGGCAATACTTATTTCGATTAATACTTAGAACATCTTTAAATATATAAAAAAACAGACTTAGTTGGTAATAATATAAATGGCAGATGGCTATAAAAAAGCTAATGTTAATTGTTTAAGGCTAATTTGTTTAAATAATGCAATGTCTATTATTTGTGTAATTGTAAGTAACATGATTAACTAAAATAAGTAGCCAAGTAATCGTTTTATGTTCTATGAATATATCGGCGCCTTTTTACCTATGATTTTTGAAATGAGGAATTACCAATACACTTTGACTTATTCGAACTGTTGTGTTAATCTTTTCTTGCTATAATTGTTATTACAGACAAAACGTTTCTACCAAGCAATCTCCGGTAATATTCAGGTGTCCGTTATTTTAGGATGAGTAATTACCAATACACTTTGATTTTCGGTTACAAAAGACAAAAATACGGCAATATTTAACGCATAAGATATCACATAGCCGAAAAAGGAAATGAGTATCTGAAGAGTGTTGCGGCATATTTAACTATCAGCTCATCCCATAAGTTCTGTCCGAATTTTGAATAAAGAAAACAAGTGACCAAATGTTACATTTAATTACAGATTCAATCAACAATGTATTTTCCCTGATTATCTATGACTTCCTTCCATCTATTAACAAGCTTACTAATTCCATTACTGTAAAATTCTTTTGGCTTTGATTTGAAGAACTCACAAATGTCAGTTTTAACCTCTTCCTGTGTTATAAAAGCTGTTTCTTTCAAATGATTCTGTAAGCTACGAAACAAATGGTAGTCTGAAGGAGCAAGATCGGGAGAATAAGGTGGTTGAGGAATTTTCTCCCAACCAAGTTCGATCTTTGTGACATGATTCTTGCTGTGTGGGGTCGCGCATTGTCCTGATGAAACATCACCCCTTTTCGATTCACTAGAGCAGGTCTTTTTTCCTCAAAGCATGGTTCAAATGCTCTAATTGCTGACAGTATATTTGAGCATTAATTGTTGCATTAGGTGGTAAGAATTCAAAGTGGATTATTCCTTGGCGATCCCACCAGATTGAAAGAAGAACTTTTTGCCCATGAAGTTCCCTTCTTGGCTGTGGCTGGGGTCCTTCCCCTTTACCAAGCCACTGTCTACGACGCTTAACATTTCGATAAAAGATCCATTTTTCGTCGCCAGTCACAAGTCTATCCAAAAAAGGTGAAACAAGTTGGCGAGAATGAAGAGAAGAGCAGATGTCAACTCGGGATTTGAGGTTGTTTTCAGACAATTTATGAGGCACCCATTTTTCAAGTTTAGGAACTTTTCCAAGTTGTTGAAGATGACGATGAACAGTTGTATGGTTTGAACTGAGAGCCACTTCCAATTCCTCAACTGATAAAGCAGGATTTTCTTCAAGGGCTGCTTCAAGAAGCTTTTCATCAAATTCAACTGGACGTCTGGTTCGATCTTCATCTTCAAGGGTGAAATCTCCACATCTGAATTTTGCAAACCATCTTCTGAAAGTTCTTTCATTCACACATTCCTCTCCATAAACTGAGTGAATGTTTCTGGCTGCTTCGGCTGCTGAGTTTCCTTTCTTGAACTCATAAAGCATTATGTGCCTCAAATGATTCTTGGGTACTTCCATGTAAGAAGGGTTTTAATCAAACAAAATTTAATTTAATTTTTCTCTGAATTAAAATTTGATCAGTTTAAATGCATCTAAGCATAAAAATAATGTTCAGATCCATTAGACATTATAAAATACTCTTTAAATTTCGTTCATTTTAACAAAAAGTTAAAATTCGGACAGAACTTATGGTACCTGATAGTACCAGCTTTGACATAGTGTGAAAAAAAAAACTTAGAAATGATTTTGAGACTTTTCAGAAAATAGTATATTCTTTTAAAATGTAAATGTTATATCTTATATTCTAAAGAAAGCATGGAGTATAAATAAAAATTATGATTAAAAAATCAATACACTATTTACATTATTCGGATTATTGACCACATCTTTGTTGCCATATTTATCACAAATTTTCGGCCTTCTTCAGGTGGTTGGAATGTCGAACTTTATTTTGCTCGCTGGGTAGACTGTGCTAGTTCCCCGTGCCATGCCTAATGGATGTCAGTTATCAGTTAACTCCTGTTAAATCACTTCTCCAAGTTCTCCGCTGCCTTAACAAGGTAGTGAACTCACACTGTCACTGGATCTAACCAACGCCTTTATCTACCATGTCATATGTCCTTAAAGGCACATGGTACAGTGGATAATTTTAAATTTAACGTTTAACTAGTTTTATTTTCTTTATGTATTACGTTAGCTAGAAAAGAAGATATGTTATCAAGTGTACAGGACAACTCATCATCGGCAGCCGAATGCCACCGAAACAACACCGGCCAATTTAGCTCCGTGACAATTCAATTCCAGTACAACGCACCACCTACCTACTCAGCGCCAGGAAAACTCAACGACATTAATTTCCCTAAAATGCATCTCAGTTTCTTTGTACGTTTTGCAGCCCATATTGTGGGGTGCACCATCCCCATCTCTGTGTGCAGTCTTGTATTTGCTCCTCCAGCATGGTTATTTGTTTGATCTTGAAAATTAACACCAATCACTTAATGAGGTTGTTGTAACTAATAAGTCACTAAGACAGTCAAATTTTCAAAATCTCTGCGACTCAAAGCCGATCTAAGACATGTGCAGTGTATAACAGGCATCACCGGTCTGAAGCTATGAATTCAACGCAAGCGTTGACTTATCCTCGCACTGAGTAGATTAATGGTCAGTTTTCCAGGAGTTGAGTTGTCACGGTGTTTAGTCGGCGGTGTTGGATCGGCGGTGTTGAGTCGACGGTGATTAAATGTTCAAGCCTATGTTATGAAAGACTACATTTCTGATTAATCGAATTGTACGTCTTTATTGAAAGAAATCAGATAATTTTACTTAATATTGGTGAAAAATCTTGGCTGAATATAAAATACGCTTACGATACATTTTACTCTTCCTTTTTAATCTGAGACAAATGCATGAGTGCTGAGCGATATATATATATATATATATATATATATATATATATATATATATATATATATATAACAGCATTCTTCCCACTGACCTGCTTGTTAGAAACTGGAAAAAGAGGAGGTTTTGGAAGTCTGCTATCACTCATACGAGAAAGATGTCCTGTCCACCTAAGGTATATTTTCACTAGGATTTCATTATATATATATATATATATATATATATATATATATATATATATATATATATATATATATGATTAATACAAAAAATGTATATAATTTGTCACTTAATTATATTCAGTTCTCCGGCTCCAGAGTTTCATAGACGAACCTTTTTGTAATCTTTCGGTCGTCAGGAGGTATCAGCAATTGTCTACCAATTTTCTCATTTTCGTTATTTTTTATATTAAATTAAAAAAAAAATGCGCTTGTTATTGTTGTTGGGCTGATTTTTATTCTTTGTCTTTGTGTGTGTGCATATGCGTTTATATATATATTATATACACATATATACGCATATATTTATATATACGCGTATATGCATGGAATATATTTGCATATATATATATATATATATATATATATATATATATATATGAGTAATAACAGTTAAATAGAGAGATACATAGATAAGCAGTCACTTCACATTTATTTCCTTCAAGCTGTTCACGTTTACATTGTTCTCCCATATTTTGGCTTACATGATATTTCACACCCAATTTCCTAACCTTAGTGTTATTGTGGCTAAAAGGATTCCCCCACCCCTTCCATCTGCATCACATCCAGTCTGTACTTTACAGATATGAGCGAGAACATAAAGGCAATATTTTACGTATTAACACATGCATTACGTTATCTATTTCAAAATGCCATTGATAAAGTAATAACTTGTCTCTTGGAATGTGATATTCAAGAAATCTATTACGACAAATATCTGTTAGAGAGAATCTTTTAATATATCAGATTTAAATTTATTAAACATTTATGTGAATAAAATTTATTTGATTTACTGACAGCTGTAATTAATTCGTCTTCACACTTAATAGCTGTTCTGACGATTGCCTCGACTTGTTAAAAGGATACCAGACAAAAGATGTTGGAATTTCCAATGAAATTCTCACCAAAATGGTAAACATGATTGCTCATCGAAGGGAAAAAAATCAGTTCTTCATTTCTCGTGACATTTCTTGTAATCACAAACTCTCTCTCTCTCTCTCTCTCTCTCTCTCTCTATATATATATATATATATATATATATATATATATATATATATATGTGTGTGTGTGTGTGTGTGTGTGTGTGTGTGTGTGTGTATGTGTGTGTTCGCGCGGGTGTGAGTGGGGTGGAAGAGAGAAAAGGAAATAAAATACATACTAGTATTTTTGAAAAAGTCATAGCTGAATATAAACTGAAATTATATATATATATATATATATATATATATATATATATATATATATATATGTATATGGGGGTGATCGAGAGTCAGAAGAATGAAGAGAAAATGATACTCAGCCTCAAGTGGTGTACGTGGGCTGTATCCGCTACACATACCGTATTCAAATGGTTTCGACGAAATAGAGATAATTCAAGCAGTTCGATGGATTTGAACATTGTCATAGCTTTTTTTAATTTCTCATATATTATAATATTATGATTTATATTTCTTGGATTTTAAAATATATTATTAAAAATGCCGATATTGCTTCTTCTTATAATTTGCTTATTCTCCTTTTATTCTGTTCCTGTAATAGAAATGGTATAATTAACCTTTTCCATACAGGAAACTTTCGGTATTCATGGATCGAACAGTTAGAGTTGCTGTTGATTGAAATTTATAAAATATTTTTCTTGAAAGAGTTTTTCAAAAAAATGAACTTTTCAAATTCACCGTAACATGGATTGGAGTTACCGTCCAGATCTTTTGTTTTAGTTAGTGTAGAAGGCTTACATCTTGATTATGCTATGATTTCCCCATGTAGTTGCATGTATTACGCATTTTTTTTGTGGGTGAGGGTAGACATATTGAAATGCTAGGTTTTTGTTATTTGGTAAAGATCTCTGTGAGTTTTTTACTCCAGTCTTTAGGATTCTTTACGATTAATAGAAGTTATTCGTTAAAAACTGGTTTGAATGAAACCGTTTTTAATATTTTTGAATGCGTTGAATAGTATACGCGATATCCTTTTTAAAGTCTAGAACCCACATCTATCTATCTATCTATCTATCTATCTATCTATCTATCTATCTATCTATCTATCTATCTATCTATCCCAGTCTCTTATCTCTCTATCTATCCCAGTCTCTTATCTATCTATCTATCTATCTATCTATCTATCTATCTATCTATCTATCTATCTATCTATCTATCCCAGTCTCTTATCTCTCTATCTATCCCAGTCTCTTATCTATCTATCTATCTATCTATCTATCTATCTATCTATCTATCTATCTATCCCAGTCTCTTATCTCTCTATCTATCCCAGTCTCTTATCTATCTATCTATCTATCTATCTATCTATCTATCTATCTATCTATATAACTGAATCAGACTCAAGTGGACATGTCATCTTTCTTGTACGAGCAGACTTCCAAAAGATCTCCTTTTTCGACTAACAAGCATGTAAGCTGGAAGGCCACTTCTGTGTTTCAAAGACAAACTCAAAAACAATCTGAAGCTGTGCAGCATCCCCTTTTCGTCCTGGGAAAACAAAGCGTCAGAGAGAAGGAGCTGGGCGCCCGTCCTCTTTCTTTGAGCGCGGCCGACTTGAACACCGTGGTCAATTTTGTGCAAATATTAAAGTTGGCACCATGCTGCTCTTCTCAATGACGGCCTTGCCGGCTAGTGCGGCTGTGTTACACACAGTAAAGAAGACACTCGCCGAAACATGTGACAATTGATCCTTAACCAATCGAGTAAAATAGCTCAATTATATGTTTCATCTGTCTGCTACGAGAGAGTCCACCATATATATATATATATATATATATATATATATATATATATATATATATATATATATATATATATACAAAGTCAATTTAAGAACCATCAAGAATCAAGAAGGCGGTGAATAAGTTTTAAAAAGTGGTAACAGTAGAGGGGTAAACTGGATCAGGAGGTCACAACATCAAGTGGGGTCATCATTTGAACCAAATACATACCATATTGTTTAAAGTAGAGTCCAATCCCAAGTCATATAATACAGACACCACTTCGACCTGATCTATTAGTTTATTCGAATAGCACAAAGAAGTTAATAATTTGGGAATTATCGGTTGCTTTGGAAGGAATATCACAATGGCCAACGATAGAAAGCGTGAGAAATACCAGGAATTGGTTGAAATGTGCCAGCAAAATGGTTAGAAAACTTACATGGATCTGATAGAAATGGCTTGCAGACCTTTTGTGGGACACACACTGAGCAAAGCATTAGCGAAAATTGGAACCGTGGGAGCCGCAAAAAGGAAAGTACTGAAAGAAGCCCAGGTGAAGCTTTTGGTAAATCTAAAAGAAAAAAAAAACGTTGGTGCATGTGCAAGAGAGGCAAAACTAGAAAGCGCGCCCATGTCACGCCTTTGTTTTTATACCTCTAGACAGCAGACAAGCAAATTCTGATTGGCTAACGCAAGTCTCGTTGCCATTATAAAAGAAAGATCTACCTCCTGATTATTAATACATTTTCTGTTATTAAAATCTTATTGTGGAGCGTATTATGCGGATAGAAGTCCTGTTAACAGATCGGGGTACCTGACAGAATGGATCTGGTGTAGCAAGATCCGAAATCCGCAATGAAGCTAGTTTAACATTACTGAGGACCTCATACCGCTGCATGTTATAAATGTATTTTATATATATATATATATATATATATATATATATATATATATATATATATATATATATATACGAATGTTTTGGGAATGTACTAAGCATAAAACAGAGCATTAACGGCTCCCTTTTATGAACGGTAGCGTTTGAGTCATAGTAAGCAGAAAGCGGACAAGAGAATTCTTTGAAAGAATCTGTTATATAAAGGATCCCTGACGACACTTGAGTTTGAACATAGATCGTCAGTGAGCAAAAACAGGAGATCCCATTATTGAATTAAGTAGACCACATGACCATAGAGGAAACATCTATGTAGGAAGTGGCGTGACGTCCAATCGATCGGATTTCTATACTATCCTCTATTACTATTCGGATCGCTATTTCTACTCTATTTCTCTTTTCGGATCACTATTCAGGATTACTTGTCGAGCGAGTATTATCGAGCAAGTACTATTAGTGCGAGTGCTATTCGAAGGCGTCATACACCAGTATTTTTCAACGTCGTACTATAAGTTGTATCTGCGATAACAAAGTATCTACTACAAGAGCTTTACGGAAAGTGACACCGATTATTTGTTGGCATCACAAAAGTGGCAACGAGTGTTTGTTGACGCCACAAAAGAATTAATAGAGATTTCGTAGGCATGTTGTATTTTTCGTGTTCAAATTCTGTAATTTTTCATACCAGGACTCCGTACCTTACACATATATTACACCCTTTCATATTCGGGTCTTAATTACAATAATACCTGAGAAATCACAATCGCCTTTTAGTCTCCTTATCTTTGTACAACAATAAAATCAAATAGTAATACTATCTATTCATATACATAAAAATGATGTCATTTAGCGTACGAAGGAAATTTCAGAAGTTTTGTGAATTTTTTTATGAGAAGCATTTATAATTGTCCTAGATTATTGTAATTATAGCATCTAAATTCTATTCATCTAATAAGCTGACCTGTCATTATTGGTTATTCCAGATTGAAGAATACGGAGGGATGTCTCCCATGGAGGTTTCACGAAGTTTCTGGGGTGCTACAGCAAGTGCATTCTAGTCAGGCGATCCAACTTTGAAGGAGATTACCATTTTGTACTTTGAAATTAATAAAGGTCTTTCCTGAAAAAACTTACGGAATGCACCTCATATATTAGCTTCAATAGAATTTCTACCAATCAATGTCTAGCACAAAAAATGATTTAATCAGGCATAATAAAGTTCAATACTTGTCGGAGTCAACACCGAGTTTCTTAATTTCTCACTCGTCAGGGCTTTCGAGAAGAAGTATTGTATTTATAGAAACGTTTTTATCAAACCACCTGATGAGTACATTGATACAAACATTGTTTACTCAAACACGAGTAGAAGAACAGAGAAATAAGCGGGTAAGTAGAGTAAATGGAAACCAGATCACGATGACGCCCTCGTGGGGTCAATGTTAACGAAACTATAGACAGTTTGCGATTTTCCCATGAAGATGTATAAAGCATAGACGAAGTAGACGCAAGATGCATGTGTTTGTTTTCCTCAATATCCATCTTCATATTTTTGTTATTTAAACGGGTGATTAATTTGATCCTGTTTGTAAAACAAAATATCCCGAATTTTGACAAACATAAATATCCTGTAGTTTTACTCTTCATGCCAGTTAAATGAAATTTTCTTTTTTATTATCGCTTCTTTCTTAATAATCAGGTCATTTAACAGTACAATCAGTTATCCGCATACAATTTTATTGGTTGTCTGGAAAACCAACGTTCAGGTTTAGACACTAAGTTCGATGTTTGTGGAAACAGTTAAAAAGGACATCGGAACAAAGCCACTCCGGAATGATCAGATTATCAACATTAGGCATCAAAAGCGGGAAAGTATAGACGCCGTTATTGAACAAGGAAAATCAGATATTGAATACTCCTGAACTGTCTAGAAACGAAGAGATGAGGCGGCTTTGGACTTTTCATAGAACGGTCTGCATCACAAGTTGAAGTCGTCGTTAAAAGGTTGATGCATTTTCGTCAAATGATATTGCCTTTAAAAATTGCAGAAACAAACAAAACAAAACAAAAAAAAAAAAAGAAAAAAGAACAACACAGAACCTCAAACTTTGACTGTGTATTTTCCACAGAAAAACAATGATCTATCAATAATTGAATGAATTTTTTTAACCAGAACTTTTCTTCTTTCGATGAACTCAGTGCACTTCCGGTGCAAGTATACAGATCGATTTTTTATAATTACCTTAGGATTATTTGAATTTTCAACGCTATATTTTCGTTATTTTAACGACAGATAACGTGATTTTGTTTATAAGATAAAATATCACGAACTTTAAACATTATCATTTGTCATAGGAAATTAAGTAAAAGCAGAACGATTCTGCTGTGTTTTTACGCGTTTAATATGGCGTCTTTTTCTTTCTTTTTTTTTTTTTTTTTTTTTTAAAAGATCGGTTCCGTTATCCGAACAAAATAACCTGCCTTGTTAGGATAAACCACATTTCTTTGTGTATTTACTCATAGGAATTCAAACAAATATTTGTGTGCGCGCGTGTATCTGTGTTGCAAAAGAGTTTACTAAAGAGGTACATCACAAAAATAGAGCTCAATTCCAAAATAACAATGTATTATATTGTGTCGTAATGTATTCTGGAGTACTCTTGATCGACCACGACTAAGGGTTTCATACGTGATCGAACACACAACATCAGGAAGTCGGTAATTGCATTTAGTGACACAGAAATGTCATAGCTCTATTTCACCACATAGAAGGCAATAAAGCCACAAAGACACAAGTGGTTACTGAATGTGTAAGAGTTAGAAATGGAAACATTACTAATGATCGAGAATAAAACGAGTAATCAGAGAACAGTAAATAGCGATTGACGCTGGATTTAAATTTTTGCACATTAAAATTGGCTGGAAAGCATGGAGGCAGAAGGGATTTCCGCAATCGTGAAGTGCGAGAAAAGAAATTCTTAACCATAGAATTTACGGTTTCATCTAGGCAGCTCAAGGTTGATGAAATCTCGACGACACTCTAATACTGCGCTTAAATTCAAAACGTCTAGCTATCATAGCGAAGAGCTCATCCAAACACATGCCATGAAAGTATTTATAGAAAAGACGTACAGAAGCAACCTTATGGTGGTAAGCAAGTGACTGAAGCCAAGCCACAAGGTCAGGAGAGATGAAACTATTGTTTGACGTCAAGTGTACGACGGAATATATATATATATATATATATATATATATATATATATATAACATCTTTTTCGAACGTAACTCATGATTGATACAATAATAGTTAATAAAAATGAACACGCTACAGCCCCTGTCTGAATGATTGGATTTCTCTGTATCCTTGGAAACAGTAAATTATGAATTTATTTGTGCGTTTAAAACTCAGTAAATTTAAAAGTAAGTTATTCCAATATTCGCTTGAAGATGAAACTTTTAATCTAATTATATAATAATTTTTTTAGCTTCCATTTTTGAAACATGGTCATTACTGTGTAGCGAAAAAACATATTTTAAATCAGTTAATTTGTAATATTTATGCTCTGTAAATTTACAGTTAGCATTGTTTTGTAAAAATAAAAAATATCAATAAGAACACCGGATTATATATCTTTCTGTTCTTTCTTTATATATATATATGGAGGAAAAATATATTACAAAGTGAAAAAAAAAGTTTTAGTGTAACACCTTCCGTCCTTTAGGGCTTCATCGGCTTAAATTTGTTACGTTTGTTCTACTACACATTCGAGCAAACAAGGGATGCTGGGAATTTTAAATTTCATTTATATATATATATATATATATATATATATATATATATATATATGTGTGTGTGTGTGTGTGTGTGTATATATATATATGAAGAAATATAGTTTTAAGCTGTGCTATATTTATGGGATAAAGAGATAGAGCGTATGTAAATATAAAATGAGAGAACATCGAAGTCAAACCTCAGAGGCGACAGACTGTTTCGTGCTAAACGCATGACAGCCTGAAGATTGCGTTTAGAATGACACAGTCTGTCGCCTCTAAATGTTGACTTCAATGTTCATTTTAAATATATATATATATATATATATATATATATATATATATATATATATATAAATACATATATATATATATATATATATATATAAATACATACATATATATATATATATATATATATATATATATATATATATATATATATATATATCATATGATACAACGATATATAATTTTGTAAAATTTCATATATCAACAAACAGTATTTAGATAAATATGACAAAAAGGTATTTCGATTAAAAGAGAAAATAATCCACTGAGACGAAAATGTTTGGAAAGTGTCTCGTTCAGTCACGATATATTTGCGTCCAGTCTCTTACAATATATAACAATTCTTGGTAGTTTTTGTATTGTCACATTTTGGGATAGTAAGAGACAAATGTGATGGAGAGAAAAAGAAAAAGAATACAGATGAATTTAGCTAGATTGAAAAAATCATTTTTCAAAAGTATTCTTTCAAAAGATTTTGAAACTATCTGCGTCTCTCGTTTCGTGCGCATGTCTAGACGTGGCAACGTCAACAAATTCAAGTACAAAACCGTAACTGATGAAATGCATCACAAAATGTTTCTTACCAATTTGTCTTACTATTTTTCTACATCGCTAAATTTTAGTCGCTGTTTGCTTAAAGGACGTCTCAATATATATATATATATATATATATATATATATATATATATATATATATATATTAGGTTGGTGCAAAAATAATGACGTAATAAATGTCGTTTTCTGACATATTTTTAACGTCAAAAAACGACATTATTACGTCATTATTTTTGCACCAACCTAATTTATATATATATATATATATATATATATATATATATATATTCTTCCATCGAGTTCGACGTATGAGGTTACGACGGCAACGAACTAATCATCTGCATGGCTATAATGGGCATGACTTTTAATGCCGACTCGAGAATTGCACAAAAGACCACAAACAGTACAGGAGAATTATTTTATCCAAGTGCAGCAGGAACAGTGTTAGATGTCTTATTTTTCTTTCTCGTTTCATGTCTTCGACTCATGGTTAATTCTCAGTGCAGCTATATCAATGCTATACTTCTTTCGTTTTAATGCTACCAGAGCTTTTTTTCTTTCTGGTGCTGTGTTGATGTCCTGGAGAGAATGTACATTCCAAGTGCCAAGATGAAATTGATGCTGTTTCGTAGATTTTTTCGCAGTGGCCGGTCATGTGAGGAACTAATTAGATGTAGTTGTCAGAAAACCAACACAACGATTTATTTCAAGTGGTGAAGGCTTGTATCGGACCATAAACACTTTTTGGATCAGTGGATAAAAAAGTAAAGGTGCAAAAAACTTGCCGCACTAACTCCGAACGATAGTCCTCATGCGTTATTGCGGAGTTTAACCTCTCCGGATCACAGTAAATATCATAATACATACATATATATATATATATATATATATATATATATATATATATATATATATATATATATATATATATATATATATATGTATATATATAGTGAGTCGTCGTTTAAGAAAACACCGATTATCCAGATGCCATAAATATTTATGAATTCGTACCGAATAAATATTATAATGTTTATTTGTTTTTGATGCTATTCTCATGTCAGTCTTTAGAAAGAATTCTGTCGGCTTGATGGCCATCACTCATTTTAATCAGTATTGAACTATTTTTAATACATATATGATAAGGCAAGTCAGATAGTGACACCTTCTGCAGACCCCATTAAAGAAGCTATTAGGTTGGTGCAAAAATAATGTCGTTTTCTCACATAGTAACATATGTGCACCAACCTAATATGAATGGTTTGTCATGGAAGGGTATGAAAAACAAGCGAAAGTTGATGCATCTTTGTCAAATCGTATCATTCGCAAAAAAAAAAAAAAAAAAAAAATCAAAAGACAAAGAGAAGATCCATAAGCAAAACAATGGGATATTTGACGCAGAATAAAAAAACAAACAAAGAAACAAATAAAACTATGAACGATCATTACTTCAATGAACATTAATTACATGATCTTTTACACCTTCGCCGAACTCGGTGCAATGGATGTTTTGTTTCTTTTTTTATTACCCTATGATTCCTTGCATTTTTACTGCATAGTTTCGTTCTTTATGCAGCAGATTTTGTCTATATCATGAATATTTAAACAGTATCTGGTCGGGATGGGACATTTCACTACCGCCGACTCAACACCGGCCAATTTATCTCCGTGACAACTCATCTCCGTTACAACTCACCACCAGCATACTCAGTGCGAGGACAACTCAACGCTGGCGTAACTTCAAACCGCTGTTGGTTGTCCTAGTGTGTACATCTCTTAGATCAGCTTTGTGTCGTAGAGATTTTGAATGTCCGGCTGTTTGTCTTAGGGATTTATTAGTTACAACAGCCTTATTTGGCTGACTGGTGTTTAATTTTCAAACTTTTCATCACACCAAAAATGGAAATTCTTTGTCAAATGGGAAAAGAAAAAAATGTCTCGAAATTTTGTATATGATAAATTCAGTAACAGAGACAGCAACCTGAGATTTTGGCGTTGTGACCAAGGCTCTAGGTGCAATGCAAGGATTTATAAAAAGTTTGAAGCAGTTATCAAAGAAGCAAACAAGCATTCCCACAATTCGCCAGCGACCAATTTAGAAGTGGCTAAAGTCTATACAGGCTTGAAACGTCATGTTTGTTTAATGGCATATCAAATGATCATTGATAAATTACTCTTATTCGGTTTTAAGAAGTTATTTACAAAATGATCTTTAATAAATTACTTATAGTTTGCATGTCGTTGAGTTGTTCTTGCGCTGAGTAGACTGCTAGTGAGTTGTCATGAAGATGAGTCGGCGGTGTTGAGTCGTCCCGTGCCCGTATCCGCTAATTTCTCTCCGAACTTTTGAAATGATGAGTTATCATTATTTCTATTATTAACATTGGAAATAATATTCTCTTCTTTGTCGTTATCATCACAGTATTTGTCGTTGTAACTTCCGGTCTTCTTCAAATTTTGGTCAACCCGATTAACCTTCATTGAATTTCGAACTGAACCCTTTAATTAATCCACAGCAGCAGACTATTCTCATTCTGCTGTTCAAGGCTCGTTTTACTCGCCATTTTTCCACTGAGGCTCTCTGTACTACCCGACACGATGATTGAACAGCCTAAACTTTGTGATAATAATGTAATCTAAATAATATCCTGTAGTACTATTAAATTATTAATCTTGTTTTTAAAATTGGTATCACCCGAAACAGAAACATTAGTAATGAGGAGAAAGAAAGGCGCAATCAGGAGGAGAGTGGATAGCGATTGGCATTGCATTTAAATTTTTGCAGATTAAAGCTGGATGGAAAGAAGTGCGGGACAAGAAACTGTTAGCATAGAAGTTACGGCTATATCTAACCAGGTCAACTATAAATTGATGAGATCACGCCGCTAGTCTAGTATTGCGCTTAAATTCATAAAGTCTAGTTACCATGGCATAGAGCCCATCCGAACAATTACCATGAAATATTAATAAAAAAAGATACAGAGAGGTAACCTTAGCAATGGCAAGTCACTGAATCTGAGCCGCCAGATCAGGACCAATAATATTGCTGATTTTTCTTTGGATCTTCAGGACAATAGCAGGGCACAGGACCATATATGGCAGCAATATTCTAAGCATGGACGAATGGTAGGTTTATAGATATGCCAGATAGATTACGGCGAGAAAAATTGTCTAGCTCGACACAGTGAACCAACTTTCTTAGCAGCTGATCTGGCGAGGGATTCAATGTAGTCTTTCCACCTCATGTCAGCTGATAACTTTAGTCCGAGAAGGCGTAATGAGTCATTTTCTTGGAGGATAGCATCGGCCATGCTGACGGAAGGCATTAAGATTAATAATGGAGAGCAGTTTAGTTTGGTGGGGGGGGGCATTAAAATTGACAAGCTATCTTTTCCTCCAGTTTTCAGTATGTTCATGACGGCTTCGTTCTTATAGTCTGAAATATCAATTATCCCACCCCACCCACCAAAAAAAATACTACCCGCCTGTCTAGTACGGATAGCCAACTTTCGACTATATAGGATGAAACTGTATCTTTTGAGTTTGGTACTATATGCAGTTTCAGACATCCATTGAAACATATCTCCGATGGATAAGAAGGAAATTACACTGTATATAGTTAAATGTGTGCTATTGTTTAACCCAATTGTACTGATTCATTAGTAGAATTGCGCGTGTGATTGAATTTCGATTGAAATGAATGTTATTCATGTTTCGTCTTAATTGAGAACATCTGCGAAAATGGTTTGCGATCAATGCTTCTGATGTGAAGTGCCTAAGGAAAGAACGGAATATGCCAACATTCGACTTGAAGCAAATTTGGCACGACCAAATGACGGACGACTAATTCCTTCAGTGACTGAGGTCGACTCAGGCAAAGGGACTAACTTACAGCAAAGTAAGCAATAGTTCCTTTTGAACCCGATCTCTATGATATTTGATTATGCAACAGTGACAAAGATACAAACCTCACACACATCCGTAGAAAATTCTATAACACGAAGAACATGAAGAAATTATTTGCAAAAACTGTACCAAAAAAATATATTGGATTTTCTAAAAAGAATTGGCCTCTTATGAAAGATATAGACTGATGTATAAACAACATATCCTACCTTTTATCATTTTGCAAATAAATTGTCCTTATCAAATGGAAATTCTTGACTTAAACAAAAATACCTAGGATTACTTTGCAGTGTGCAAGCAAATAAGCTCTAGGTTGCTATTAGGTTGGTGCAAAAATAATGACGTAATAATGTCGTTTTTTGACGTTAAAAAATACGTCAAAAAACGACATCATTACGTCATTATTTTTGCACCAACCTAATAAAAATGTTCCATAGAAAATAGGCATTTAAAATTCATATAACCTGGATTTGGATAACCCACAGTGGTTGATATGCCATAAAACCCAAACAAACAAAAAACAAGTGACAAAGATTATAATGAAGTTGGTCATGTTTACAAATATTATGAATACGAGACACCAGCTATCTTTTAGTGTCTAAACAAGAAGACATATTGGGATTTAAAATATAAAAAAGTTCGATATGTTAAGATCAGGGGACCACACTCTCTCCTATATTTGATGCAAAAGACGTATTTCTAGTTCCTTTACAAAAATGATTCCCTAGGTTATTTACACGATTTACGTGAGGAATATTGGTCACATCCCTGGACTTGTTATCACAACGTTTCAGCCGTTCAAAAGAACAGAAATATTCTGTGTGTTTAATTTTCCATTCTATTTTACCAATTTTCGGATAAGGCGTTTTATATTAGGATCAATTTTGTGTATAAAATATTCAAAGTTAATGTTTGTAGTTTTATTCGTTCAACTACATTCGATTCGTTATTTTAACGAAGCAATGTGGCATCTGATGGATGGAAGATTCCGTTGTGGACATCGTGGTATTTTTTGGAAAGCTTTTGAAAGTTTTGATGACGTTATGTATACGTTGTATTGGGGCGAAAGTACAAATGCACATCAAATATGGATCGAAAACCAAAAGGATGATAAAATAAAGAAAAAATATGAAACGTATATTAATCTAACACGTTTCACTTATATTAAAGCTTTGTAAGACACTGAGAGAAACTCTGATATGCAATGATAACAAAGTTGCAATATGAGCACTGGTAAAAAAAAACATGCAATGATAACAGCAAAATTGCAATATGAGCACTGGTAAAAATGGTTGCTGAAAACATTAGGTTTACAATACCCAGAAATTCATACCCAGATGTCTTCAAGGACACATGGCATAGTGGATAAAGGCGTTGGTTAGATACAGTGACAGACCCAAAGAGCGTGAGTTCAATACCCGGTTATGGCAGAGGGAAATTTAGCAGGATAACTGACATCCATCAAACAAGGCACGTGGAACCCCAAGTCTACCCCAGTGAAAGGGTCCAGTTCGAAATTCCAACCACCTGAAGGCCAGAGCGTACAACGGCCGAAACGTTGTGATAAATATTGCGACAAAGATGAGGACAATCGTCCGAATTACAGAAACTCTGATATTTTCAATGTCTTTTTTAGATCAGTTCTCAGTCACGTGTCACGTGATTTAAAACCGTAGATAATTCTATATGTATGTAAGCTTGTCAAGATTGTTGTATGTCTAAGCTGGCATCGGATAGTAATGTGTAGTTTTAATTGTCTATGTCCGTCTGTCTAGCGGGAGTTCTAATTGAGTCTTCAGCCAGAGCGGGGAGGTGTCACTTCTTTCTAATCCATAGCTAATCCCTTTAAGGATGTATCCTTTGTATTAGGTAGGCATGAGTTAGATACTTTAAGAATGGCTTCAAAGAAAGACGGACATGTAATATAATGTTTTATACGTCTGTTTATATTTGAGAAAAATGTTATTAAGTTTTCAAAGCATTTTTCCTTAAAGAATAATACGCTTTTTTTTAATTAGGCTGGCATCAGCGAAATCACAAAGTTAAGTCCAGCATCGTTTCGATGCAAAACGAGCGAATTATATCGTTTATCTAAACGTAAGTCTCTTTTTTGTTCGTATATGTGGGCTTTTAGGTCACGTGATATCTCCCCACACAAAAATTTTTGCATTGTAAACAATTTATTCGATGAATTCGAACAAGATTGAAAATATTAGAGTTTCTTTCTTTTTGTCTATTTTCTCTCAAACCCTGATGAAGCTTTAATAAAAGTGAAACCTGTTAGATTGATAGAAGTTTTCTATTTGTTTTTTATTTTAACCTACATATATATATATATATATATATATATATATATATATATAAACTATGATTGTAATATGATTTCATGTTACAGTACTATGATTGTATTGCTAAAGAAGTATAATCATAGTATTGAAACATGAAAGCTTTTGTGTAGAGATTTCATGTTTTATTATAATCTCTTATAATATAATAATCTCTTATAATAAAAATAATATATTGGTCTACTTTGCACTGAGCGCTTTTTTAAAAGTAAATGCTACGAACAGTGGATTTTTACTCTATCTGTTCTTTCTCTCATTTGCATATATATATATATATATATATATATATATATATATATATATATGTATATCGGCATTCTTGTGAATCGTTGATGTTTGAAAAAGGATAAAGGCGATATAGCACAAAATGCCAAAACATAATTATAATGGTTTATGAAAGTCGAGTACTTCAAACATTGGAAATTTATGTTTAACTTTTAACTTATGTTTTTTATATTTTTATGTTTCATGTTTTATGTTTTTGTTTCATGTCTTATGTTTTGATGTTTCATGTTAATGCTTTCTCCGAAACCAAGAATGTAGTCTGATATATAAACATTATTTTCGTGGATATATCTGTCAGAATAGAGGACCTGTCTTTTTTTCCAGCAGTATTAGTTAAGGCATGTATATTGGAGAAATTTAATAATGAAAATGTGTTCTCCGGTCAAGTCCGAACATATGTTCTTTGTAGAGGAAAGCTCATTTTGACCCGACGTAATTTAGCTTTGCCACAGAGACCATAACAGCCAAATAACATACAATGACCCTTTTTAAAGAATGCACGTTCTCTCTTACATGTTTACTTGAAAGACTATATCTGTTCGAAAGACATTATCTGTTGACTTTTCGCTTTATCTGAAACGCAAAAATAGTATTAGGTTGGTGCAAAAATAATGTCGTTTTTTGACATATTTTTTAACGTCAAAAAACGACATTATTTTTGCACCAACCTAATAATTTGCAAGGAATTGGTGGATTTCATTTTTGAAACTGACAGTATTACTTATCTATCTATCTATCTATCTATCTATCTATCTATTTATGTAATTATCTGTTCATATCTATCTCGATCTGTTCATATCTATCTATCTATCTATCTAATTATCTGTTCATATCTATCTCGATCTGTTCATATCTATCTATCTATCTAATTATCTGTTCATATCTATCTCGATCTGTTCATATCTATCTATCTATCTATCTATCTATCTATCTATCTATCTGTTCATATCTATCTCGATCTGTTCATATCTATCTATCTATCTATCTATCTATCTATCTATCTGTGTTTGTGTGCGTGTTTGTGTGCGTATATTGAAGTCGTTGTGCATATAAACTCATGATCCTATTTAAAAGTCTTTGGGGCATAAAAAATCAGATTTTCATACTAAGATTAATTAGCTGTTTGAATTATGTCAAAAGAGTTTCAACCAATCATTGCGGGACACAACTGAATCATCAGCGAGATTCTCGGAGAACGTCAGTGAGAGTTGGCAGCAAAGCTATTAGTTAATTCCTATAACGACAAAATCTACATCAGACTCTGACCTCAGCCGATATGTAGTTAAATCGGTTTCTTTCGTAATAGATTTTGAACGGAGTTTTCCCTATTTCCTTGAGCTATGTGACACCCAGTTTTTTGGATGTGGAGCTATATGTACATAATGTCTAGCACAATCTCAAATAGAACAATATTGCATTCTCGTTATTGAGGGATTGTGTTAATGATGGATCGAAAGTCTAGAGGTACTTTGGAGTCTCTAGTCGAGGAGTCGCCGGTGGGTCTACTTTGCGATGTATCGATTTTGTGTGAAAATTTCAGTGAGTAAGTAACATCTAAATTTATAGAAACGGTCGGTAAAATGGATGGAGGAAGAAACGCTGTGCACAGACGTAAAAAAAAAGGAAACTCGGATAAAACGTATAATATAATTCAAAGTAATATATATATATATATATATATATATATATATATATATATATATATATATATATATTCATACACGTTTCATTAAATAATATAGACAAGTGTTGTCTATTTATTTTATGTAAATTTTTTTTCGTAACTTCTGATAAGTTTAATAACATTATCGTTGAAAGAAGAAAGAAATTCACAATATTGATCCATATTTTTTTTAATACAATCTAAGCTTTCGGCTTACATAAGCCATTATCAAAGATGTCAATTACAACATATTAAGCAATATACAGACAAGACAGTGATGATAGTCTGTCATTGCTTACATAGATGATTTCTAAGCAACGATAAACACACGCATGTAAGATGTAGAAGGGAAAATCGCACCGCATCTCATGACGGTACACATGACCACACGAGAGTGAATTGGAGAAGTAGTAAGTATGGGAAGGCGTTGGTATAAACCAATGGCTTCTGTTACCAATTATATACATTATAATTATAATATATATTGTTATATTGGTACAACTACACATGCACACGAACGAGGGGTTTCGGGAATCTTAGAATTTTTTTATATCTAGCCAATTTCAGTTAAATTCTTTTTTTTTTTTTTAATTTCCATCAATTTTGTAAGAAGGCACACCAAACTGTGATATTAGAATATCTGCCAGGAATAGTGGAATGTTGTAACAGTCAGGGCGAAAATTTATTGTGAATGAACTTGTGATCAAGGCACTCTAGTTTTTACGTTGTAGATAATTATTTCTCCTTTTATCAGTAGCGTTTTTTTATGTCAAAATCTTGGTCAGTCTCGTTACAGTGGGCAACCAACGCATTTGACGTATTGTTTTGTAAAATGTCCCTTATGAATTCGTATTATATTATATTTAGATTCCTTGAGGATTTTTTGCGATGATTATTACAGGCGATGGTGTAAACTCCTTCAGGTTTTAGCTTTTTGTTTTCTTTAGTATTAACTAAGTCTTTTATTGTTTTGGATGTAGTAGTAACAAATTTTATGTTGAGTTTAGATAGATTCTTTACGATTGTAGATGTGATAGACCTTGTTGGTAGGACAATATATTTTTTTGATCCATTGGTTTTTTTCAGCGGGGAGATGGCGTTTTTTAATATTTTATGTGCCTTTTGTTTCGGATTGAATATAAAATACTTAGGCCACTGGAGAAGTTTGAAAGTGTTTTCAATGTATTTCTGTTCTTCGTGTAAATAATCCGGTCTGCATATTCTTAGTGCTCTTATGTAGAATCCGATGATTATGCCGGGTTTTATTTTGCTGTTATAGAATTTATTAGGTTGTTTTTGTTGGTTAATTTTCGGTGGACACCGAGTTTTAAACTGTTGTTAATGCGATATAGATTGATATCTAGAAAGGGAAAGGATTTCTGTTCTTCCATTTCTATTGCGTGATCGACTTTGTTTAACTGATCTACAAGGTCAGGTAGATGAGTATCACGGGAATATATTAGTAGAGCATCATCAATATAAGGGAAGTATGTTGATTGTTTGGGTAAAAGATTTTTGAAAATGACCGGACTCGAGAAATTCTAAGAAGATACATGCCCGCATTCTACTCATTGGTAATTCAAATTTTTGTTTGTAACAATTAATTATTAAATGTGAAGAAGCATTGATTAGTGATGAGAATACTAATTCCAAAAGTATTAAAAATCTGTCGTCTCATAAAAAAAAAACTCTAAGATTACTAGCACCCCTTCTTCATGCTCATGTGTAGTCGTACCAACATAACAAATTTAGCCCGATGAAGACTTGAAGGACAAAATTAGTCACAAGTAAACATTTTCCCCTCTGTCATACACTTTTTCCAATACTGTTCTTTATATATATAAATGTATACGATCATCTCATATATAGGCATACACAGGTCCTCAATGTGGGTAGACATCCGATTGCTTCAAGCCGGGATCGAAACCCGATTGATTTGACATTAGTCAGATCTCCTACCTCTAGGCCATCGTCGCACACCAGCTAAGGAGATGAATTTTAAGGGCTTTTTCTATACCTAACACGCCAGCAGTTCATAGAACTCAACTCAATTTTACTCGAAGAGTAATATTTAATAGGAGTAGGAGCCGCTGTTTATTAAGACCACCTTTTCGATAGAGAGCTCAACGGGATTTCCGGGAGCACATATAGTCAGTCACAGACAGACTGTTTCGCTGTATCACAGCTCTTCATTGTGGCTAGACGTCTGCCTGCTTCAAGCCGGGATCAAAACCCGACTGATTTGACATCTAGGCCATCGTCGCACGACAGGGAAGGAAGGGAATAATAACGTCTTTCTCTATACGAAACACGTCAAAAGCTCATAGAACTCGATTCAATTTTACTTGAAGAGTAATGCTTAGTAGCAGTAGGGGCCTTTTTTTTTAAACCATCTATAACCCTAGAGAGCTCAACCGGATTTCCGGTAGTATATATAGTCATCCACAGACAGACTGTTTCGCTTTTGCAGACGCCTTATCAGGAACATATGTGTTTGTTGAACCCCGATAGAGCTCACCTTTGTTTTATACTTCAACTGTGCTTAGCGGATCTTGATTACAGTTTCTGATAGGGAACGCATTATCTGGCGTAACCGGCAGTCCGAACAAGGCTAGCACATTTAAACTCTCGGTCACGATGATTTGTGACACAGTGCTAACACAAAGATCGACGGCTCCAAAATAGCTCCGTCTATCCAATTTCACCAGTGGTATCGTTTTCAGGTGCTATCCTTTAACTTCAAGGGGTCACCTTCCTGACAAATCGACCATGATGAAATTCGAGCCCGTGTCTGATGGTCGAAAAGTAAACGTGATAACTACTTGGCAGTATATATGTGTAAGTGTGTGTGTGTATATATATCTGTGTGTATTTGTATATATGTATGTGTGCACATAAGTGCGTATATGTGTATATAAATCTGTGTACATGTCTGTATATATATATATATATATATATATATATATATATATATATATATACACACACATATATATATATATATATATATATATATATATATATATATATATATATATATATGTGTGTGTGTTTTATGTCAAAGGAGAGGAAGGTTTATTTGTGACGTGTTTCGTTCTTCAGGACTTCATCGGACTACATTTGTTATATTGGTACAACTACACATGTGCACGAACGAGGGGTTTTGAGAATCTGAGATTTTTTTTAATATCTAGCCAATTTCATTTAGATAAATGTGTATGTGTGTGTATGTGAGAGAGAGAAATATAGCTTGTGTGAGAGAGAGAGAGAAAGAAAGAGAGAAATAGAGAGAGAGAGACGAAGACTTTATAATATGTGCACTTTCTATTACAGTTTCCGAAGGAAAGTTCGAAAAGGGAAATAGCCAGGTTAAAAGTTCAATAGTTATGTTTTCATGGTGGGTCCTTCTACTTTTCACCGGTTGTAGTCACAGCTGCACGAGGTGAATATCTTTTACTTAATCAATTGTTTGCGTATATTTCGCTGTATGATCCTGTCATGTTAACTGTTGCAATCTTGACTATTTTCATGTTAGAAAACAGTGGCCCCATTACACACTGAAAATGTTACGGAAGAAAAGATGATCTGAAAATATTTATTTGCTATTTTGCTATTCTTGCTATTCTTGCTTTAAGTTCATCTATTGTGGAGTTTGTCGATTCTCACCAACTTATATTTATCAGAAAATCTTGGGAATTCTCCGGCAGTTTCTCTTATATTCTAACCGATTTTATCAGCAGTCTGTATCGTCTCCATTTGAAACGACCGCATTATCTAAGCGGGAGGAAAGATGGCCGAACGATTAACAATATGGAAATTGAAATCGGCGAGTGGAATCCATATCTCGGCTGAGTCCTCTTTCCCATTGAGGACCTCGGCAAAGGCCTAAAACCATTTCTCCTTTCATTTCTTTTTCCAGCTCTGAGTTAAATAAACAGTTCACTATGTGATATTTAGCTTTGGGTGGCAACCAGTCTTACAAGAAGCAAAACTGACTAGCAGACGGTTAGATGTCACCGTTTATTCAATTCGGGCACTCCTGTATCCAAGTTGACGTCAAAGACATAGGTTCTAGAAACCTAAGACACAATCGATCCCGAAAACATTTCGAATGTTCTAGTAGAAGAGGATTTAAATGTAAAAGAAAAAAAAAAGAAAGTTGCTTCTCTTCAGGACAGTTTGTAGTATAAATGGATAAACAGAATCAAAAGAAAAAGTGTGTTTAACAGAATTATTAGTTTAATATCTTAATGTCCCACATTAATTCCCCGAAAATTACGATTTGTTTTCATTATGAAGGAACAAAAATGGTTTGCATTCTCTCATGTGGTGTGAATTTTTGTAAGAGAATTAAAAATAGATTCAACTTTGATCTAATCATTATATTAGGTTGGTGCAAAAATAATGACGTAATAATGTCGTTTTTTGACGTTAAAAATACGTCAAAAAACGACATTATTACGTCATTATTTTTCATTTTTCAGTAAACAGCGTAAATCAGCTCGTAATACATACATACACACATAATATATATATATATATATATATATATATATATATATATATATATGTGTGTGTGTGTGTGTGTGTGTGTGTGTGTGTGTGTGTGTGTGTGTGTTTGTGTGTGTGCAAATATAGAGAAAATTGGTAAATAATCCAAAATTCTTTAGTATATTTGTTATTATTTTGAAAAAATAGTGCTCGATACCAAAGTAGAGCATAAATATAATTATTTATTTAAAAATATGATTCCAACACGTTACATTAGAGTTCTCATGTTTCAAAACAAGAGCCGAAAACTTCAATATAATTATTTGAATTAAATTGAATTTAAAGTAAGCTCTGTTCCATCTTCAAGCGAAATTTTCTTTTTGAATAACTTATTTCTTAAGGCTCTTGTTTTGAAACATGAGAACTCTTATGTAGTTTGTTGGAAACCTATTTTTTAATAAATAATTATATATATATATATATATATATATATATATATATATATAGAGAGAGAGAGAGAGAGAGAATTAGATAAATCAAATGACCACAGGTAAGAAAACGTATACACGCCTGTTGGCCTTCATACACAGGCAAGCAAATTTAAGAGGTGTAAACATAACAGTGTACGATGTAGTTAGTCAGAGTAAAGATATATTTTAATAAATATACTACAGATACATAACCATACGTTTTAGTGTACGACATAGGTTTCGCTGATTTCCAGTTCATCAGTCACAAAATATATCTTATAAGATATGCTTTGTGCCCGATGAGCTGGAAAACCAGCGAAACTAAAGTAACACACCAAAAAGTAGGTATATATATATATATATATATATATATATATATATATATATATATGAGATAACGATATATATTTTATATGTCAAGAACAATATTGGGTAAAAATGCATGATAAAGTGGAAAAAAATACTTGTGACGCGTTTCGTACTTTCATAAATTTAATCTGATGATGTCCTAAAGTACAAAACGCGTCGCAACAATAAAACCTTAACATTTTCTCATATATATATATATATATATATATATATATATATATATAATAACAAGGCTTAAACACTAATATTCCATGGTCATAATTTATTCCATTGGAATCGTAAATACGATGCAATTCATCAGACCTACAAATTCAAAAAGAAAACAGAAAAAAACGATTACCATTCCAATGGAATAAATTATGACCATGGAATATTAGTGTTTAAGCCTTGTTATTATATCCTTACTCTGTCCTGGACATTGAGTTCTACCTGGATTCTATCCTCTCGGAATTTTTTATTCAAAAAAATATACATGTGTGTATATGCACCTGTGGATTTTGCATATATATGTATATTTACCACTAATATTATCTCTCTCTCTCTCTCTCTCTCTCTCTCTCTATATATATATATATATATATATATATATATATATATATATATATACATATACATATATATATATATATATATATATAGATATATAGATATATATATATATATGTGTGTGTGTGTGTGTGTGCGTGTGTATGTGTGTGTGAGTATTTGTGCATTTGAGAGAAATCATACTGTCTATATTAGGTACGGATTTCCTTCAGGAAATAATCGAACATATGTTACATTTTGTCTACATTTTCCCTCAAATTTTTTTAGATCCAGTCACTAAACTAACATCATGTTCCATAATTTACACGCGTTTTCAAACAACTTCTTGCCTTTTTCATTTGTATATATATATATATATATATATATATATATGTCTGTGTTTGTGAGATATATGATAAACTATAGTTTAAAGGTATGCTATATTGATGGGCTATATCAGGGATACAGCGTAATTAAATATAAAAGTGGACATTGAGGTCAACATTCAAGTCGACTGTCTGTTTCAGGTTTTAACGAAATTATCGTCGCCTGACGACTGCGGGAAACAGAATTAGGTTTAGTCAATCTTTGGTCTGTCATGGTATATATATATATATAAGCATTCAAAACATCTCTGAATCCTAATGTGCGATCAGGTCTAAATTTTATTAGGAATGGAAAACATTTCTTTGGGGCACAAGCATTCCTCACAATTTGAATTCTATGCTTGTCTCGCAGAATAATACGAGTGGAATAAAATTCTTACTGGATGACCAAACACAGTGATCTTATTTAAGATTCACTTTAATTTCTTATATATCAATACGAATTTATTTGACGGCATTTTCACCAATTTTTCTCATGGTACCTTACGTTTGTTGCTTTTTATCACAGTATATTTTTCATCCTACTATTTGATCACCGTTACGCAAGCAGAACGGATCAGAGATAATAAGCGCTAAGTGAGATTTCGACTCCAATCTTCTTGTATGGAATTCCTCTGTGACATGTGCGGTATTTTACCGATTAGAGCACAAAAGCCAAACAGAAGACAGTATATCAATTTCTCTATGACATATGAATCGAAAATGCAAGATCAAAGCTTTTACCATAAGCTTATTGTTCATTTTCGATACATACTTTCTGAACCGTTGACAAAATGCAAAGAAGGATCTGCAATATACTCGATCCTAACCTGGCATCTCGACCTCAATCACGTTCTCACCACGTGCCTTGTCTTTTCTATAAATATATTCATGGCTACTAATCTGACGTTCTTTTTTTCTCTAGTGCTCGCACGACGTGAGATTAAGCGTGCTACTGGATTGGCATTTAGGTCCCACCCTTTTACTGTTACTTAGTTAAATGTAACTGCCACTTCTACTTTAACAGCTTGTTTTCTCGCACTTCCTGCCTGTGGACATCTCTTCCGTTTTCCTTGCTTCCCTGATAACTGCAATCTTCAAAAATGTAAGTCCAATGTCAATCACCATCTTCTCGAATCCCGTTAAGCTTTTATCCTTTCTTCGGTTCTCTCTCTACCCAGTCTTTTCTCTCACCTTCACTCTCTGTACACGATTCGTACTAGTGGCATTCCAGGCTTGTTTGGGGTGAAATGATTAAAAAAAGAATATAAAAACAACTTGAGTAATGTCATGAAAAGTAGCACGAAATAAGAAAAGATATATCATAATATAAAAACCATATCATGAAAAGTTTATCCCAAAGTGACAATCGTGAGACGTGAATTCGTACAAAATAGTTAAAACAAAATGAATTAAGGAAGGAAATATTACGAAAATTGTGTAGCACCGATCATCAAAGTTGTGAATACCTGCTTGCTATGAAAATCGATAATCAAAATCCTCGCATTATTTCGGCCAGAAAACCAACAGTGGTGCCTGGAAGAAACCATGCAAATACCTTAGCCATCAGTTAGTCTTCAACTGTGCCTGGATTAAGACATTATTTCTTAATTACCCCGGCTCGAGGATATTTCAAATTTTGGAAGCCGAATTTAAATGCGCATGCGTTTCTGTAACATTGGTTCTTGAAGAACAATCAGGCGACTTTCTTTTGATAGAGAGTCAACTAAGAACAAAGCAAAAAGCACTTAACGCCATCAAAGACTCTTCTTTTTTTTTTTTAACTGAACCTGATGGTCTGATACAATTCTTTGGAGTGCCTTTTCATCTTCTACAAATATAAACACATACCAACTTCACCGAAAGAACGGAAAGCGGAAGGTTAGGATGAAAAAAAAAAAAACAAAAAAAAAAAAACGTAAGTAAGAGTTCTTCATTGGAAAGTTTTTACTTCTAAAGTGAAATACAGACCGTTACCAAAAATATTTCCATGATTCCTTCTTCAATGATAAAGACATTGGTATTCTTCGATTATTTGGTGGAAATGAATTAATTTTTTTATCAATATGGAACACATATGGATCACATTTTTTTTTTTGCAAGTCCTTCATTTATTTTTGCTTTAAATCACAAAGAAATAATCTCCTATCACCATTTAAATACATAACGAGAAATAAGGTAATCATCGGCATCAATATTCGAAGAACTCGTCTTTCATCAATGACGCATAAACCAAATTTGTTTCAGAACGCGATATAAATCTACAATCACAATTACATGCTCATTACTAGAAATATTCATGTCATATTAAAACTTATTAAAAATAAATTATTTGGATGTATAGATTAAGCTTTTTCATTATTATTCTTTTGTTCCTATCAGATCAGATCGAACAGAAATAGAACAGTCAATATCATTTTGCTAGTATCTGACGAGACAAGGAACTTATAGTTACATGGCCACTTCTCATCTCAAAATCATTATGCTATATTGTTTTTATTACCTTATATTAAAATGCTTTAAAACACTTTGATTATTAATTATTCACTACTATTTTATATCGATTGGCATTTACGTCTCATCCTTTTACTGTTGATTTAGTTAAATATAACCACTTCTACTTTAACAGTTTGTTTTCTCGCACTTCCCGCCTCTGGAACTCTCTTCCGTTTTCTTGCTTCCCTGATAACTGCAATCTTCAAAAATGTAAGTGCAATGTCAATCGACATCTTCTATCTTCTTTGTTTATGGTCCGTTTCATTGTACCACGGTGATAGTCCAAGGTATGAACCAATTATTGAAGAACGCGTATACAGGTATGGAATAACACAGATATATTACAAACAGGAATATATACAGAGAAGTAGAAGTGTTACTATGAACAATCAGGTTTAGTAGAGAGAACAATGTAGTCTCGACCAGTATCATTATTCCAATGTCTTGCAGTAATGGTCTGAACGAGACTCTGTTTCGGACTGCCTTTGACTCGACTCTTGACTCGACTTGAACTACTGACTCCACTGACTCTACTGACTCAACCGACCCCTTGCCTACTCCTGAGGTGCAGTATTTTAATAAATACCGCACCTCAAGAATAGTAATAATAATGGACTATTCCATACTTAATAGTATGGAATAGTCCATTATTATTATTATGGGTAAGATCCCATAACAGTCTTGAACCCCGTTAAGCTTTTATCCTTTCTCATCTCAAAATCATCATACCATATTGTTTTTATTACCTTATTTTAAAATGCTTCAAAATACTTTCATTATTAATTATTCACTACTGTTTTATATCATTTGTTTCAGCAAATGCTAGGCATTTAACTTCATCTCTGTAAATATGTCTTATACAAATTCTACAATAACCACTTTTCACGCAGGCTCACATATCATTTATCAGAACAAAAAGAAATTGATAACAAATTAACAACTTTTAGTTTTAGGTATTTCCCCTGAAAAAATGCCAAAATTCTCCACAAATCCAATTAAAAAAAGAATAAATATTATTGAAACTATTTACATAAAAAAAACATCTATTTATACAAATGATCACAGTCTTAGACACTGTATTCTTAAATGCATATAAAAAATACATTATTATACTTTGGCGGTATACGTTACTAACATGACTTAATGAATTATACTGCTTTTGATTTAGATTTCAAACAAAAAATAACGACACTTTTTAAAACAATCCTCTGCTTAAAATACATTTGATTTTCTTTTTTCTTCTATCTGCATACAACCTTAAAGAAGACTCGTGGAAATCAAAAGCTTTGGAACTAATACAAATTTTGACGATTTTCTAAATCTACACAAGTCACATTTCAGATAAGTTATTCTCATATTAGAAAAATGATCAATAAATTCAATAAACCTTAAAAGACTTCCGCCTGGATTCTTCCTAGAACACAAAAATCTTAACCTCAATCTCTATGTATCCTGTTTATCTAGATAAGCCCCTATTTCAATCATATCACACATTCATTAGAAGCATTTTAACAGCAACACTCTACCGTGAATAACTCCTGAGTTTTCTTTTGGGTAAAGTTTACTATAATAAATTTAATATGCTGAAATTCGAACCCAGGTTCTAACCACTCGGCCATACATGGTATATAGCAGTTGCGATTATCAAGGAGACATAGACATATGTTTTCCGAATATTTTTTAAAGATGTATCAACTTCATAGAAACAGGAAGAAGGTACTTGATTTTTGTCAAAAATTTCAAATGTGAAAGAAAAGCTAATGAACCATTTTGGAAGTAAAAGATTCTCACAACTCTCTGTTCTATATGTGAATGAAAAGTTTTTTCCTGGGATTTAATTAATCTATGGAGGTAGAAAATTTTTTAGTCATTTAAAAGAATACATTTTATTAGGTTGGTGCAAAAATAATGTCGTTTTATCACATAGTAACATATGTGAGAAAACGACATTATTTTTGCAACAAACCTAATAAAAGCATATATAAATATATACGAACACGATTCATTGAATAATATAGACATATTGTATCTAATTATTCTTATATTGATCCTTTCCAGGCGTCTTATCAGTCTCTTGATTTCAAGATGAAATCTATCAAGGATAGTAGTTTTTTTTTTAACGCAAGTATTTTCGATCTTTTCCGAGATCTTCTTCAGGAGTAAATTGCAAAGACAAATGACAAATAACTGTAAATGGCAACTTAAAAACAAAAAATCGCAAATGACAAATTGAAGACTCTCAATAAAAATACACAGGATATCGCAGTTACAATAAGTTTGTCTTCGTAATTTACCCCTGAAGTTAATCTTGGAAAAGTTCGAAAGTACTTGGTTTAAAAATAGCTACGGCGTCTTTACTGATGAATTTCATTGGACAATTGGAAAGGACCAGTATGAAAATAAGTAGACACAATATGTCTATATTATTCAGTGAAACGTGTTTGAATGAAGATATGCTGCCTAAATATACATATTTTAAATATATACAAAAATATATAACACAAATGGAGGGAAGGCAAAAGATAAGAAAATATATTCATTGTAAAGTGATAGATCGAAAAATAAATAAATAAGAAATAAAAAAAGGATTAACTGGTTATCGATCCTCGTTCTCAGATCCAATAGAAATCAAGAACATGTAAATATTTGCATAACGACTAAAAAAGGAGAGAAAATTCTACCTGAGAATCAGCAGTATAAATTCCTGACAGATTACATTTAGACCCAGGCGCTATTCTTTCCGCTTGGGAAGGCTGCTTAGACATCACATAGATGGTCTCAAAAAACCTCAAATGATAATCCGAATGTGCTCTGTTGATTATGGTAAAAAAAAAATCCCTGGAGAAAACGATCCGTCCAAGGTAAATATGAAAATGTGCATACGCCTCTGAATTCTTCTGGTTCTGCGATTGCAGATCATTTAATAAACAATTCGATTTGTACCTTGTCTCTCACCGGGGGTCATCCATAGTATTAAAGAACTAATAATCTGAAAAATAACAGATTTTAGAATACACTATAGACAGAAGACTGATTTGTTTTTTACGGCTTAGCAACCCTTTGTGTGTTATTTAAGAGCTTCAACATATTTTGCATTGTAAAAATAATTATTTTTTACGAGTGATTGCATTAAAAATTTATTTAGAATAACAATGTTTCTTCCAGATACAAGCCCTATTATTTAATCCATATCTGAGAATAAAAGATAGATTCATATCTTTCTAGACCTAATTCGCTCGTAAGTGAATCTAATGAACCCAACTGCAATTCGAACTAGCACACAAGGGGTTACAGAGGATTTGGAGCAAGATCAGATAGGAGTGATAGAGGAAAGGATGAGGAGAAGGATAGTAGATAGATCAAGGCAACTGGAGATGTCGATTGACATTACATTTGAATAGTTGGAGATTATAGCTCTCAGGGAAACAGAAATAGGGAAGGGAGTTCCACAGGCGAGAGGTGCGAGATATGAAGCTATTGGAGTAGAAGAGTATTCAATTGTGCATTGAATATTTCTGGCAACATGTGGCCTAGTACTTTTGCTAAATATCTAGAATTTCTTGACAAAGCCCAAAGAAGTATCTACAATATTATCGGTCCTGTCGTAGCATCTCAACTTCAGTCACGTTCCCATCGCCATAACGTAGCTTCCCTGTGACTATTCTACAAATATTTTAATGTCAATTGTTCTGACGAGCTTTCCTCGGATAGTTTCATTAATTTAAGCGTAGTACGACCTTACCGGTGACATTAGTTCCCAAATATGTATTTATGCAGACGATTGAACTGTTTACTGTTGTCCTAGTAGCAAGTCGAACAGAAATGAGAAAGTAAAACTGGCAACGGATCAAAAATGTGTCTCCAATCAGTGGTTAAATTGTGCAAGAATAGCTTGTAAAATTTGATGCCTCCAAACTGCTTTCATTATTTACATTATTCGGACTATTCGCCTCATCTTTGTCGCTATATTCATTACAACGTTTCGGCCGTTGTACGCTTCGGCCTTCCGGTGGTTGGAATGTCGAACTGAACCCTTTATTTCGCCCACTGGGGTAGACTGTTCTAGTTCCACGTGCCATGTTTGATGGATGTCAGTTATCTCCTGTTAATTTCCCTCTGAAAGTTCTCCACTGACTTAACCGGGTATTGAACTCACACTCTTTGGGTCCTGTCACTGGATCTAACCAACGCCTTTATCCACTGTGCCATGTGTCCTTGAGGACATCTAGGTATGAATTTCTGGGTATTATAAACCTAATGTCTTCAGCAAACATTTTTATCAGTGCTCATATTGCAATTTTGTTGTTACATTGCTTTTCTCTGGCACTCCTTATTACTGGTTCCCATATTGTATTTATTTCTATGCTTAGTCGGCTCAGGAGATTTTTGTGGCCTAGCATATGTGTTTACGAATTTTCCAATGGTGTTTCTTGTCTATGATCTCAACATGATCCCACAGAGGGCGGTGATCTCCCTTCTCTCTCCATATGTGGTCAGCCACACCTGATTTTTCCACTTCCCCTCGTGTTACAGCTTTCTGGTGTTCTTGAAGCCTCACCTTGAGGGGGTGGCCTGTCTCTCCTTTATATACCTTTCTGCATATGGAGAGACAGCCTCGAAAACTGCTTTCATTTAATCACTACAGAGAAGTTTTTTTTTTTTTTTTTTGTCTGGCATCAGTATGGCGTATGCGATGAAATCAATACCGTCCACCTTTCTGGCCTCGCGTTTTCGAATGACATGAAGTGGAGTGATGCTACTAAATCGTCTGCTGCAAAGAAAGTTGGTTCACAGTGTCGTACCAGAAAATGTTTCTTGTTAGAGTTCATCTTGTACATTTATAAATCTACCATTCGTTCGTGCATTAAATAGATCTGCCACATCCGATCATGTGCTTCTGTCTAAATATCTCGAAATTCTTGACAAAATTCAAAGAAGCGTCTGTAATGTAATCGATCCTTATCTGACATCTGGGCTTCAGTCACTTTCTCACCGACGTGGCGTGGCTTCCCTCTGTCTTTTCTTTTTACATATATTTCCATGGCAGTTGTTCTCATGAGCTTTTCTCCTTGGTATCTACACTACAGGGATTTACGCGTGCTACTAGATTGGCAAAAAACAAAAAAACAAAACAAAAACAAAACAAAAACAAACAAAACAAACTGTTCAAATAGCAAGATGCAACAGTCACCTTTACTCTAACAGTTTCTTTTCTCGCATTTCTCACATGTGGAACCCCTTTCCAATTTCTTTTTTTAATGTCATTTGTATCTTTGAATAATGTATTTTATTGTTTTTCCACCCCAAGAACTTTTTCTCAGTTTCTTTTGCTCTCAGTAATCCCTTGTCTCTTAATGGCTCTATCGCCTTTCATGGGGAGAGGCACGGTGGAGTAATGGATAGCGACTCGGATCGAGGAATTGGGGAGTCGAATCCATTACATTCACTTACGTGCTAATACCCTTGGGAAAGGTATGAATCCTGTTCTTCTCCCCCCAATCTGTGGGTAAATAGCAGGACAAACCTGGTTCTATAGCCTTGGATGGCATCTAGACTACCGCAGAAAGAAATGGCAACCTACCGCGGGAAAAATTGCCTCGTCAGTCATGTATCAAAATATACATGATCGCCTAAGCGTGTATCACGCAAAGCACATAACTGACTGATTGACTGGGCAGAAATGATTTTATTAATCCAGTCATCATTATATTTGGAAATATAACACATGCAAATCTTTGCAGTTTGCACAAAATCTATTGTTACTGTATGCATAGGAATAATTATGGAATAATGGCGACATTCTGGTGAAAGAAAAGTTAATCTTTCGGGTTAAGAATATTTTCAACAAAAAAAAAAGTGCATTTGCAATTCCTAACGGAGGAAGAACGGTTAGACGGAAAGCGGTTCTGATTTTTGGGATAAAGAAGAAAAGTAAAATTCTTCAATGTATGCGAAGCTGTCAAAATGAGGCTACTCAAAGAGTCGCATCTAAATGGATTTCAGAAAGCTGTTCGAATGATTGACAAAAAGGACAAAGGGAAATGAAGTGTCGGATTTGTGGGTGTGTATGATTGAGAAGAAAGGGCACGAAAATAAATATATAGAAAGAAAGAAAGAAAGAAAGAATGAAAGAATGAAAGAAAGAATGAAAGAAAGAATGAAAGAAAGAAAAGTGAAATCAGGTAGTTATGAAAATAGAGGAAGAGAAAAGAAAAAAATAATAACAATTACAACAGAGAAAAATGAAGAAAAAGGATAGCAAAAAAGTTCAGTTGATAAACGAAAAAGAAAAATGATGAGTTCGTTGGCGTGGAAGAGAAGTCAGGGATGAAGAATGTAAATAATTAACTTGTTCTCATTCCGCTGTCCTGATTCCAGACATATCACGTTGAAACGCTGGTTTTGTACGAACACCGCTCGAGCCTGGTCAATATGGCTGACTGCTTAGGAATACTACCAGGTGCTCTAAGCTTGGATGTGCGGATGGTGTAATGGATAATAACTCTGAATTGTTAATCGGAAAGCCAAGTTCCAATTCCGGTTCGGTTCGTTATATTCACAGGCGCAAATACCCTTGGAAAACGTATGAATCCACTTCTTCTCCTCCCAGCTATGGGTTAATTAGTAAGAATTGTATCACTAAATCATTATTATCTAAAAAAAAAGAAAAAAGAATCTTACAATCTAAAAATATTTTCTGGCATTAAATAATCTGAAAAAAATGTTGAAAACGAATCACTCAAGGGGTGGATTTATAATTTCCTCAAGGGCATTTGCGAGAACCGGACTGGAATTCGAACTAGGTTCTTCGATTTTTCGTTCCAAACCGTTATTCATTACACCATCTGCACATCCAAAATTACAGAACATGGTATTCCCGAACGGTCACCCATCTAGATACTGACCAAGGTTCAATTTTGCTTAACTTCGGCTATCGGATGAGTTCCGACGTTTGGCTAGTAAAAAAGATGTGCACATTATTTCGACGGTAAATAACGAAAATGACTGTTTCATCGTATTTTATGCATTTCTGCAAAGTTATGTTTTGCATGAAATACATTCATTCTGGTTGACAATAGACTACATCCAGTAACAAGGTCTTTGATCAGAACGTTTTGAGGAGCCTGCAACCACCTCTTAATTGCTGTTGTTCCCATGTTCACATTGACCCGGAGTGGTAGCACCATTTAGGTTTCCAGCTATGGGAAAATAGTTACCCCACCAAACTGGGATCAAAACTGCATGAAGGAATAAAAATAGGTTTTATAGTAAGAAAACCAGCAATACATTTTTGAAAAAGAAATACATTTTTGAAAAAAAAAACAAAGAAAATCTTTGACTTTCGAAAAAAAAAAAAACGTCTTTAAAAAATACCTCAATGGAAACCTAATCTATAAACTAATGTCTTACAAAGAATACATATTCTATTTATACGAACCTATTCTAAAAATCTTGTCGGCATTAAATAACCAACTGAGGTGTTGCTATACATTTAAAACAAAATAAACCTGAATCTAACATCTCCAAAATGAAACTTCTCTATTTTAATCGTCTGGGCGAACACTTTTAACCTTTCATTAGCATGGTTCGATACTAACTTTCAGGAAAGTGACTAATTTCTCCTTCTCAGACTAACTTATACTGAATCACTTGCTAAGCCTGTGATTTTTCTCGACATAATGTATCTTACATATTTATAAGTCTACCATTCGTTCTTGTCTTTGTATATTGCTGCCACATCTGGTGTGGTGCTCCTGCTATATATTTAGAGATTCTTGATGAAATCCAGGGAAAAATTGGTAAGGTTATTGGTCCTGTCATTATCCCACCGCTGTAATATATTTTCCCTGTACCTTTTCTATAAATCAAATTAATTGTTCACATGAACAATTCGCTATGGTACGTTGAGTTTTATGAATTTAAGTGAAGTGCTAATTTGACGGCAAGTTCACATCATTTTACAGTTGAAATGGCTATTCTTCTATCGCACTTCCCAATTGTGGAAATCTCGCTCGGCCTCTTTCTTTCCAGTCGAATTTGCTCTTCAAAAGTTTAAAAGCAATATCAAACATTATATTCTGTCTTGTTAATTCTTGTTCTTTTTTTCTTTTGGCCTTAATAGTAATTTTTTCACATATTCTCTAACAGTCAGTAACCTGTTGCACCTTAGTGGCTTTATTGCCTTGCTTGCGGTGAAATGATTAAAAAAGAAAAATACTAGAAAGAACATAAGAAAACTATTTTTCATAAAAAAACTCTTTTAAGAGAAATATTTTATATTTTTCAACCGACAGTAATCCTAACTTTTTGGTCAATGAATACCTATTGTAATGCAGCTAATTAATTATAATTTAATCACGACGTAATGTCATTCTCTTGAATTAATTATGTCTTTCTCTTGCTACATGAACAGTAGAACGCCATTCACTATGTGTTCTGCTAAACATCTACAAACACCTTATACAAATGATGAATTACCAGTGTTTATTTTTTTCTCCAATTTTCGTTCACCTTCGTTCGCACGTGTTTACATCGGCGAGGTATTACTTTTCCAACGCCACCCTTTTTGTCTGATGCATATATATACCATATAAGCTTCATTTATATTCCTTATCTTGTATTCCTCTGTTTATATTTATTTATTGCATTCACTATATTTACGGGTATTAATTTATCTTGCAGTTCTCTGTTACATATCGTTAAAATATTTTGACAAGATACACCGCAATATACAGTAAATGTTGTTTACACAGGGTGAAATACCAAATGAATTTTAATTCTAGCAGCTTCATTTACGGTATACAGGCATATTATAAATAGGAATCAACAAAATCGATAAAAGTATATCCCACTATTCATATTAAATTGCACACAAAGCATTACGGTATATGATACAAGAAGAAATTATTTACGATACATTGAAGAAAAGATCATTTTTTTTATTGAACATTTATTAACATATAAGAATAAATTATTGGTGATACAAAAAAGAAAATAGTTCTTTTTCTGAACATTTATTAAGTAAAATCTCAGGAATCCTGAAAAAAATGTATCATTGTAACGGAAATACCTCACCGATATAAAATCTTGCAAAACGAAGATGAATACAAATTTAAAGTAGAAGAAATAGATTAATTATACATTTACATAGAGTATTTGTTGATTGTAAGTGACATGCATAGTGGATGACCTTTGGCTCTTCATGTAGCAACAAAAAGGCAAAAACTTAAGCCTAGCAGGAGTCAGGTCCAGAGTAAAATGGACTAACATAGTTAGAAATGAACGAAAACAAAATTATGGTTTCTTTATTTTTTTTAACCGTTTCAACCCAAGCAATTAAAAAATAATGTTTATGTCCCTTGGGAGATTGTGTCTTCAACAAAAAAAGTTAATATATAGGGTAGTTACAATACAATCACGTTATCAAGAAGGCTTTCTCTACATAAGAATGATACATCCACCATTGTTCAACATCTACAAAAACATTCCTGTTCACATTCACAATTTAGAAGAATATTAATGGACAATACATGTATACTTCACCAAGAAAGTAATAAGCAGAAACTACAAATTCTTGAAGGTATCTTTATTAAAAATTAAAAGCAACACTTAAAAAATTAATTATGAATATAGTACAAATGTTCAGAAATGCTTATAGTATATAGTTTTTTAAATAACAGTTTAAAACAAAGTGAATTATAACCTTATATTAATATTTGAATTATTAACTAAGTTACCATCCTTACTTTAAATTTGTTTTAAATTATGAAATTGACGTTATGCTCAGAAGCATATTTACAGTTGTAATTATTGAATGAGGAAGAATTTCTTCTACAGCATGTTTTTTAAATCAGGATTTGTGACTGGGTTGTTAAAGGTTTAATCACAAAAGCAAAAATTTGTTTCGGATAAACACAGTTATTTGTCTTAACCATCAAAACCCTGATGATGATATTAGAAAATATGGAAAGTACTCGAGAAAAATAAAAATGAATGAATAATAATATAACAACATAATATAACTTGCTCTCTTTAATCACGAAATAAGAATGATTATAGGTGATTACGAAAGGATTTTATTGAAAATAAACACATGTCTAAATTGTTTAATAAGACACGTTTAAACGATATATATATATATATATATATATATATATATATATATATGTGTGTGTGTGTGTGTGTGTGTGTGTGTATATATATATATGTGTGTGTGTGTGTGCGTGTATATATATATATATATATATATATATATATATATATATATATATATATATATAGTCATCCACAGACAAACTGTTTTCAGTTTGACTAGATTGTCTCAAGCCGGAATCGAAGCCACTGGCGCATGGAATGGCGGAAGGTGAATTTAGACGTATTTATTTTTAGATCCCATGTCAGTGACTGTAGACCTCGCTAGATAAACACGTCATATATGCATATAATTGTGCAATAGTTAGTATATATATATATATATATATATATATATATATATATATATATATATATATATATATATATATACTTATTTATTTAAAAATATGATTCCAACAGGCTACATAAGAGTTCTCATGTTTCTAAACAAGAGCCGAAAACTTCAATATAATTATTAAATTGAATTAAAGTAAGCTCTGTTCCATCTTCAAGCGAAATTTATTTTGGAATAACTTATTTCTGAAATTTATGTGTTTTAATAGCATATTCGAGCGCGATTGTTCATATAGAAAGGGGCGCATGGTGTTAATAATTTGTATCAGTATAGAGTTACATTCATAGATGTCAAGTCAGAGTAAGGTTGGAGTGTCTAAATTTAAAACGGAAGATGATTTCGTCTAGTCTGGTTTACGTATCTATGGAGATTTATTTATTTTTTTATTTTATTTTTTCTTAAAGGGTTTTGTGTATATAAAAAACTGCCGTAACATTTGTTTTTTGACGACTTCATAAAGGGTTATCCTTTTTTTTGTAGGGTATTTAAGCTATTTATTAGGACTATGGATTTAAAAAAAATTATATGCTAATTATTCAATGCAAAGATTTAACGATGTCGGCAAAGATACCGTTAACTCATGTCTATTGTTTAATAGATTTGTATTATTTAGAAACTTAATAATGTGTAGTTCTCACGTAGGCATAAAGGGCATGGGTCATCCCAAGTTTTACAAGTTCTAATTTTGTTTATAATTTTCCATTTTACTTTTGGTGTTTTATTCATTTCCTTCAAATGTCAAAAATATTTAGATATAGATGTCTGATTTCTTTTATTTATATTGTTGAAAGAGCACTTATGTGTCATCCATCTGGCTTTAAATTCATTCTTCGTGGACCCAATGTATATCATACTAGTATTAGGACTCTCAGTGGATGAGATAGTACATTATTATACCACAGATTTTACGCAGCATTTATTTTCCAATTGGCAGTCTTCTGGGTTTCTACAATGACATAATTTTTCACTGTTTTTGTCTAATTTAAGTGTATGATTTTTATTAATACTATTCAGGCATGGGGGTTTGTTCAGGATTTTATTATTGTGTTTTTTTATTATACTTTCTAGATTTTCAGTGCAGGGTGTTCTTATTAAATATATTACTAAGCCTACTATTGGTAGGGAAGTGTTTTTCAATTAAAGCTAGGAATTTCTGTCCTAGTTTAATGCTAACCAGGGGTATACCAAATGTTTTTTCTTTTCCTGTTTTTTTCTTCTGGTTAGTACAATTGTTTCTATAATTAATGTTTGCATTCTTGTATCCACTCTATAAATATTTTCATGGCAGTTCTTCTGTTGAACTTTCTTCTTTGGTACATCAACTTTATCAAGTACTAGATTGACAAGCTGGTTTTCATCATTTTACTGTTGAATTTACTAAATATAACCGTAAGTTCTATTCTAATAGTTTCTTATCTCGCACTTCTCGAATATGGAAATTACTTCCACATTGCTTTCCTGCCAACTGCAATCTTCAAAAATTTAAATGCATCTTTAATCGTCATCATTTTTGATCGTGTTCGTTTGATTGCCTCTTCTCCTCGCTAGAGTTTTTTCAGTTGCCTTCAGTCTTAGTAACCCCTTGCATTTTAGTGATTTTATCGCCTTGTTTGGTGTGAAATGATTACAAAATTCTCTACTTTCGTATAGCGAAGCAACCCTAAATCTGTTTCTTTCGAAATAAAATTTAAAACTGGCGATAAACATAAATCTTAATGACAAAGATGATCAATATTACGTTTTATTAGGTTGGTGCAAAAATAATGACGTAATAATATCGTTTTTTGACGTATTTTTTAACGTCAAAAATCGACATTATTACGTAATTATCTTTGCACCAACCTAATAAAACCATATCGGTATTCGTGGGACGCCGTTTACAACGACTTTTATTTTCTCTTGTTTCACATAATATTTGCATAAATTCTTTGACAATCATGATCATTTTTTGTTGAACATTTGAGCGAGAGATTCATTGGTCAATGTCAAACTGACTCTTGAATGATAACGAATAAAGAAAAACACAAGAGAAAAAAAAGACAAGAATGTTCAGATAGGGATTAATCTTCGTATTAGAATTCATGATCTCATATTCTCCTCACTTATTCTGTTGTCAGGACTTAAACTAATCTGATATTCTAGCTACATTCTCATTTAATAGATATAGATTTATTGATTGTTGATTTTGTTTAGCGTCATATCAGCTTCCATGGTTATTTAATACCTAAATCTAAATATTTCGTTGCAGTTTAACTACTTCAACTGAATATATTTTGTATATAATTTTATAATTTGAGTAAAGTTATGAATTTTAGATATATAGTTTGTAAATCATAAACTGTATTGTTGGTAATTTTATAAAAAATGTATTTTTTATATTTCTTATAATGTTGCATTGATTGTGATTTTGATATAAAAATATCGTTGCTCATTCTATAAAAATGTACTAATTTTTGTTTAGGGGTTCACTATTTTCTGATAGCTGTTACCCTAACAGGTTCTACCACCTCGGGTCAGGGTGGTCCTGGTGGTCCTGGTGTGACACTATTTAGCGTTTGGCTAACTAATTACGCGAGAAATACTTAAGGCGAGAAGAAGCTATCACGAAAGACATACTGAGCGATGTTATTTTTTTAACGAAGAAAAGTGGTAAAGATTTTATTTTCATTTGCGAAGAAAATTTTTTTTTTTTTCGCAGAAGATAGGAAATTCGTAAGATCTCGGATCTGTCGGAATTAATTTATGCTATGACGCGGCGAATAAAAGATAGCAATCTGCCCATGGCAATAATAAAAATTTCAAATTGGTCAAGTGGCTCGCAGGGCGAAATGCTGGAAGATAATCGTAATTAGGCCGAGGATGCGACCGAGAAAAAGGATCAGCTGAGACCACCCCAAAGAAAAAAATGGAGGAGGAAGAGAAAAAGGAAACGAATAAACCAATAACTATCTTTTGGAGATATCATTTGGTTTTGGAAAGGGACCACCTGTTTTATGTCCAGACCTGGCCATGATAAAAGTTTGTTACCTGGACAGATTGTGGCGACAGAAGTACGAAGGCGTTGAGGACACAATGATTTTTTGATAATCACTTGACAAAAATCGTTGATGAATTCCAGATGACATTCAGTTAAGATAGAGACTTAATGACCACACTATGAGTCGTGGGTGTCCCAGTCAGGGAAAAGAAAGAAAAGAAAAAGGAAGATAATTTTTTTTTCTTTGAGCGATAATTTTAAACTGAGGCCAGGCTAGCCACACCCACGCTGCTGAGCGTTCATTGGCTGAATGGTGGCGTGAGCGATGGGCCAAGGTAAACATATGAGAAAGAAGAGAAACCTGTTGACGCCTCTGAGGGGATTGGTGTGAGATGCCACTATGAGAAAGAAGGGAAACCTGTTGACGCCTCTGAGGGGATTGGTGTGAGATACCACTATGAGAAAGAAGGGAAACCTGTTGACGCCCTGTGAGGGGATTGGTGTGAGATACTAATATGAGAAAGGAAGAATTTGGTAGGACAATTCCCTTAAGAACCCCTCTAAAACAGAAAGTAATGGACTTCCAGAAATGGAAAGTGATAAATTTTCCTGTCCAAAAACAAAGAAAATCCTTATTGCGGATTTGGAATTATCGAGGAACCCAAACCACGACAGGCCCCCACCCGGTTCTGGTCAGCGTCCATATAAACGGAGTTACAGAGCAGAGACAGTGGCAGTTGGGCAGAGGCAGACAGAGTGACAGAGCAGACAAAGTTGAGCTGTGAGCTCGCAGACCAGCCTCGCAGGAGCGGACTGAAAGGTATCTTCGCATTCCGACTTAGACTTCTAACCAAAAACATTCTTTTGGGGAAGAACGACTTAGACTCACACCACCAAAACAAGTTTTACGAATATCGCCTGAAGACACCAAAAATCAGTTTCTTGAAAAACAATTTAAGATGTTAAGACTCGTCTAACAAGCGCAAAGTGTCACATATCCATAGGAGCGGTTTGGGAGAAAGACGCAGTCCTGTATTCAGCAACCAGATATAAAGATATTTGTTATTCTTTTTTTTAACACATTTGAACCTTTCGAGTTGTTTCTTTATTTTCTTTTACATATACTTGTGCAGTGTCACCTTTGCTCGAATTCGGCTTGTATTACGGCCCGACGACTGACTGATTTCGTCTAAGATCAAATCACAACGTGGGTAGGTTAGACTAGAAATCAAAGCAGTTACTTCGGTAACCAGACGTTGGAGGCCATCTGGGAACGACAAAGTTGATACCGAATCTAACCAGATTTCCATCCGAATCAGCCAAGGGTTAGAACGTCCCATTTGGCGCCCCGATCAATACCAAGTCACATTGGTCGTCACAGGATAGCACAGGGGCAGAGGCATAGGGTGACGTCACACTGGGAACAATAGCAATTAAGAGGTTGTTCCTGATCAGAGGTCTTGCTGCCGGATGTAGTTTATCGTCATACCCAGAACAAATAGATACAAAGAAATAGCAAAAGGTATTAAAAACACTTATCCACCGCTAGAGTAATTCCAAGAACTAATTCCAACACTTAAATTCGCAGTAAGTGAACGTGTCACATCTCCAATAGAAAGGGATATGTTAATTCATGTAATAATAATAATAATAATAATAATAATAATAATAATAATAATAATTGGTATCAACGCCAACTAGATCGGGTTACAGGCAGAGGACCTGTAATAATTTTATAGGACTTTAAAATACACACGAAAAGAACAGTCAAAGTTCCTGCAGATTGTAATGTATCTTTGAAGATCTTAAAAAAAAACTATCAAAGTACAAAGATCTTGAAAGGGAAATCTAAAAAATCTGACTCATTAATACATCAATTATTCCAGTTTTTGTAGGGGTCCCCGGTTTGATAGAATTTTTTTCTGATAGACTCACTGAAGAGATCCTTGGTAGCCTTAAAGAAATACAAAAAATCATACTCAAAAGTACACCTCATATTTTAGGAAATGGCTTTATTTATGTAAAATGTGTGTAATCTCAGAGTGTATATTTTTTATAAAAATGTTCAGTGGAAAATGATGCCATTTCTGACTTTAGGTCTCTGGTTGAAAACCAGAAGTAAATGAGTATACTCCAGAAATCAAGGAAAATAATAATAATAATAATAATAATAATAATAATAATAATAATAATGTGATATATATCCAGAAGCGATTGATCATCTTGTATCAGGTTGCACGATATTGGCACCCACTGAATATAAAACCCGGCATGACAGAGTAGGCCAATATCTGCACTGGAAAATGTGCAACTTCTACGGGAAGGAAACTGAAAGAAACTGGTATGAACACCATCCAGACCCGGTTACGGAGATAGGACCTGTTACAATTTTATGGGACTACACAATTCACACTGACAGAACAATCAAAGCCGAGCGCCCAGACATTGTTACACATTTTTTTTTTAATCATTTCACCAGAAGCAAGGCAATAAATCCGCTAAGATACAAGTGGTTACTGGAGGTAAAAGAATATGAGAAAAAGAAAGCATCATTAAGGATAGAGAATGATAGAAGAACTGAAAATAAGAAGAAACATGATAACGATTGACATTGTCTTAAAATACTGAAGATCAAATTTGATTGGAAAGCATGAAGCTGGAAGAGAGTTTTACTAACGGGAAGTACGAGAGAAGGCATGATTAGCGTAGAACTCATGGTTACATCTCACAATTTTAACTGTAAAATGATGAGACCTATCTGCCAATACAGTACTGCGCTTAAGTTCTTTATGTGTCGGTACAAAGCGGAACATAAATCAGAACAATTGCTATAAAAATTAATATAAAAAAGGCACAAAGAAGCGACGTTAAAGTGGCTGAAGCTGAGATGGCAGGCTAGGACCGATAACATTGCAGGTCCTTCTTTGAATTTTATTAAGAATCTATAAATACATATCAAGATCACCAGACTAGATGTGGCAGCAATATTCAATGCAAGGTATAAATAGCAGACTTGTAAGTTGTGTAAGAGAGATTATGGCGAGAAAAATCGTCTAGCATGACATAAAGAAACAATTTTCCAAGCAGCAGGCCTAGTAATTGATTGATGTAGCGCTGCTTGAAACAGCTCATGTACCGAGGAAAGTTATGTCTCTACGATGCAGGGAGGAATTGAGATATGACGATATTCATACGGACGAAATATCTAAGATTTCCGAGGTGGGGATTTAAAAATCAAATATTAATAAGACTAGGCTGAGATGGAAATCCAGACAAATCGACCAGGCATAACTGTGAGAAGTCATGTTGATAAGACCTGTCTTCTGATAAATGTTGCAGCTCCAGCAGATAAAAACAGATCATTGAAAACGTTTGAAAAAATAAATACAAGGGCCTCGAGATAGAAATTAGCAGTATGTGGCATCTCAAGACAACGTTATTAACTGTTGTTATTGGGACATTGGAAATGAGATCAAATGAAGAATGAAGAAAACAAATATGCGGATCAAATTCAAAAGTTCATGCCTGTCTATAATTATTTTCATTATCTATCTATCTATCTATCTATCTATCTATCTATCTCTACTCATATCTATCTATAATTATTTTCGCTATCTATTTATCTCTGTTCTAATAATCTATAATTATTTTCACTATATAGGTAACTCTGTTCATATCTATCCATAATTATTTTCACTATCTATCTATGATTATTTTCATTATCTATCTATCTATCTATCTATCTATCTATCTATCTATCTATCTATCTATCTATCTATCATTGCTTTCATTATCTATCTATCTAGCTAGCTAACTGGAATTTAATGGAATTATTGAAAATATCCACAGTTACATATTTCCTTAAATTCCTATCGACAATATTGTCAGATTGAGCTTGCCTAATTTCATTTTGTGTTTTCTCGTTCTGTTGGCGTACCAGCACGAAGTTAAAGTATGCCCACTTTTATTGCAATTTTTGCAATATTTTTTGTTCTTAACTGGACAGAATTTCATCCAATGCCATTTACCACAATGGTAACATGGTCCGGGCGGTTTCTTTAACCTATTTGGGTTTTGGTTACTGCGGAATTTAGGACATGAGATTTGCCTTTTATCTTTTTGAGGGGAATAGGAGGTAGACTTGCTTCTGATTTTATTAATCTGAGCCACACCTGATTCCTCGATAGTGTTTGAGTCAAACTTTACAGATATTACTCAGACAGTCATCTGCCAGTTTTTGGAGAGTCAATCCTTGTTCGTTCTCTAGCTTGGTCAGTACCCGTCGTCTGACTTCGGCTTCTTCTGCTGATACTAGACCTTGTGCGAAAATTAAGCACTTGAAATCATCGGCAGTCAGTTCGGCTAGTTTAAAATCATTACAGAGCTTGTTTACCGATGCTGCAAACGTTAGAAAATCTTACTGGTTGTCTTTGACTGTGTTCAGGCATTTCCAACGTTTGTGGAACAAGGTTGTGTTAGGCCCGAATAGTTCTGATAGGAGCTTAATAGTCTGAAAAATCCAAGTCAGTGATTTTCTTGGGTAGTATGAAATCTACGAACCTACTATGTTCTGTAGTTCCCAGTTTTCTCAATAGTAGACGTACCTTTTTTTTTACTGGGCCATTGTTCACAGTCTACGTTGAAAATATCTTCGTAGCCCCTGTAAAAAGCCTCGAACGTTTTGTCGTTCTCTAGTACGTATTCAAAGGTTTCCATTGAATTGTAGATTGTACTCTGGGAGAATATTGTATCTTTTTCAGAGTTTGAGCCTTTTACTGCATTTACGAGTAATTCTTTAAGTTGTTTCTGTTGTAGTTCAGCATTCTGAAGCGTAATTCGTTGGAATTCCATTTGTTGTTTATGTAATTCCAAAAATAGTTGTTGTTGTCTTTCTTCTGATTTTTGTTGCTGATCCAAATGTACTTTTAGCATTTGGACGATTACTTTTTGAAAATCTTCCATATTTAGACAAACAAAAATGACAGCGATTTTTTATTGCTTTGAAATCTGTGTACCAAGGGGAGGTACTCAAAAAAATCTTGATAGTTTTTTTTTTCTTTTTTACAAAAACAAAACAAAACAAAAATATGGACAGACAATTAGTTAAACTAAACTATGTGTGTGGGTGTGTAAGAAATCGTTCTCGTAATGTTATTTGGACAGACTTTAATATTCCGTAGATGACGAATCGCTAGTTCGTCACTGCTGTTTGGTATCGGAATTTTTTTTTCAAATGTAGACGCTGGATGTTGCGTTTAAATCGCTAATGTAGTAATACCAGTTTAATTTCTCGTTCAACACTGCTGTGGGAACGCGTAGAGTTTCTGTGCATTTTTCGGGTACTCTGTCGCTATTGATATGGTGAGAACGAAATTCTCGAATCTTTCTGTCGCCACTGATGTGGGACTGGCCAGGTATTGCGGTTTTCGACGTGAGTGCGTTTCTCGAATTCTTCGTCGCCACTGATGTGGGCCCAAAGTTGGGACCACGGAATGAAAACACGGAACACGGATTAGAGGTAAGAAAGATATATTAAACAAAAAGGTTACAAAGATAGTGTAAGTGTAAGCGGAGCTTACTATATGCTAGTGTCCAATATTGGTAGTTGTACGCGGCTGATACTACGGTATTAGAATACTTACTCACTCTCTCTCTCTCTCTCTCTCTCTCTCTCCCCCTATATTATAGATGTGTTATATCGCATACGTTATATAGTCCTGGCAGAGTCCATGTTGTAGGTATGTTACGGTCTCACAACAGAAAGCAATTAACTGAGGTGATTCTGTATTTAATCTCTCCATGCAGTTTCCACTATTACATATTATTTTCTCTCGAGTTCCTTGGCACCTGGCCTTTTTGCATTTTCGGATAGAAAATCCTTGTTGCCTCATGAATTATTTGATTGTGATTTGGGGGCAACCGGTACTACCCGAAACAAAGACAAATAATAATAATAATAATAATAATAATAATAAAGATTATATCTCCAGTAGATAACATATCTGCGTAACATTGAATTGGGAAGATAATTTTTAATTTTTTTAAATTTTATTTCTTTACTTTTACTCGAGTATAATACATTTTGCGTCGATTAATTTTAATGATCGACTTTTCTAAATTACGAATAATCTTTCTCAGACGAGGAGAATGTGCGGGTCGTCTAATGAATGTCTCGGAAGGGAAATCGTTACATTCACCCTCGCTCAAATATCCTTAGGAAATGTATGTATCCGCTTCTTCTCGCCCCAGCTTTGGGTTAATTAGTAGAATTTGTATAAAAAATAACTACATTATCTCGAAAAATTCTTATAATCTAAAAATATTTTCTGACTTTAAATAATCTTAAAAGGGTTGATAAACCGCAAAAAATGCAATCAATCATTCAAAAACCTACTGAGCTGATGATTCTGGCAAAACATGCTCACCAATGCCTTTCTTTTTCTGATTTTCTAGTGTATAGTGCGATCGGTTTTCGTTCAATTTTGATCCTGCTGTTGGCGAATAGAAATTTGAATATTATTATCATTATTTGGTAAATACTAGAACAGTGTTGCACTTGAAGCTTTATGTAATGACGCCGTGTTCTTTTGTAACGTCCTCCATCAGCGATAAAAATCGTTTCGTTAATTTTAAAAGCGAAATTATCTTCTCTAAAGTCGATGTTTTCAGACCGCCAGTTCATTACACTCTCCGTTTGTTTGCAAAAAAAAAAAAAAAAAAAAAGAGAAAAAAAAAAGATAAAGTAAAATAATGTGAAATTTGTATGAAGATCTTTAAAACAAAAACCAGCTTTTTCTTCCACTGGCAACTTACAGTTATCTTGGTGACATTTTATATGATTAGCAGATATTTCATCGAATGAGTGTAGACGCTTGTCTTTTGGTAAATGTGTTATGATAACAAGTAATTATCTGACGCTGTTTTTTTTTTTTTATCTTTTAAACACACTAGCATGTGAGTGACTAATCCTGAAATCAAAGCAACAGTTTTCTCAAAGAAAACTGAAAATTTCTTATTTAAATATCAAGAAAAATACTACAAAACGAATTCACTTTTCATCTTTATCCTACCTGTGCGATGATGAAGATTTATTGATTTCAAATACCTCGGTTTTGTCATCTGTAACATATTCAGTATAGGAGATAAAGAAATTGAACCAACGATGGGTTGCATGACGTCACAAAATTACAACGTTAACCTAAGAACTCGAGTCATGTTCTTAAATAGCATTGCCAGATCTAGACATTTATATGGATGTCATATATAGCGTTTTTATATATAACTTGTTTAGAAATGACTAATCCATATATCTGTGTGTGGAAGTAGTAATGGTACAGAGTTACTATTTGAATAAATAAATAAGTATTAAACTTTCTTCAAATACTTTGTTTTAATATTCATTTTTAAAAAAGTATTTTTATTTCTTTAAGGGCCCAAAATGAACATTCGACGGTCCCTATTGAAATATTTTGGATTTCAATACAAAAAGAATATCCCACAGCTAAAAGGCCTTTATCCATTTTCTGTTTCTTATTTATATGAATTAGGTTTCTTATCTCTAAATAACATAAAATAAGATAATACGTTCAACTAAAGAAGAAATGAGGGTCTGCTTACTGCACATTCGACCAAACATTGAAGAAATCGTGAAAAACATCAGACACAGATTTTACAAAAAATAAACTGCACAAATATTTGAATACAAACATTGAAATAAAGAACTTCATATTTATGTGTGTATTTTTTAAAAATCTATGGTTTTATTTAATAATTTTTAAATGCATGCCTTTAAAATCCTTGGTAAGTGTGCCGTGATATTTTTATCAGCTCTATATGTGCCATTGCTTAAAAATAGTTGAGAAACACTGGTTTAAACTATCAGCTATATGCAATCGATATATTAAATCAATTATTAAAAACTAATTCAAGCGAATTAAACCTTTTTAACTTTTAAGAAGACAAATCAGATCTTATAGATTTGTAATACAAAATCACAAACAAAGAGTTTCGGTAAATAGCAAAATCCAAATCACTTGAATACTTCCAACAGCAGCAACAGCAAAAATGAATAGTTAGAAGGGAAAATAAAAATACCAAACTACGTTAAAAAAAGACCTGGAAGGGAACGCCAAACCGTACTAGAAAGTACGATAAAAGCAAACTTGAGACGTTTTTTTCCTGTAAAACAATTTTACGAAAAAAAGGTTTTATAAATTTTACCCGTGAGTAACGTCTACTGTTAGAACACTGAATGTTGAATGTTTTCTGTATGGAAACGATTATTTTCACTATTAGAATTAACATTCTATGAAGGAGGTGTTATTAGGTTGGTGGAAAAATAATGACCTAATAATGTCGTTTTTTTGACATTAAAAATACGTAAAAAAAAAACGACATTATTACGTCATTATTTTGCACCAACCTAATACTAATTCTTCGATTTTATGGAATTTGATCCATATTTTGTCATTAGTCTTCATCAGTAAATTCTTCCAGGTTCGTTTCATTTCGTTTCAAATGTTGATAATCCGAAAGAAAGAAATAGAAATCAGGAACCAGAGTTTAAAAACCATTAAACTACATATACTACTGCCATTGTAGCAGTGAGTTTTTTTTGGTTTTTTTTAAGCTTAGCTCCCCGAGCAAGGCATGAAGCCACTAGGATGCAGGGGGCTGCAGAAGATTTGTAGCAAGAGCAGATAGGAGTGATAGAAGAAAGGATGAAGGGAAGGGTAGTGTGTAGATCAAGGTAACTGGAGATGTCGATTGACATTACATTTGAATAGTTGGAGATTATAGCTATCAGGGAAACAGTAATTGGGAAGGGTGTTCCACAGGCGAGAGGTGCGAGGTATGAAGCTATTGGAGTAGAAGAGACGGCTACATTTTAAAGTTTCTACAGTGTAAGGGTGAGAGCGGGATGCCAGCCTCGTAAGGCGCTTGTATTCATAGAGACTGGGGACCAGGGAAAGCAGCTCATCGGAGCAATTGCCATGAAAGTATTTGTAGAAGAGACAAAGGTATGATGGTCGTTAAAGTCACCAAACATGTGAGCAAACGGGTGGAGAGAGAGGGCCTTGTCTATGCTGTCCGATATGCTATCGAGTATCCCGCAGTCTTGAGAGGATGGAGAGCGATAGAGGAAGAAGAGATAGCTTACGGCATTGAGGAGAGATAGTCGAAGACACATGTACGAATGGTCTGGTGAGTGTGTGTCAATCAAGTTTGCCTAGCGTGACGAACTTGCAATTAATCCCTAGCTGTAGTTAGAGATTGATTCACACTTTTCCTGGGTTATACGTGGGTAATTGAACGTAACTATATCTTCTGTAATTTGATCTCTGCGTCGATAACCATGATGCTATGTGCATATTCTTAAATCACTAAATTATATTTTTAATTCAAATGATTGTAAAACGAGTTTTTATCTTTTTAAATAATTCATATTATAAAATATAAATTAATTTATGTTCAGCTGGAATATATTTTTTGCAATCAATTATTTTAATTTAAATTATTTAAAAAATACGCTATTAATTCCGGAATATATTGTGCAGAAATAACATCTTAAAAATTATCTTTAATCTTTGAAAATGACAAAAATTCGCAATCAACTTTCAAACAAATGATGCAAACGTATCTCTTTATTAATATTCTTTTTCAAGCAGAAATGAATCAGTGACATGCAGAGAACCTTATGCGGGGGGGGGAGGGTAAGAGATTGATAGCATTTTACAGTGAAAAGGTAATTTTGATTTATTAGGTTGATGCAAAAGTAATATCGTTTTTGACGTATTTTTTAACGTCAAAAAACGATATTATTTTTGCACCAACCTAATAGCAATAAAATTTAAACCTTTTCAGTTGAAGAGGCCAACCATTTGTTGTCACCACAATTTTAAATGACTTGGAGTTATTAAAATTCTGTGGTAATTTAATAAAATAGAAGACTTTTCTGTAAAGTTCTTTACTCAACCAAGAAAGGATCCAAAATAATGGCTGATATTTGGATATTTGATCAAATTTTGGGAAGCTCCCCACTTCTAAATAAGTGACGAAAAATAAAATTAGAACCGACAGAAAGATGATGCTGACCTAACCACAGTATATATATATTTTTCTTTACTAATGGCCAACCAATATAAAACTCCAGTCAGGAAAAAAAGATTACAGAGATGTGTGATTTAAACGTAAGAGTAAAAACTAAGATAGTTTTATGTGGATATAGTGGAAGGATAAAGATTGTCCCTGGACTTAAAGTGATTAAGATTTGTAGCGTTTCGAAAAGCATCGAATTGAGTTTCTTCCACAAGAACAACAGTGAAGGTAGAACATTTTCTTTATTCCTTTGAAATATGGAGGGAATGAGGAAGGTTTGACTCCGAGGACGCTTACAGAGATGTGTGGCATGAACCTAAGAGTATAAACTAAGATAGTTTTATGCGGATATAGAAGAAGCATAAAGATTGTCCCTTGACTTAAAGTGATGAAGATTTGTAGCATTTAGGAAAGTATCCAATTGACAGTTTCTTCCAAAAGAACAACAGTGTGAGTAGAACATTTTCTTTATTCCTTTAAAATACGGAGGGAATGACGATGGTTTGAATCCGAGGACACAGAACACTGGATCTTAGCTGCAAAGATCTGAACTAGTGGCACTAAAGAATGGAGCTCGTCTGAATATTTACCCTGAAAAATAGCAACAGAAAAGCAGAATTCTTGCGACGTGATAAAGCTCAATTAAAATGTCTATATAGGGAAATAATCCTTTATATTCTGGAAAGTTAACCATTGCACATATTGCTAAACGAAGATTTTCAAATGCCCGATTATGGAATGGATTCCTTTTATGCCATATATCTTTCATAATATCTCAATGGAAAAATTAAAAGATTATTAAAATTATTCGTCTTGTCGCTGAGAAGTTTATTGATATTGAAATGCTAAATTGGTTGATTGATTTTTTTTAAAGACCTATCAATCCATTGCAGATGTTTTAAAACCAGATAATATTTTTAGATTCTAAGAATTTGGGGGAAATTATAAAGATTTACCGATACAAACTTTACCGATTAACCCATAGCTGAGGGAGAATAAAAACATTCATACCTTTCCCAAGGGTATTTACGCGTAAGTGAATATAAGGTTTACGACTGGAATTGGAACTAATCTCTCTAATTCCAAGTCGTTATTCATTGTATTAGGTTGGTGCAAAAATAATGTCGTTTTCTCACATATTAACATATATGAGAAAACGACATTATTTTTGTACCAACCTAATACCAGTAGCACATTCCAGCTTACAGTATCCACCTACGAAATGATCAGCCTCGATGTTGCTTAACTTCATTGATCGTATGAAAACCGGTGGTCAACGTGATTTTCTAATTTCTTAATGTGTTAACAGCTTGTCTTCTTGTAGCAAAATATCATATCTTATGCTTTTCTCAATTAAAAATGTAAAAGACATACAAAGCATATTTTCATTTAGTCTGACGCTTGTATTCTAAAATATTATATTTTTGTAACGATTGCGTTTCCATAATTCCGTAAAGGATTATGGCCATGTAGTACCATTACATTATCAAAATTTAAATTCCCTTCAGATAAAAAAAAAAAAAAATCTTCTTGCTGAGGTATCATAATTTTTTTGAATCAAATTCACGCCATGCAAGTTGTTACTGGGTGTGAAAGAATTAGAAAGAATTAGAAAGAATTAGAAAGATTTAGAAAGAAATAACATTATAAAGGATCGTGATCAGTAGAAGAGTAATCATGGAGACAGTAGATATCGTTTGATATTCCATTTAAATTTTTGAAAATCAAAGTGTGCCAGAAAGCATGGAGCCGGAAGAGAGTTCCACAAAGCAAGAAGTGCGAGCAAAGAAACTGTTAGCATAGAACTTAAGGGTAGGTCTAGCCAGTTCAACTGTAAATTGATAGGACCTTGTTGCCAATCTAGCACTGCGCTTATATTCATAAAATTTAGGTACCCCAACGAAGAGCTCACCCGAAAAATGATCATGAAAGTATTTATAGAAAACGCCGAGGAAAGCACTTTTACGGCGGCGGGGAAGTGACTGAAGCCGAGATGCCAGGTCAGAACCAGTAATATTGCAGATTCTTTTTTGGATTTTATCAAGAATCTCGAAATATATAGCAGAAGCGCCGGGCCATATATCGCAGCAATATTTTAAACATGGGGGAATGGTTCACTTATATAGTTATGAAGAAACTTGTGCACACAGAAATAGAACATAGATTCAAACAAAAGTGACATCCTTTTCTACATTAGGATCCTTTCGGCAAACGCTTTTTCGTTGGAATAATCGAAAATGCTTACTAGAATTACAATCGTCAACTACGAACCTTTTAGAGACGAGGCTATTTAAATATCTCTTATCATTCTCTCCAACTGATTTTTGCAAACGTTATTTGTTACTGGCCAAATAACAAGAGAAACGAAAGAAATAGAAAAAAGTCATTTTAATTTCATTTGTTTGTTTGTTTGTTTTTGTGTTTTATGGGTTATTTAATGCCAAATCCAGTTTATATGAATTTTAAATGCCTATTTTGTATGGAATAAAAAACGTATAGCTGGCAACATTATGGTTCCAAAAACGTATAGCTGGCAACATTATTCTTTACAAAAAACGTATAGCTGGTAACATTATTTCTTACAAAAAACTTATAGCTGGATACATTATTGGTTCCAAAAACGCATAGCCGGCAACATTGTTTGAATAACGTATAGCTGGCAACATTATTTTTCCGAAAACATTATCTGAGGCCTTGCTGTTGGATGTAGTTTATCGCCATACCCAGGACGCGGATGTAGTTTATCGTCATACCCAGGACGATCAAAAACGTAAAGCTGGCAACATTATGGTTTCAAAAAAGTATAGCTGGCAACATTATTTTTCCGAAAACATTATCTGAGGCCTTGCTGTTGGATGTAGTTTATCGCCGTACCCAGGACGCGGATGTAGTTTATCGTCATACCCAGGACGATCAAAAACGTAAAGCTGGCAACATTATGGTTTCAAAAAAGTATCGCTGGCAACATTATTTTTCCGAAAACATTATCTGAGGCCTTGCTGTTGGATGTAGTTTATCGCCGTACCCAGGACGCGGATGTAGTTTACCGTCATACCCAGGACGTTTTTAATTTGAATTTCGTTTCAGATAAAACAAAACGAGCATAAACATGAATAAGTAAAATCAGTTCGTCCAAATAATAAATTTCATGAGCTCCTTACGATTGATCGAGAGACAGTGAGTTTTTTTTTTCCATTTTATATTCTTGTTGAACTTGTTAATCCTTTTATTAATTATTTGCAGTTAAAATTTATTTTATTTTAATCGCGTTCCAACTTTTCCTCCGCTTTCGTTATTATTGTTGTGTCATAATTGTGTTATGTTTCGCCAAAGATTGTCTTTGAAAAAGCGTTGGCATATAGTATCCTAAGTATATATATATATATATATATATATATATATATATATATATATATATATAAGATAGATTCTGGAGAAAACAATTGTTTAGCATTGTCTTTCCACATCATATAAGCCGAGAATACTAAACTGAGAAGGGGTAACAAGTCACTCTCCTGGTGGCTATAACATTAGCCACACTCATGCAAAGAAGAAAGGAGTTTCTCAGATGATTAATAGAGAGCAGTTTTTTCTTGCCTATATTAATAGCTTTGAGTCGTTTTTTTGAACTAGTAACTCTACTTTGCATTTTGGTAGAGTATCAGATGTTTATGTTAGGTAAGCAAATTTAGAGCCTTGCCATAGCCAGTACAATCCACGAATAACCCCCTGCATATTGTTGCAATGTTCAGTGAGGGTTAAATCCAACAAAATGATATAGGTACTGATTGTTCCATTCCAGTTTCGGTGCTCAGTTTTAAATCTAAAATATAACAATCCTATCCAAATTATAGAATTGCTCCCTTATTTTGAAAGTCCGGAATATCAACTGGCGCTCTGCGTCCATAAAATGGGCCCATCGCTCCGTTTTCACCGACCGGACAAATAATTCCTTCCGCGTCTGTCTATATCTCTGAGATGAGGTATTATAACTATTTACATTATTTACATTGTTCGGACTGCTGTCCACATCTTTATTGTCATATTTAAGACGTTTTGTCACATGTGGATAAAGGCGTTGGTTGAAGTAAACCACTGACTTGATCTAAAGATTTGTGAGTTCAATACTTAGCCACAGCAGAGGTGAGCAAAAACTAGGACTGTTGCGTTACTAAAGGGAAATACCTGATACTGGGATATCCGGAAGAGGCATGGCAGGTGGGATTAGAACAATCTACACAGGTAGACGAAATAAACTGTTCTGTTCGAAATTCCAACTGAAGAAGGCCGGAGCGTACAACGGCTGAAACGTCGTGAATATGCCAAAAAAGTTGAAGATCAATCATTCCGTACAATGTAAATATTGTAAGTAAGTGACTCCTTGTTGCGTCTCTACTGTCATTAGCGTTAGCGTGGACAAAGCTTTGGAAAATGTACATTTTACTGCATCAAGGAAGCCAATATTGTCATTTGAAAATGAATCATCTTTTCTCTTCAACTAGCAAGAACTCTGCTCAGAAATAGTCTCAATCCTTACTGTGACTACATAAGCCTGCGAACGGAACTTTGATGTTCCGACCACGTGCCACTTAATCCAAAAAGTTTCCATTAATTCATCTACTATTTTATTCCTTTTTGGTCAAGCGGACTGCTGCTTGAAAGATCCTATTTCACAGACTTTTCTATCGGTCATAAAAAATACAAAATACTTAAAACTGAGATATAATCATTTATCATGTTCTTCTAGGAGAATATACCGATCAAAGGTGTCGTAGAATAGTGGAAATCAGTTATAAGTGAATAAATCGCTATACTACTTTCTTGATAAACAAGAGGGAATTAATAAGAAAAGCACATTCTAGCGAGATTCGTTTCAAGAAACACTTACCAGAAGTAAAATTTAAACAAACGTGATGCCTAAGTTCACTTTTTCAGTTCATTTGAATGACCCTCCATACCAAATAAAATATATTCTTCAACGTTTTGATAGTCAGTGTTACGTTGGGCTTCCTAACGACAATTGAAAATAAGAATTAAAACAACACCACTTCAGCTGATTGTGAAAACCCCATGACAACCAGAAAAAAATGCTGCGTGATGCCCTTTAAAAAGTTTGTTCTGTCTATTTAAGAATCAAAATATTGTTAATTACCAAAATAATTAATATCGGGGAAGGAATTCTAAAAATGAACCAAAAATATAGCGCCGCATTTATTTGAACTGTTATGGAATATCAGTGTTCGTACGAGGGTGAGCTGGAAGCTTCATAGGTTCACCATGAAAGAGAAAGCTTAGAGCTGTAAAATCTTGCATGCATCAATTTGAACTCTTTTTATTAATTACCTCATTGTTTATTTTCATGTAAACTGACAAAAGACTATCGATCTTGTTACTCAAAAGACTTATCAACATTAGATATCACGCCATCCCAAACAAGTTTTTACATCTTGGCGGACGGATGATAGTCAGATCAAGGGAATAGGGAGGGTGATCAACCAGTTCAAAGCCACGGTTACGCACAGAAGCCATTGAAATCCAGGACTCTTTATGCTAGGACGTTATCCAGATGAAAGAAAACCCCCTTTCATAAGTTTTCCTGGGCATTTGTTCTTGATAGCCTTTTTAACTGCCTCAGCAAATTCGTGTGCCCTTTTGAAAATAGCCAATAAATACAATGATTTTAGTACCCCAAAAAACTGAAGCCATCATCTTCCCTGACGGCGAAACGACATTGGCCTTCCTTGGAGCAGGTTAGGAGCGCTATTTTCATTGCATGGATTGTCTCTTCGCCTCTGTCTTAAAGCGATGAGCCCATCACTCATTTTGGGTTAGGAAACGTTTACGAAAACCAGCTGCATATGCCTCAAATCATATCAGATTTCCTCGTAATGTGATTAGCCTGGTGCATTTTTAATTAAGCGTCAGAAGCCGTGACACCCACCTAGCAGAAACCTTGCTCATGACAAGTTCATATTGCATAATATTCTCAACTCTCTCACAGTATATGCTAATAGTGTTGGCTATTTTTAATCATTCGCCCGTCATTCATCACCATGAGGAGAACACGATCAATGTTTTCCTCGGTGGTGGCAGTTGCAAGACGTCAAAAACTTGGGTCATCTTAAAAAATCTCCCTTACCTGCCTATAATTTTAGCATTACGCCTTTATTGTCAGACAATGAATTTTTCAGCCTCTCTTGTATATGGCAGTGAAAGCTAGACAGTATTTTCACAGATGAAGAAAAGACTCGAGGCTATAGAAATATGGTTCTACAGAAGGATGCTGAGAATGTCATTCGGTTAACTATGAGTAAGATGAAATTTTAAGGACAATAGAAACAAAAATGACGATTAAACTCAGCAAGAGACAGTTGAAATTTGTAGGACGCATAATGGGGAAAGAGGGCTTGGAGAATTTACACACATATATCTTGAATTGAAGAGGTGTTATGGTAATTTATCGACACACGCATAGACTCCCCTAGCTATAAATAGGAGCAGTTACTGCTTTTTGGAGAGGGATTTTTCCAGTAGTCAGCTCTGACAGTCGGACCGAACATTCTTGCTGTGTATGTTTGTATTACTGTTCTGTTAATATATTTAACAATTCCTCTCTTTGTGTCTTTATTTCTGGCCCCTAACAAGGCCACAACAAGAGGGAGAGAGAGAAACAACACATAACTTATGTAAATTTACTGCAGCATTTACTCGGGATCACTTGAGTCGGCTCCGTCAAACGAATTTGCCTCATCCTGAACGAAAACTGACCAAGTTCGAAGATCAAATGCAATTGTGTCTCTATGAGCTAACAATTCACGATTCTAACGGGGAGCCCCTAATACTCCTTGGTATAAAAACGTTTCCAAGTCATCTTTAACCGTCACAAGTCTGGTTTTTAGCTGTCCATAACGCCGCTTTCGCCAAATGTAGACCGCTGTTAAAATTTTTTGAGGTGAAGTATTCTCATAAATTGAGTAAATAACACTCTTCAGTTAGAGAATTTCATGGTGCTATTCAGTCTTTTAACTAGACCTAAATGTGTTATTCATCTGTTGTACACTCTTTCAATCTCTTTCTTGTAAGGAGATTTACTTAAATATTGTTGTAACTGAGTTTTAGCAAAAACAACAGCAGAAAACCGGAATTGGTTTAACAACAAGTTTATTACCTTTTGTCACAGGGAAACATAATGTAGAATATAAACTATGGAAGAAAATGTTTAACCGTGATTGGCTGTTTTCGGCAGACGCTACTGCTGCTACTACTCCTCCTGCTACTCCTCTTGATGTAGGAGTATTTTTATGCGTTTCGTTCCACGACAGAGTACAAACTTGTAGGGAAATATTCTCTCTCACAACAAATATATATATATATATATATATATATATATATATATATATATATATATATATATAGAGAGAGAGAGAGAGAGAGAGAGAAAGAGAGAGAGAGAGAGAAAGGGTATCACTTTTAATATACAGATACATACGTATAAGCTTACTTTTAATATACAGATAGATGTGTTGGGTGAGTGAAAAAATGCACAAAAAATCTGTGTAACATCTTTCGACCTCTAAAAGGACATTAGCAGACTAATGAACTTATTGATGGAATTATATATATATATATATATATATATATATATATATATATATATATATACGTGAAGTGGGGGAGCATAAACATAAACGTCGGTTATAATTATGCACTGAAGGGATTATATTGTTGAAGATGTAGAGAAGCTAAATTTTAAAATTTTCTGGCGTTCGACGTGTCTATACGCATTGGTCAACCGATTTCATTTGGTCATCCAACATTTTTACTTTTTCAATGCACCACACTGTGATAACGGAAGCATTTTTAAGAAAGGTGAAATAATATAAGAATCCGGAAGCAAATTTACCGTGAAAGACTCAGAAACCAGTGCACTTTTTATACATTTTCGCATTATTCCATTAATGTCTCTTTTAATTAAAGTAGCATTGTTTTAAAAGGAAATTATGGTTAGATTCATTACGATGAAGGACTAATGAAGATGTGTGTACAATTTTACTATACAGCTATATGATTAAAATTTCACTTTAAATATAAAGGTATTCGTGTAGAGTTTTAATTTTAATACACAGCCAGATATGTATAGTTTCAGTTCAATGAATTAATTGACATATCCTTATTTTTCTTTTTTAAAACACCACAATGTCCTCTACGGTTAACATCATATCTATATTGTTAATGGTGATGATAGTACAAAAGAAATTTTTGATGCATGTATTAGCGATGGAGTGGAATGTTAAAATAATAATAATAATAATAATAATAATAATAATAAGAAGAAGAAGAAGAAGAAGAAGAAGAAGAAGAAGAGAAAAGAAGAAGAAGAAAAGAAGAAGAAAACGAAATAACCCCCAAAATTATCGATTGAGACATTAAACAAGAGAAATGCGAAAGAGTCAACCGGATGAAGACTAATGATCACAAGAAACAGAGATAAGGATATTAATCCGAATGATTTATTGAATAATCACGTCGAACATATATTGGAGATGATACGGTAACAAAGAAGGACAAACGAAAGCGAACTCGAAAAATTTGTATATCGCATAGATATCAGAAATGGGGCCGTTATGAATTGAAAGGCGGCCTAGAAGTATCAGTGTCTTGACATGGAATTTTGCATCGAATTGGTCATATCCGTAGATTCAGAAAGGATTACACATCGAGAGTTATGGAAAAATATTTAAGAGAAGTTATAAGAGAATAGCTGGTAATATAATAATGGCATATTCTGTCAGTCCTATTTTGATTCTCTCTTTCTCTTTACTCTCTCTTTCTCTTTACTCTCTCTTTCTCTTTACTCTCTCTTTCTCTCTTTCGCTATATATGATCGTGTCTCAGATGTATGTATGTGAACACTCGCGTATATATATATATATATATATATATATATATATATATATAAAATAAAGCTTGTTCGGATGAGCACGCACTGCCTAAATAAAACATTTAAATTACGCGAAACTGAAGTCTATCAACTTTTCGAGCATTGTAAAAATACAATAAATATTAAATATAGAGATCTTGTTGGTTGAATTAAAAAGATTGCTTCAATATATATATATATATATATATATATATATATATATATATATATATATATATATAATATGAAAATATTTTTATTATGATAGATTACAATAAAAACATTTTACATCGCTATACAAAAACTTTCATGTTTCGGAACTTTAATCGCTCGTCATCGGTCGATCGTAGGTAACATATGATGCATACTATTTATTTGGAAATTTGAAAACAAATCGTTACCTCTTTTGAAAGTTAAAAAAGTGGGTAAAACCAAACGCCCGAATTAAAAAAAATAAATACTTGTAGGCATGTCTAGATTAACCAATTAAAAGTCAGTTCAATGCTAAAATAGAAGATTGAAAAATAGAGGATGTGGGGAGGTGGGTTATAAATTCATTTTTTGATACATTGACACTCTAAGCAAGCCATCGTCGGTCATAATGTAGCGGAATCCAAAGTTCTGATTTGGCGAAGTAGACATCGAGTAACCTTGAACAAAAAAAAATATTTTTAAGAATTTTTCAAAATTTTTTATACTACGGAAACTTCTTAAAGGAACAGAGTAGATAGAGTTAAAATAATTTTTTTATGAAACTTTAATATACGATGCTAGTTATACTGAATGGGCAGTAGAAACAGGGCCAATTTAAAGTTGAAAAAATCCAATAAACATTGAGTGGATCATTATATACTTATAAAATTATGGCTATGTAACTGTAATGCATAAAATATTTATGAAGAATTCTTTTAACTATATTTTACTGTAACATTTAGACAATGCCTACATAAAACAGTTAACTGATTTTTTTCGTTTAGCAGAACTTTATTTTTAGGAAACTTTATAATATACAGCTTTTATTGTAAACACAGAGGACATGGATCACATAAGGGTTTACAGATTCTTGTTTTTTTTTTAATATTGTCCATTTAACCTTGGGAGTTTTACTAATTTCTTTTAAATGCCAAATATATTTAGAAAAGGATATTCGGTTACGGTAGAATTGTTGCTGAAAGAAGATATATACTGATACTACCTCAGTTTAAAGGCATTTTTTGTACTGCCAATATAAAATTTCTTAACTGTTGGATTTTCACTACATGGAATGATACATTGGTAAACAATAGAATCTGTAACACACCTATTCTGAAATGGACCTTCATTAGGATTTCTACAATTACACAATTTTTTATTATTATTTTTTGTTTTGGAATAACGATTGTTACTTTGGTTTAAGTGTAGATTAAAATTTTATTATTATGTTTTTTAATAATTTTTTCTATATTATCTATACAACTGTAACTTAATTTAATTGTATTTTTATTAAAACACAAACTCATTCATATACAAAATATGGATGTGTTTATCTGAACTAAAATCCGTACACCTGTAATCCGTATATGTGACTATGTGTATGAGAGTTCCACCCCAAACAAACACAGAAGTAAATACCCCTCCCACTACCAAAGATAGTCAAACAAGCATAAATATATCCAATTTAAAAAAAAATAAACCAGTTTGTCAGATGATCGCAAAACCGTGAAACCCAGAACCACAAACTCATATCGATACAACTGAATGTTAGCTCTATCACTGATATTGAGCGCTTTTCACTAAATACTATGCATATAAAATAATATATGTATGTGTGTGTGTTTGTGTGTGTTTGTGTGTGTGCGTGTTTGTGTGTGCGTGTGCGTGCGTGTGTGTAGGAGGGGTAAGATAGTCTATAAAAAAACATTACGAATTGTATTTTTGGGTTCCGCCAGTCATAACCTTCACAGCTAGGACCCGCCATGCCAATTTCCTAGTAGCAAACCACCCACATCCGCTCTGTATTTCAACAGTGAGAACCAACTCCTAAGAGATTGTTTTCACGGTCACTACAATCTTACCAGGTTCAAGTTTATCCGCATAAAATGCCTCTTAACGTAATCCTCTACCTCGAGTGCC